>JZKD02S0937782.1:898652-931559 GCA_000966675.3 Picea glauca | reverse complement strand
TTGTCAGTGTTCATAGTCATTCATGTACTAGAGAAGAATTCCTTGAGGATTCTAGGACACTTACTGAGGCCATATGGATTCCTTGACATAAGAACAATATCATTGTAATAAAAAAGAATGATGATGACTATACTAGTTTAAGATTTGGTCCAACACAACCTTCAGCTTTTAGACAATCTTCTAACTTGTCAATGTATATGCCAAATGTTGGAATTATTATCATTGATGTCAAAGGATCAATATTTTCATTAATGTCATATTACGACATTACAATACATACAATACTTTCAATATTGATTTATATATAGGTTTACAAGTATATTAAAAACAAGGTGCATGTGAAAAAAGTAAAAAATGAAATGGGGGTTTCAAACCCATGGGTTCGGGTATTTTTTCATAGTACCTTCCCATGAAATTTGGAAAAGTAAAATAAAAAGTGGAATTGATTGTTTAATTAATGGACATGTCCCTTCATGAAGGGTTATGAAAAAATATAAAAATAGAAAGTATTGAGAGAAAGTGTGTGTGTGTGTGTGAGAGAGAAAAATGGATGAGAAAATAATGAATATCATTCCAAAAGGAAAAATTTAGGAAATTTGTTTCATGTCAGCTTGAAATTTTTGCAATAACTTATATTCTTGCACCAAATCCCAAGCCCTAAGAATTATCCTAAGTAACTAAGCCATCCCCACCCTCTAAGATTATATACCCACCTCTTGAGAAATGGGAGCACTGGTCTGTATCAAATTTAAAGAAGTAGGAAGCCTATATGCTAAATCTGGAGAATATAAACTTGGGAGGTACCCACACATGTTCTGTCGTCAAGGCTAAGTTGGGATGTTTCAGAAGCTAAAATTTTGAAGAGATACAAAAGATATCTTGGGGTACATGTGGTAAAAAGTTTATATGTTGGTTCACTATACTTTTGGAGATATGTCTTATGGACGTTAATGTTCTTTGATGATCCTAAAATCAATCTCAAAGAGATCATCTTGGCACTTTCGCTAAAACTTATTTTGTAGGATGTTTCGGACACTGAAATTTTTTGAGAGGAAGGAGATATCTATGTGTACATGTGGTCAAAATTTTAGATTTTGGTTCTCTATACTTTTAGAGATATGCCATGTGGAAGTTAGGGTTCTTGAATGCTCTTAAAATCAATTTCAAAGAGGTCAGTTTTGAATTTTCACTAACTTATTTCCTAGGATTACTCAGACTGTGCATTATCCAAATTAGATCATTAATCCAGATCATTATATTATCTTTCTTCTATTTCTATGAATTTAGAGAAGAAAAATTGGAGGAATCAACTTGCAGGATCATTTTAGTTGTAGGTCCTAGTTTGGAAAATTGGAGTCTAGAATATTTCGGGGCCATTTTGAGGGATCAAACAACATTTTTTTGTGTTAAAAATTTCCTAATATAGGTAGGACCCTATTATGATATTATAAATATTGATACATTTCCAATGGTGCAAAAATTGTGTCAATGAGAGCTCATGTGAAAAAGTTATGCCTCGCACAAGTTGACCTACTATGTTGACCACCATGGTATGAGAGGATGCCACATTAGTCCCGTTACTCATGAATATAAGGGATAGACACATATGTAATTTCAAGAAGATTCTAGAAGTTTCAAAACCCTATCACAATTGAGGGTTGACAAAATAAAAAACCTACCTCTAGATGGCTATCAGGGTATGTTAAATACTGGGCCACTAGGAGGACAAGGGGTTCCATTCTTTTGCATTGTATCTTGTTCCATAGTTGATAAAAACATCAGAGAGTGGTATTCTGTGAGCATAAAAAAGGATGAGATATTTTGTAGTAGTCATATAGGCCACAAGTCAAAGAAAACTCCATAGAGAGTTCCTATTTCTTTGTACTTGCATCATTTCTATACCAGAGAAAAGAGAGAAGAGTAGTCTCACCTTCTAGCTGTTTTTTCTCTTATATTGGGTTTCCCAGGTCATATTTTGTGTTTATTTTTGGATGGTGTGATTCTATTTTACTTTTTATCCATGTTCCACATTTTATCTATTTCACGCATAAAAAGAAAATCAATAATTAAATATTATGGAGTTCTAAAGAAAAAATAACCTTAATAGTAAATATTTGAAGTATTTTGTTAGATATGTTGTGATGAATTTCTCCTGTGGAATATCCATGGTAATTTACAGATCATAGTGGTATTAGAGAAGATTTTTCTTTTGGGTATTTGTGGGAAGTTGTAGGATCTAATAATCGGATTAAAGAGAAGTGACAAAAAACCTAGCCATGGTGGACGAATTTGTTCATAACAACCCTCGAGATACCATAGAATACATATTTGAGTGGTTGGAAGTGCAAGTTTCCAACATGAGTCGTAATATGAACCTTCTCATGGCAACTCTAGCAATAAAGCTCAGACCATTCAAAGATGATGGAGTCTCTAACTCAGATATCGGATCAAAGGGGATACCGAGATATTGGGAAGACTTAGGAAATGAGTCATAGAAATAATCTGAGAAAGAGAAATTGAGTTCGAGTGTTACTAACCCTTCACAATCCTTATTCAAGATGGAAGAAAAAGTGGAAATAAAACCATACCGGGGTGAGATTGATGCATTAAAACTAGATCATTGGTTGCAACAACTAGAATTTTATTTTAGTGTTCACCATTTATATGAAAGGTATAAGATTTTATTTTCTAGATTGAAGTTAGAGGGCCATGCTTTAACCTAGTGGGAAAACAACACAAAAACACTAAGGTTGGAGAGTGACACACTATTAACTAGGTGGGAGGACTTCAAAATCCGCATCAATTGTCAATTCTACCTTGTCAGGTATGTAGAGGACCAATGGATTTAGTGGCACTACTTCAGGCAGAGGCAGGGGCAGAGTGTACAAGAGTACACCACTAAGTTCATAAAGATGTACATCATGTTGGGTATCTCTCTCAAGAACCTAGATGTACTCCTCAAGTATATGGTGGGTTTACACAGTCATCCATGAAAGAAGGTGATGCTATTCAGGCCAAGGATAGTAGATGAGGCGTGTGTACAGGTACAATGCCTAGAAAACATAGGCCAAAAGAATGGGCATCCAAGTGGTTCGAAGTAAAAATAGAACCAGGAAGATTCCAATGAGGAGAAGAAGAAGTGGAAAGGGGAAAATATAAGAAGACAACAACCACTGGAAATCATTCCAAACATCCCAACAACCATTGCAATCATTGCAACATTGATGGTCGCATTGAGGAAAAATGTTGGAAATTGCATTTAGAGATAAACCTGAATAACTGCACTTGATCGTTTTGAATTCTTGTATACATCAACGAGTTTAGAAATTGATACCATCAATAAATTCATTATTTATGTTTATAATATATATTTGATCTCATTTTATTCATTTTGAATTCTTATATAGTAGCGGATTTAGAAGTTGATGCCATTAATAAATTCGTTCTTTATAACCCAGAGGCAACACGACCATGTGTCGTGTTGTATGAATAAAAAGTAAGGAAATGAGATAGTGGCAGGAAAACATTCAAATGGTTGAATGGTAGAACCATGCCTTATCCTGATCATTTAAAAGAAAATATGCCAAAAACTTGTCCCAACAATTGGATGGCTAACTAGATACAAGATAAATATGGGGTATCCGGTCGTAACCCATGTGGATAGGTATCTATTCACTAAACAGAGGGATCAGGTACAAAAATGCGTTAATAATCTCTCTAAGTATCACATTCAATTTACAATATTACAGATTTGAATTGTAACATGTTTTATGTTTTTAGTAATGCTCAGGTTATTAGACATATGGTACTATCTTTTGTTCACATTATTACAGTTGTATTTGTTCCCATCTATGTGGGAATATGGACATTATTTTTTCACCGAGTATGTTGATGATGGATACATCAAAAACATTTTGGAGTGGAGGTTGCGTTCGACCAATCCATTCATGTTAGACAACATGATCAAAACCTAATAGAGGGGAATTTGAGTTGCCATGGAAAGATACAAGAGATCATGCAAGTGGACTTCTCATGTTTTCAATGTGTTATTTTTTGTTGCAAGTGGTAGGATACCTTTGAATGGATGAACATAAAGGAGTATTTTGATTGTGGGATAATATGTATTAACTATAAAATTGTGTGGATTGAAACTAAGGAGCCTTATGTTTTCCAAAAATATTGCAACCAAGTGTTTTTTTAATCATATGTGTTGGGTGGAGATTGGTGGTTCATACTGAAACATGATATAAGATATGAACATATTTTTTAGAACAAAAATTTAATAATGCCAAGCGAGGAAGATAATCAAGGTGATTGAAAGGAAGACTGATGTGTAAATTATTTGTTTCGACATTTAAATCGTGGATGTGTCATTTTATTATGGGTATCTATAATGACCAATTATATTTTTTTTTCTTCATTTTATAATGTTGGATATGAAAAGTTAAAAACCATTTACAAACACCATATTGAAAAAACATTAAATAGTACAAGCATAAGATGTGGTTTTGATATATTTTTATTGTCATATTTAATGTTTATTATAGAAAATTTATTTGTATTGTATTAACATATGTTTATGTGAACCTTTGATTACTAAGTATTAATTGAGATATCACAAATTTGATGACTTGTTTATATAATACAGTAGTAAATATTTATTTTAAAATATATTTTATTTAACAAAAAATGAAGATATTAAAAAAATCAAACCTCAATTTTTTTATTGTTTGAAAAAATCAAATTTCAAATAAATATATACTAACTTTGATGGAATTTATAAGTACAATTCGAACAAAATAATTTCATGCAACATCTATGAGTTTTGCAATCACACTTGTGGTGTTGGCATTACCAACTTTTATGACATTCCCAACCTTAACGACTGAAACTATCATGACCTTCAAGTATTCCACTCCATCCTTTTCCTTTAGTTATTTAATAAAATAAGTGAGACAAGGGAGGTCTCAATTTGTGTTTCCCCTTAGCGGGTTGGTTTTGTGCTCTTGGAACAAGTTTCTCAATTTTTATTCTTTATTTTCTTTTAAGTTTTCAACAACAAACACATAGATTAGATTTCAAGTTGGAAAGTAATACTTTAATTGCTAGATTAGTTTTCCCTTTTTGCAAAGTAGAACACTAACTGCTACATTAGATTTTATTTCATGCAAATTCAAAGTTGTCAATAAACCTTCTCCTAAGCTCCTCGAAAGAGGATGGTCAATGAAGACTAGTAATTAGAAAACATTTACTTTCAACAATTTTATTTATTGTTTAAAATAAACATTTCCCCTTAGCTCCCAGTGTAGTTCCTTACCCTTCTAGTTGTGATATTGCCTCGATCTTATGAGAGTAAGTTTCATATGCGTTGGGATGGTCAGTGGTGATAGATTAACAAGGAAATATCAAAAGAGACTTATTGGTTGTCTTTAAGAACCTCCTAGGGTGAGTGTACAAAGTTTCACTGAATACCCCGAGCTTGTTCCCCTCAGTGTTGGACATCCAAAACCTCTAGTGGGCTTGTTGGAGGAACCATTGAGTTTTGACAAGTTCTCAACAAATCTTTGAGCTAAAGGGATAACCTCTCGATAGGCCAAATCTAGTTTAGTTCAAACACTTTACTTTTCTTGCAATAAAATTTATCTCATTAACCTACCATCAATAAATCTAATAAAATACATGATCTACATTTCCCACGATACTTTTAAGGCACTCGTATCAATTCTACATTTACAAAGCCATTTGATTCAATCTCTTTACTTTGAGTCATTTACTTTGAAGAAATATTTAATTTACTTGCATTTATTATTATCTCAATTATCCTTTTTACAAGTATCTTTATGTATCTTGTTGTGATTAATTGATCTATGTATGCTTTAGAATATATTTTCTTTATATATATTGGTTAATGCAATAAAATACAAGAATACTAGTTATTTAGATTTCAGTTTAAGCCCTAGACTTTTTTATTAGAGACTACCCCCCTTGGCTTCGCTAGGAGTTGGCCTAGACGAAGGAGTTGAGGATTAGGTGACAACACCTTAACTCTCACTTTCCCCCAAGGACACACTGAGTGGATTGAATATTTCTTCTATGTCTCCTAGGTGTGTATAAGGATCCATACTTCTCTAAAAGTATAGAAAACCTTCTCAATTTTACTAATTCTTGAAACATTAATTATAAAATAATTTATGGCATTCTTATAAAACCATTTCAATTTCTACGTATTTGTATATTTAAAAAAAAAAATTGATAATTTATAGAGTAAAATAATTTTATCCCATACTAGAATTTGGGTGAATAATTAAACAAACTAGAAATTAGCAAATTATTTTTAGAAGACAAGACAAATCCTTATCCTCTAATGTATTTCCTAGAAACCCAAATTGAAAAAAACAACAACTTGTTTTAGAGCAACATGTCTAATCTTATATTCAACTTGTTTACAATACAATACATATATAGGATCCCGTGACATCTAAAATCCCTAATCCATTGACTTGGATTATTCAACAACCCTAATTGCTTACTCAAAATTAGTAAACAATTGGCGAAAACCATGTGACGAAAAACCACTAAAACTAGACACAAAAAACACCAATTTGATTTTTGGGGAGGATCTTACCCTGAACCCCCTCGTCGGGGGATATTGCCCCCCTTTGAACCTCCAAAACATGGGGCTCTTCCCCCCCTGTGACCCCTCAGGTAAGGGATGACTAGATTCCCCCCAACTATGACCCCCCATGGGCCCCACGCAACATGAACACTAGGTCTAGTCATGCAAAGAATATAACACATACCCAACATATAATCCAACCCTAGAAATATTGGATATAAATTGTTACCATGGAAGCCAAGGATTGAAAACAAATATTGAAATTCATTATTATAAATGAATTCTTTCTAGTATTTAATAATTTAAATTTAATTAAATACATTTAATTAATTATATTTTTAAAATAATAAATATTATTAAATATAACTATTATAAATGTAATAAACAAATATTATAACTTTATCATTAAAATAGATGCAAAATTAACATTTCATATTAATACAAAATCAACCAAATGCATTACTTAACATACTTTTTAATATTAATACAAAATCAACCAAATACATTACTTAACATACTTTTTAATAGAAGATTCAACTAATGCTCACATACTCTTACAAAGTTTTTTAATAGAAGATTTATAAAATTAGTAAAAGAGAAAAAAATTCGGAAACCATTTCATTGAAATGGTATAGATCAATTTTTTTTATTATTCTTTATATTTAATATTTTAAATTGAATTAAAAAAAATTCATATATAATAATAATCTTGATAATATAAATTAATAAGATATTTGGAAAAAATAAATATTAATAAATGATAGTAATTGAGATTTTAGTAAAAAATTATATTATAACATTATCTTGTAATTTTTGTATAATAAAATTTTTAAAAAATAACATTATTATTACATTATCATTATTATTAGTAAATATTTATATTATAATGTTATTATTAAAATGTACGAGAAAAACATAAATATTCGGATTACAATCATTTCACTCATCACATTTAAGTATTTTGTTTTCTAAACATGTTTAATCCACATATTGTATGTTGTTGTACAACAAACAATTTACCTTGAAGAAGAGTTAAACATTATATAGAATTAATGGTTATAACCTTTTTTTTACAATGCACACACAAAACATTATAATTTTTTGCAATCACAATCCAAATTAAATGATTTCATAAAAGTAAAGTTAAAGATTATATGGAAAAATTGGAATGAGTGATACATCTCAAATTTGATTTTAAAATAGAGAAATAATTAATAACATTAATCATTAGCATATTAATAATACATTTTATAAATTAAACAAAAACAACCACAACATTATATGAAAAACATAATATGCATTAGTGATATGCATATTAATATACAAGTCAAACATACATCTCAACAAAATATGCAATAAACATGTCATATATTGCAATATTTCAGATATAATATAATACGCAGAACATAAATATTGAGCAAGAAATAGCATAACAACAATGACATATCAAGGGGATGATGATGTTGAGAATTAGAAGCTCGAGAGCAGATCTAGAAGATTAGGGTTCACTTGCACCAACTACCCTCCTACCCTGACCACATCTGAACTCCTCTACACACCTCTGATAGCCTCGATACCCTGGTACTGACCGCCACAAAAGAATGGGAACAAAAGGGGGGGGGAAATCCCCCTCTTACCGCAACATCGCCACCAATGATTCGGATAACTCGCGGGTGCGCAGGCCATCCTTTGAGTCGCCATTGCACTTACGAGACCAATATTTGTAGGAAGAGATGGATATAAGAAAATAATCAAACATGGATGTTGAGTCCTCGCATCCAAAAGCATCTTGGGTCTCGATACCCAACAAATGTATCCCCCAAGCCCTGGTTGGGCCTAGGTATGTCATCAAAACCACCAGGATAGGGGAGCATACACAGTTCATGAGAGACCATGCCTTCATAGGTAAATTCCTAGGTCTCTGGCCCTCATAAAAGGACCTAACTTGCTGGATCAAGGCATGGTGGAACCCCAAGGGAGACTATGATCTCCACCTGAGCTCCAAAGTTTTCTTCATAGTAATCTTCTACAACCTGCAAGACAAGGACAAGATCTTTGAAGGAGGACCACATTTCTACAATTCGACTGGCCTCTACCTCCACTTCTGCCCTAAAAAGGAAAAAATTGCATATGCACTGGTATGGATTCGCTTCTATTTCCTACCTCAAGAATTATGGTTAGAGGAAATTTTATTGGGCATAGGAAAAACCTTGGGTAAATATGTCAAATCATCTAAAGCTACCAAACAATGAAAATACACCTCTTACACAAGGATATGTGTCTATATGAACATTTCCAAAGCACTTCCAGGCACAGTTACCTTAGAATACCAAGATGAGGAATGGGCCCAAACCATAGAATATGAACACATTCATTTCAGATGTCGAAAATGCCATGAACACAGACACCTTTTCAGAGTATGTCCTCTCAATATTTCCCCCCCCAAGAGGGAAGCAGAAGAGAAATCAAAGGAAGGATTTACCCAGGTGAAAAATCAAAGGAGACAAGCACAAAATAATCCCACTACCAACAACAAAAAAAAGAACCCAAATAATAATTCATTTGAAGCCCTCAACCGCCTCCTAGAGACATAAGAAGTGGAAAAGCCTCACAAGACTGCGGGGACAGATCCTAGCAAGCACAAGGAAGTCCAGCCATCACAAGAGTATCAAACCCCAGCAAACCAAGTGGATCCACAGACTCACCCAGTCTAAGGGAAGGAACCAGAAAGAGAGGAAGACATAGTCATGGAAATAGATGAGTAGGACCTTGCAGGAATCGACCTAGACAGGTTAGAAGAAGCATTCAATAAGAAGGATCTTCATACCTTACCAGAGGACCAACTCAGGAAAGTTCACAAAGTATTTATGGACTCATCAACAGGGGCTACATTAATGCTGGGGATCAGAATAGACCCCAACCAAGATCTAAGAAAACACCCAAAAGAAAACAAGCGACGAGGCATAAAATCAGATCATCAACTAATAAAGGAAGCGGGAAAATACATGATCAACTCAGGACAAATTCATAAGCTCTTAGAGAGATCCTTTTCGCACCCACCTAATTGTTAACTGTGAAGATCATCACCTAGAATATCAGAGGCCTAAATGGAAGATCCAAACAAAGGATTCTCCAAAACTGCATCAAAATGGAAGACCCTGATATATTCCTGATACAAGAGACAAAATGTACAGGGAAAACTGTAGAAGACATCATCAAAAGATGTTGGTGTAATTGCAAATTCTATCAAACAGACTCAAAATGGGCTTCAGGAGGCCTGGTCATCCTATGGAATCCTGTAATAGTCATCCTTGATCAAGGATTCTCCACTCCGTGCACCATCACAATGCACTATAGGGCCATCAACTCAGGCAAGGAAGGAATGATCACAAATGCCTATGGACTACAGAACATCCAATCAAAAGACCTCTTTCTTCAAAAACTACCTTACCTAGGTTCCTTAGCGGAGGGCAAGTGATGGATAATAGGGGGAAAATTCAACATTATTCTCACACTTTAGGAGAAGCGAGGGGGAAAAAAGTGCCTGGAGCAGAATAGCGCAAAATTCCAGGAACTCATAGAGAACCTCAGACATGTAGACATTGAGAATAACAATGGCACCTACATCTGGACCAACAAAATGTTAGGTCACCATCAAATAACATCCAGGCTTGATCACTTCCTCATCTCAGAAACTCTCCTCTTGGAAGCCCCCCTAGTAGATTCCAACTCCTCCCGAAGGCAGGATCAGACCATTGGTCGGTTTAGCTCCGGGTTGACACTATTGCCACTCCCAAGCTTAAACCCTTCAGATTTGAAAAATTTTGGCTCTCCCATCCAAATTTCCAGGAGTTATCCCATCATTGGTGGAGCACTGTGGAAACACATATGGATACAAAAATGTACTACTTCCAGCAAAAAATCAAACATTTCAAACAACAAGTGTGCAAATGGAACAAAGAAGTCTTTGGGAACATTTTCCAGGAGAGGAAAATACTGGAACAAAAACTAGAGAACCTTCAGGGACAATTCATTCAAGTAGGATACTCAATCACTCAACAACAGGAGGAGAGTGAACTCAAAAGGAAACTAGAAGAAAGACACAAGCAGGAAGAAATCCTGTGGAGACAAAAATCTCAGGTTCAATGGATCAATGAAGGAGATAAGAACACAAAATTATTCCATATTTCTATGATCGACAGGCACCTTATCAATCACATCACTAAGCTGGATGAATCGCAAGGCAATGCCCTATTAAATCATTAGAAAATAACGCATGAGATGATAGAATTCTACAAGGATATCCTCTCAGAACCCAAGGTGGATCGCACCTCAATAATAGAGAGAGTGACCCAAAATATCCCAACTATAATCACCCAAGAACAAAATGAGACCCTTGTGACACCAATAACACAAGAAAAAGTGGATCATGCTATTCAAGAGTTACCCATGGGCAAGGCTCCAGGTCCAGATAGTTTCACAACAGACTTCTTCCACTCCTGTGATCCAGATTCTATGAGAAGAATGAAACGAATACAAATTATTAACATTTTCTTAACACAAAATAACAGAGATACAGTAAAACTGGTTTTCTATTCAATAACAAAATAAGTTGAAACTGTAAAATGCAGCAGAAACAAGCTTGCTGGAATGGTGGCGGCTTATATTTGAGAAGAGATGTGACGGAAACACGCATTCACAAGAAGAAGGTTACAATGAGGCTCTGAAGGCCTTTTTACAATAATAAAGAATGCCAAAAACCCTAGGCATCCAAAAACCTAACCCTTGGAGATGAAGCGCCAAAAGTCATGTGGGCCTCGTTTGGGTAAGTTAGTACATCAACTTCCTGGGGTCGTAACTTTTGCATACGATCTTCGTTTTAGGCATGTGATAGCCTGTTGGAAATGTATCATAAAGGAGATTCATTTTGGGGGCTCAATCATTCCTTTGGATATTATTGAGGAGCTCTATACCGAAAAAACCTTCATTTAGGCCCTCAAAATGGCCTCGAAATTTAAAACTGCTAAAAATAGTAAATTGCTAAAATTGTCAGAAAATTGTTTTGAGCTAGTTGGAAAAGGTGGGTGGCCACCGATATCCATATGGATCAATCCTCGCTCCTTAGGAAGCAATGGTATCCATTACGTTGAGGTCCCCCATTAGATGAGGAAATTTTTACTGAATTTGGCCCTAGGTGAGCCACTTGCCTTGGTGCAGAAGTTGCCCTGCTTTGACGAATTGATAAAGCTGGATCCTTTGTTGTCGAGTGCCCTTGATATGTCTATCCACAATCTAATCATTGGATTCCTATTGTATGCAGTTGGGGTTGAGCTCTATTGGTGTCAACTGTTCTGCTACTTCTGGGGTGTCCAATAATGGTGGGAAATAAGGGCAAAGGAGATCCACGTTGAACACTGGGTGCAAGCCAAGGAAAGGAGGAATGTTGAGCTCAAAATAATTATCACCCATGGCCTTGTTGATAGTGTATGGTCCATAACAGAGTGGGAGAAGCTTCTGATGGGGTTTTGTAAGGCGTTCTTTCTGCAAGTGCAACCAAAATTTGTCGCCCACTTGAAACTTGTGCGGCACCCGATGTTGATCATGGTGATGTTTGTACTTGTCATTGGACTTCTGTAGGATATCATGAACCTGTTGGCAGATGTGCTGGATCCACTTAATGAATTGGGTTGATTTGTCATCTTCAGTTGGAGTAGGAGATGAGTCAGTTGAGGTGACTGTAAGGGGAAGTGCAACATCTATGGGACCTAATGGTTGGAATCCCAACCCCACTTGAAAGGGGTTGTGGCCAATTGAGCTATGCAAGGCTAAATTGTAGCTATGCTGGACATAGGGAAGGCTCTCATCCCATGTGCGAGGGTGCTTTGAATTATACATGTGAAGGATATGCACAATCATTTGATTTACAACCTCGGTTTGGCTATCTCTCTGGGGGTGGAAGGCCATGGATTTGGTGAGCTTGATGTCCAGCAGTGACTAGAGGCTCGACCAGAATGTGATGAGAAATATACTATCCCGATCTGAGACAATGGTTTATGGGATTCCAAAATGTATCCAGACTCGTTCAAAGAAGATCTTGAGAGTGGCCTCTACTGTGATGCTCTTCTTGCATGCAACCAGAATCACCATCTTAGAAAAGCGATCAATAACCACAAAAACACAGTCATTTCCCAGATTGGTGGATGGGAGGCTCGACATGTAGTCCATTGATATGGATTACCATGACTTTTCAGGAGTAGGAAGAGGGGTGTATAGGCCCTATTTCTTAGTGGTCGGTTTGGCAATAGCGCAAGCAGTGCAGGACCTGATATACTTGCTGACTTCCTGTCGAAGTTTCGGCCAGTAAAAATGTTTCTGTAGAATCGCCACTATCTTTTCGATGCCAAAGTGTCCTGCCAGACGACTGTAGTGGGATTCCTAGATCAGCTTCGCTCGTTCACTTGATGGAACACAGATATGGCCCAAACGACACAACAACCCATCCTGAAGATGGAAATTATCCACAACTGCATTTGCACCCAACATTTGGTAGGTGGTGGCGAAGTGAGGGTCTGTCTCATAGAGTTGGGGCCATCCAGATGTCTCATGTCCACAAGAGTCTAGCACCATGGTGAGTGTCGTGACTGGCGGTCTGTTGAGGCAATCAGGGACTTGATTGGTGCTTCCGGTTTTATACTTGATTTTGAGGTGGAATTGCTACAAGTATGTGGACCAGTTTTGATGGCAGTCATTATGCAATTTTCCCTGTGTCTGGATGAACTACAATGGCTTATGATCAGTGTGGATGAATGTATCCTTCCCAAGAATGTAATGTCTCCACTGGCGGTATGCTTTCACAATGGAGTACATTTCTTTGTCGTAAGTAGGGTACTTACGAACAATATCTGACAGTGTCTCACTATGACAGGCCACGGGATGGCCGTGTTGAGTGAGAACAACACCCACAACATAGTCTGAAGCATCTGTCTCGATCTGAAAGGGATGCTATAGGTATGGTAGTGAAAGTACTAGGGCTGAGCACAAGCATTGCTTCAAATCATCGAACGCTTGTTGTTGGGACCGACCCCATGCAAATTTCTCCCTACCACCACCCATGTTTATTTGGCTGAGGGCCCATGCAATATGGGATAAACCCAACACGAACCTACAGTAGAAATTAGCAAGTCCTAAGAAGATCTGAAGCTCAGTGAGTGTTATTGGGGATGGCTAGTCACAGATGACTTGGATATTAGCTAGATCCACATGTACGCCATACTGATCAATGATGTAGCCCAGGTAATGGACCCTATCCATGTTGAAGGAGCATTTTTCCAGGTTGGAGTATAGATTGTGTTGCCGCAGGGTGTGCAGAACATGTTGAATATGCTGCAAGTGTTCGACCCAAGTCTTGCTTTAAATTAGAATGTCATCCATATACACCACTACAAAAGTATTGGTGAATGGTCGTAGGGTATCGTCCATAATCCTCATGAAAGTGGCTAGAGCATTTTTCAACCCAAAGGGCATGACCAACCATTCAACAAGTCCTTCCTTTGACCCGAAGGCAGTCTTCCATACATCTATCTATTCTATCGGGACCTAGTGGTAGCCAGACTTCAGATCAATCTTACTGAAGTATTTGGCCCCCATGATTTGATCAAGGAGGTCATCGATTCGGGGAATCGGGTATTGGTTTCTGATAGTTATTTTATTCAGAGCCCAATAATCAATACAGATTCGCCAGGTTCCATCTTTATTCTATACCAGCATGATTGGGCTCCCGCAAGGTGATGATCTGGGGTGGATGTGCCCCTTGTGGAGTAGTTTTTGGATCTGTCGCTTGATCTCCTCATTCTCTAACAAATAGAGAAGATAGACTGGCCCATTGGGAAACAATGCGCTGGGGGTCAGATCGATGGGGTGCTTGAACTGGCAGTGCAGAGGTACCCCTGTAGGTGAGGAGAAGATATCCGAGTATTCTTCCACGACCTTATCTACATGCTTCTGCTATGTGGAGAGGTTGGCCACAGAGACCCTAGATGTGGCTGCAATCTTTTGCTTATTCTAAGAGCGAATTATGAAGAAGACAAACTTCCCCGTCTAAGAGATGACCTTCTTGCATTTCTTAGTAGAGATCAAGAAAATAGCACTAGGTGGGACTGCCTTGGGTATCTTTTACAATTTCTTGTTCAAAGTAACAATAACACTACGAGGACTAGACTCATATATAGCATGATGTTTCCATAAATAAGGTTGGCCCAAAAGAACATCACAAACTTTGAGAGGAGCAACATCACAAAATACCTTGTCTTTGAAGGGATTGATGCCATATGACATTTGACATTGTTGGTTGAAGTAGAGATCGCTTCCTTGGCAGATCCATCCAATGGTGTAGGTTTGTGGGTGCGGTGTTGTGGGTAGGGCCATCCGCTTGATGACCTCTGCTGAGATGAAGTTCTTCTGGCTACCGTTATTAATGATGAAGTGCAGTGGGGTGTCGTTTACCCACATCTGTGAATGGAAGAGGCACTCTCCTTCTTCTATCTCGTCTGATTCACCAGGCTGGAGCTTGGTGGTAGAAATGGTGGCACTGGGTTCCGCGTCAATGATCCTTCTTCCTCTTTTTGGGTCTGTCTCAGAGTCAGAATCTGCATCTGATTCATAGGATTTCACTTTGGCCACCATTGACTACTTTGAGTGATAGTCAACAGTGTTATGAAAAGGGCTCTTATGGAAGTTGCACCACTTCCCGGTATCTTTCTTTATCTTTCTGGTGTCCTTCTTTGCTTGTGGCTTGTACTGGTTGTCCTGATACTATCCATATTTTCCCTGTCCTTTGTTCGGTGGGTTGGGGCTGCACTTTCCTGGATTTTGTTGTGAGGGGTTCCAAGGCCCAAATTGCCGCATCTTTTGTTTGAGCTTCTGCTCGATTTTGACAGCATATCGGTAGGCCATGCCCAAGGATGAGATGTCCAAAAATTCCATTTCAATTTGGATGTATCTATGGAGAGCATCATGATACTTGAGCACTAGATGTCTCTCTGAATCTTAGATACCCAACTTGGTGCGCAATGTATGAAAGATATTTGTGAAATCTGGCACTGCTTGGTCTCTTTCTTGCTGCAGTGTGGTCCATTTGGTATACAGGTCATCATAACTTCTGATAGGGTAGTATTGTTCCTTAATAACATCCCTGAAGGATTCCTAGGTGGCCATGACTGAAAATAATGAGGTTTCCTCTATTTCCTTTTTCTCACAGAAAGTTTCCTACCAATCTTTGACATGGGAAACAACTTTGAGGAGCAAAAAAGTAATCTTTTCTCTACTCAAAAAATTATGAACAAAAAAATACCCTTCTAGTAGATTCAACCACTTGTCTACAATGTTTGCGTCTATCTGACCTTCAAATATAGGAATATCAAAGTTTATTTGTACCTTGAAGGGGGGGCGCCTCCGTTCGAAGAAGATGCGTCGCCTATTGGTAGTCGCTGAAGGATTTGCGTGAAACTATCCATCAACTCATTCCTCTGTTGCGTGAGGACTTCCTCAATCAAAAGTTTGAAAGGGTCTCTTGTCTCATCATCTTTCTTTTCTCCTGCCATGGGAGGTTGCTTGGGCGTGTGAGAGCTTCTTTCCTCAAGAGAAACAAGCTCAACACCCAACTCTTTGTACTCCAACCTCATTGGGGAAATGCATTAAGACGACAAGGAGAAGACCACTTTGATACCACTAATCTATATTTTATGAGTAGAATGAAATGAATACAGATTATTAACAGGTGCTTAACAAAAAATAACAGAGATACAGTAAAACTGGTTTTCTATTCAATAGCAAAATAAGATGAATAAATGACTCATTCTGGAATTAAGCTGCTGAAGTTTTGCTCACATTATAAAACTAACCCCACCACTACATTTTTAACGTCATTTTACCTAAAAATGACTATCTCCATGCCTCGATCCGAGTCGGGCACTTTCTGGACCCAAGAGACAACCTTGTCTCAGTTTGCGTGCCAAAATTCGTATAGTCTGTACGGATTCATACCAGGCCATACAATTCATACTAGTTTGTACGGGAAATATAGGAATTCTCCACTCTTGTGCTCCATGCACCAGTCTGTTTTTCCCAAAACTCCACCCGAACCCCCTTCTTATACCATTTCCGAGCAGTTTAAACAATAATTGAGGTGGTTGGCATGGTGGTTAGGGGAGCTAATTTTAGGCACTGGCTATTGGGGAGGTTCCAGGGTTGAATCCCATAGACTCCCCCTTTTGGTGCACTCCACTAAATCTGTTGGAGGCTTTGGCGACGTTTTAAACGACGGAATGGCTAAATATGGTGGCGAATTTGGTGGAATGTTGCTAAACCGACGAAGAATATGGCGGGAAATTTAGTAGTGGTTAAATATAGTGGACATGCTATATATAGAATAATTTATGCCATATATGGTGGAGTTCTGTTTAATATATATTTTTTAAATATTTTTTTTTCACGGGCCCTCATTGGGCATTTTGGGGGTGCCACATGGTGCCTCCCTATTGGGCCATGTGGCAGCATCTTATTCACCTATCTGTGTGTGATGACGTCATCTCTACATCATCCTAGACACATGGCACCTTTTGGGTGGTGCCATATGGCATCATCTGGGGGTTCCATGTGGCACATTTTTGCTCGTCCACGTGGCACCCTGAAAAGCCTGAATTTTAGTGACACGTTGTAGCCTCTTGTGGTGCCACATGGAATGCTGACATCATCATGACACATGTTAATTTCTGTGCTTTCCACCTGGGCTATAGGTATGTTGACGTCATCTGTACAGATGCTGACGTCAATAGTATGGATTTTGACTCATCTCTGTTGGCTGGGCTGGGTTGACCAGAACTTTGACTGCTTATATCTTTTGATCCATAACTCTGTTTGCGAGCCATTTACACCATTGGAATGCTTGCGACGTGCTCTTCACGATCATGCCATTTTAATTGATTTTTGGGAACATTTATTTTTTCCCTTTTTCTATCTGTTGAGACCATTCTAAGCCTCCTAGGTCACTTTTGTGCATTCTAGGACACTTTTGAAACTTCTGTGATGTTCCCTAGATCCATCCAGATCAACAAGGTGGAAAAAGAAATAGAGCTCATTAACAAGCCTTCGGTGAATAAAATTATGGGTGCTACCACTATCAATCAATACCATAATCGATCTATTTTTGATGTAGCCCTTGATATTCAATGTCTACGTAGCCGAGATAAATGAAAGTGCATGAAGTGAAATGACCAGTTCCAGTGAGGTCATAGGATTGATAACTGGATCTTCAATATGACCACTAGACAGAGCCTCCTTGGGGTCTTGAGCTTCATCTAATGGGATGTCTTCATAGGAAGAGGAAGCAGATGCATCAATCTAGAAGAATTTTTGTTTTTGACATTTATTCCGTGGTGCATACCTTTCATCACAATAGTAGAAAAGTTCATGCTTGCATCGTTCTGCCATTTCGGCTGGAGCTACCTTCTGGACCTTCAAGGTTTGTGTTGAAGTCGGGGTGGCCCCTATGTGAGGACGATTGGAAAATGGAGCCTTCAAGGATGGTTCCTAAAGGATGGTCTATGCCTCCCTAGCTAATGGACATGCTTGAAATGAGGTAGTAGGATCATGCATACTCACATGATCTTTGATGGTGTCCTTTAAGCCAATGATAAAATGTTCAAGGTAAAATTCATCAAATAATCCCTCTGTTCTGATAGCCAACTGTTCAAATGTTGTGATGAATTCTGATATTGATCTAGTTTGGCATAGCTTTGTGAGCTTTCCCAAAAAATGAGATTCACGATCAAAACATGAACAAACTATTTTGGTGAATGTGATCCAAGTGGGGAATCCATGATAGCACTTCTTATTCCACTGCCACCATTTCCATCATTATTGATCTAAGTATATAAACCCAACATGGAGTTTGGTCTCATCATAATGAATATCATGGAGGACAAAGTATTGTTCCATTTGAGATACCCACCCGACTGGGTTAGAACCATCAAATTTATGCATGTCAATTTTGGGCACCGTATTCCAAGAGTGTGAAGACACCCAAGGGGAGTGGGATGATTGAGTATGGTCATGCTGGGAATATTGTGGCTCCTATGGAATGTACTCAACATTCTTACCATTGAGGTTTTGCAACAAATATTCTAGTTGTTCGGAGAGTGATTGTTGAGATCCCTTGATGAATTTAAGGTCTTCCTCTATGGATGTTGTCTTAGACTCTAGGTCGACGGGGCTCTGGGAGTGGGTTTTAGGCATGGTGTGGGATTAAGTAACTGACGAGGGATAAACAAGAAAATACAGGTCACAAAATTTGATAGGTACGAGGTTGATTAGTGAAAAAAGAGAAATCCAATGGGATAGGTGTCAAATAAGGGTGTCGTGGAAACGGGTGGGACTGCGGAAAAAAGGATTAAAATTGAAGAGTACCACTGTGATCAGAATGAAAAGAGGAATGCAATGGGATAGGTTACAAATAAGAGTGATGAAAAGCCTCAATTTTTTTTTACTCCTGCGGAGTTATACTCCAAGCTTAATAATACTGTAGTGTTGCAATGGCCAAATTCTTAATAGGAAGAAATGAGTAGAAATTTCTCAACATGAATGAAGTAGACACAATTCCATAACAATAGATATGGTTGGTTCTGTTGATTTTGTTTTCCCAAGTGTTAGGGGATTCAAGGGTTCTACAGAGAAGGGTTTTCCTTGTTTTATACCTCTCTGATATATGTGCGGAGTCCAATAGTAGTATGTTACAAAAACAGGATCGCAGAGCAATAAAATAAAAAAAATGTGGAAATAAAACACAAAATATACACAATACAATAGACACACAGATATACATGGTCCACCTAGTGTGGGTTATGTCCACCAGAGAAATTTGTAGGTCCTTCCTTTTTATTATCAAGAAAAATGAAGGGATACAACCTACAACACACCCGCTGTAACTTCCTCTTCTCTCTCTCACAACCTCCTATCTCAAAATACGATATTTACAATCATACACAATTGTAATACAATTCCATATTAAAAAGAGGGTTTCTTTCTAGGGAAAAAAACCCTAACATAACTTCTAGTGTTAGATCTGTGACCTTATAATGAACGATCCAGATTGACTACGAAATTACAATATTTTACAAGGAACATTTTCCCAATATTTCACTTCGGAGGCACTGCCCCCAGATCCCCTACCAGGGGGAAGCTACAAAAAATTTCGCCACCTCACCCTGGATGTCCCTGGTGACAATTGTGGGGCGGAAATCCCCCCTATTATCACTTGCTAATTTGCATTAATTTTTCCCCAATCATCTTGTCCTTTTGCTATCTTTCCACTCAGATTAAAAAAAAAAATTCACTAGCTTCGTCAAGCTCCCATCACCTAAATTCTTCACTCGACTGATCATCCAAAATAGTCATGTCCTCCATGAGTAAATAATTTTGAAAATATCCCAAACCTATATCTAGCCTAAATGCTTATCTAAATCCCTCAATTCCATCACTTCATTCATTTTTTACCCTTATGATCATATTCCCCTTGAAAATTAAAAATATTCCTTTTATTAAGCACCCTTATCCTATCCACAAAGTCACGTGATAAGCCTCATATGCCCAAAGTCTTTAGAAAATAGAAAAAGGGTTTATTATTATTAATATAAATATTTTTATATTAAAATATTTATATTAATATTTGATGCAATATTTAATTTACGGCATCATGTGAAATCATGGGCTCTAATCTCAATTTATAATGTGGAAAATTCAAAGGGTGGATGGAGGGCGCACATACATATCATGCATAGAATTGACATGGAGGTTAATTATGTGAAGGAGGGACCATATTTATGTGAAGGCAGGTGATATATAAACTTATGGTTTTTGGTTGGGGAGACATGTCCTTACGTGGTGAATATCGGGGGTAAAAGCAATGTGGATTAAACCACTCCAACCCAGGCCCGATTTAATAAATGCAACCATTTATCATATAGTTTATGTGCAGCATAATTTCCAATAAATTAGATTCTTCCTCACAGTGAAAAGGTTTTACAGAGGTAAAATTTAAATTTTACAAATTAAAGAGATTAATGTTTAGTTCCATGGAAAATAATTAAATGGGAAGATGCATGTGAAAGGAAGACTTGGATAATTCTTTATCCAAAGGTTTTACAGAAGTAAAAGAAGAAGATCAAAAGTATTTTACCAAAGATGGTAAACAAGACATGGTTTTTAAAACCATGGGAAACAAACCAGTAAACGGTTTTCACAATTAAATGGTAAATTGGAAAAAACAATACATAGTAAATGTTTTTCACAATGAAATGGTAAATTGGGAAAAACAAGACATGGTTTTCAAAACCATGGGAAGCAAGCAATAAATGGTTTTTCAAAACCATGGGCATGAATTAAATTATGGAAATTTAATTTTTAAAGGACAAAAAATATTTGGGAATTATTTTTATTCAAATATATTATTCCCAAATATTTAAGGAAAATATGGATAAATAAAATTAGATTTCGAAAAAGCACAAGTGACATTTCAAAGAGGATGTGACAGTTAGTTTCCGTAGCAGTTGAGACTTACAAGACGATTTTCGGATGAACCAAAATGATTTTTCAAAATTCAAAGGAGGTTATTGTCAAACAGGGACCCTAGAACATTAACCTTGTTCATTTTTCACACAGGTGTCACAGATTGGGAGATACAAGGGAATCTTGGAGCCATATTTTTCTGTTATGATTTCCTGTTCGAGACATGTTTTTGTGACACATATTTCTTCCAGCTAGAGGTGAATTTCAAGAAACGGAGAGAGGTTTTTCTTCAAAAAGAGAAAAACCCATTCTCAGAGTTTACACAAATGTTATGGCTTGGTAATTACAGGTGGTGTTTTGAAGCCTATTTTTTCTCCTGAAAAACATGAGATCAGTTAAACATGTCATGTTCTATTTGTAACTATTTCTGTTTTGGGGAAGAAGATAAAACGTTTTAGTTTAGCTATTGTAATCGGTTTCTAATTGAAAGGAACTCGAAATTGTATAAATGATAGAGGTTTTGAATGTATTAATGTTGGCAGAAGTGCAAGGGCACCTTTTTGTTGTTTTTGAACTCAATTGTAATTTTCTGGAGCTGAATTGAATACATATGTAGAATCTTTTGAAGTCTCTATGAAAAGATTCTAATGGTGGTGATATGAGTTTTGTCTTCTCTCATTGTATGTATTTCCTGTTTTCTTTAATTCCATTTACACTGTCTTATGTTTAAATTGGAAATTTAAAGGCCCATAATTCATCTTATGATGTTCTTGGCTTAAGCAATTTAAACTGTGTAATTTTTTCCTAGCTAATTCACAATTCACTTTAGTAATTCTCTGATGCAGTTATTTGTTTTCTCCTTCTTCCTACACTCTTCTTAAATTCAATTTACAACTCATATTCATTGCCTCATTTATCCTTTATCCTCTAGAGAGTTCTATCATCCCGTCATTGTTTTCATTCACTTTCATAATTTTGTCTCCATAGCCCTAAGTGTCCCTTCCCTTCCTCGCCAACAACTTTATAAAAAACCCTCAAAACAAACCAAATCTAGCCACTGATTATCAAAGAAATATCAAGTGACATGAGAGAGCCCTCTCTGAGATGAGAAGGCTAGAACCCATCAATAAATTTGGTTGAAATAGTTACCTCTTTCGTTTGTCTATCAATTGGACAAAATTTACAGAGTGCTAACATTCTGGCATCGTTGTCGGGGACAAAATTGAAAAATTTTCCCTGGGAAAGAACGACATGGTTCAGTTCTAATGTCTGAGAGCAGCAAACACTTAGGCACATATTGGTTGTATTTCTGCTCTGGCGACTCCACGCATCAAATAATCAGTTTGAAGGTGATTCAACTAGTAAAAGAATCCAAAAATTTAGATTTTAACTAGTGACTCCACTCTCAATGTAAAATCTAGCTTCCAAAACATCATTGGTGACTCCACTGTCTGAAGATGAGTTCAATATCTACAAGGTATGATCCAATGAATCTCTCTCATATTCCTGGCTTTCAAAATCGTATTCCTCACATAGATTGCCAAAAATATTTACCTAAATTCGAAGATGGGAAAGGAAATGATGTTGCCTTGCACTTGATTAGATTTTGCATGCACATATGTAAGTTGGGGGTTGAATTTCACGAGGAATGTTTGATGAAAATGTTTATGGCTAATTTAGAGGGGAAAGCAAGATTATGGTATGAAGGTTTAAAACCAGGAAGCTTATACTCTCTTAAGTATTTCCACATAACATTCTTGAAGGATTATGGAGAATCTAATCCTTCATGCTTGGTGTTTGAAGACTGTTGTGAATTTTGTGAACATTTCATTAAGTACCTTGAGAATGTTTTTGGTGATGAAGAGTATATGAATGATGATATCATAGAATCCATTTATGAATATTCATCCCAACAACAAATAATATCCCCTCCTTTGGTTGAAGGTGAAGCTGATAAATAAGTTGTTGCGGAAAGTCATTTTCCTTCTCCTAAACTTGATGAAGATATTCAACAATATTTCCAGCAAGACAAAGTGTTTCAAAGTTGTCTTTCTTCCCCTGTGAATGATGTGTTTGTTAAAATTCTATGTGGGCTAGACATGGATGAGGATTCTAAAACTTCATCTATGGATACTTCAAGCAGTGAACAAACAATTTACATAGAGTTTTAGGAAAGCAACAAAACAACGTATGCCATTTTTCAATCAAAAATACAAAAATAAAATGAAGAGGCAGTGGTTTTATTTGATTCATTTGAAAATTATGGTTTTGAAAATGCATCCATGGGAACTCTAGACTGTGAAATAGTGCATGTTGTTATCTTTTCACATTTGCAAGAATATTATGAGCATGAACTTATTTCCATTCATTCATTTGAAAGTCAAAATGACAGTCCTCAAAGAAATTTTCAGAAGTTTAATAAAACCAAATCAGAATTTTTTGATAAACAAGAGGATAGCCTTGATGCACTTAATATGGTTGTCATATTTGAAGATGCTCAAGAATGTATGAATATTTTTGTTGATATTCATGGAAGAGTAGATGAATCTATTGCTTCCTTTTCATTTTAAAATGTTCTCAGAACAAAAGAAATAGAGAAAGAAAAACAAATACTTATGAAAGAGGCTTTTCTTTTTGTTTTTGCTCATCAAGAAGACATGATTTTTCATGGTTTTCAATATCTTGTGGCCATCCTATTACAGTCTTCAGTGGAGGAGGATTTTGTTTCATTCATAAGCTTAGATTTTGGATTCAACTTTTGTTTTCAGATGCCATCTTTTACAATTGTCTGCCTGCTTAAGAAAGATGTGAGCAGAGAAAAATCGGAAAGCCAGTTTCTTGATTGGTTTCATTGGCACTTTAGCATCACTTGATTCAATATTCATTTAAATTTTTTTAGAATAGATAGGAGTGTGAAAATAATCTTGCTGGTCAAGCATTTTTTAGTTTGGATTTACAGTAGTGTGTACAGTCAAATTTTAGCGATGTATTCCGTGTTTAGTATCGAGTTGAGAGCACTGTGTAGAATTTGGTTTTTAGAAAACACTGGTGACAGGTCGGAGTAGGGTACACACACATGATTTGGGAGCAACCCAATGGATTAGGCACCGGGTCTATGAGTTTTTTTCTACCTCACTATGAGGATAGAATCCCCATTTGGAGCCTATGTTATCATATGCTAATTTGCATTAATTTTTCGCAAAGCATCTTGTCCTTGTGCTATATTTCCACTCATATTTTTAAAACTTTTTCACCAACTTCGTGAAGCTCCCATCACCTAAATCCTTCACTTGACTGATCATAAAAAATAGTGATGTCCTCCATGAGTAAAAAAATTTGGCAAATATCCCAAACCTATATCTAGCCTAAATGCTTATCTAAATCCCTCAGTTCCATCACTTCATTCATTTTTTACCCTTATTATCATATTCCCATTGAAAATTAAAAATATTCCTTTTATTAAGCACCCTTATCCTATCCACAAAGTCAAGTGATAATCCTCATATGCCCAAAGTCCTTAGAAAATAGAAAAAATGTTTATTATTATTAATATAAATATTTTTATATTAAAATATTTATATTAATATTTGATTCGATATTTAATTTATGGCATCACGTCAAATCATGGGATTGAATCTCAATTTATAATGTGGAAAAGTCAAAGGGTGGATGGAGGGTGCACATACATATTGAGCATAGAATTAACACGGAGGTTAATTATGTGAAGGCATGCTGATATATAAACCAATGGTTTTTGGTTGGGGTGATGTGTCTTTACATGATGAATATCAAGGGTAAAAGTAGTGTGGATTAAACCAACCCAACCCAAGCATGATATAATAAATGAAACCATTTATCATATAGTTTATGTGCAACATAATTTCCAATAAATTAGATTCTTCCTCATAGTGAAAAGGTTTTATAGAGGTAAAATTTAAATTTTACAAATTAAAGAGATTAATGTTTAGTTCCGTGGAAAAGAATTAAATGGGAGGATGCACGTGAAAGGAAGACTTGGATAATTATTTATCCAAAGGTTTTACAGAAGTAAAAGAAGAAGATCAAAAGTATTTTACCAAATATGGTAAGCAAGACATGGTTTTGAACACCATGGGAAACAAACCAGTGAATGGTTTTCATAGTGAAATGGTAAATTGGAAAAAACAAGACACAATTATTTTCACAGTGAAATGGCAAATTGGGAAAAACAACACATGGTTTTCAAAACCATCGGAAGCAAGCAATAAATGGTTTTTCAAAACCATGGACATGAAATAAGTTATGAAAATTTAATTTTTAAAGGATAAAAAATATTTGAGAATTATTTTTATTCAAATATATTATTCCCAAATATTTAAGGACAATATGGATAAATAAAATTAGATTTGGAAAAAGTACAAGTGACATTTCAAAGAGGATGTGGCAGTTAGTTTCCGCAATAATTGAGACTTACACGATGATTTCTGGATGAACCAGAATGACTTTTCAAAATTCAAAGGAGGTTGTTGTCAAGCATGGACCCTAGAACATTAGCCTAGTTCATTTTTCACACAAGTGTCATGGATTGAGAGATTTTAGGGAATCTTGGAGCCATATTTTCCTATTGTGATTTCCTATTCGAGACATGTTTTTGTGACACATATTTTGGCTAGCTAGAGATGAATTTCAAGAAACTTAGAGTGGTTTTTATTCAAAACGAGCTTATATACAAAAACCATTCTTATATTTTATACAGTTGTTACGGTTTGATAATTACAGGTGGTGTTTTGAAGGCTAACGTTTCTCCTGAAAAACAGGAGATCAGTTAAACGTGTCATGTTCTATTTGTAGTTGTTTTTGTTTTGGGGAAGAATCTGAAACGTTTTTGTTCAACTATTGTAATAGGTTCCTAATTGAAAGGAACTCAAAATTGTATAAATGATATAGGTTCCAAAAGTATTAATGTTGGCAGAAGTGCAAGGGAACCCTTTTGTTGTTTCTGAACTCAATTGTAATTTTCTGGAGTTGAATTGAATACATATGCAGAAGCTTTTGAAGTCTCTGTGAAAATATTCTAATGGTGGTGATATGAGTTGTGTATTCTCTCATTGTATGTATTTATTGTTTTATTTAATTCCATTTACACCGTCTTATGTTTAAATTGGAGAGTTAAAGGCCCATAATTCATCTTATGATGTTCTTGGCTTAAGCAATTTAAACTGTGTAATTTTCCTCCTAGCTAATTCAGAATTCATTTAAGTAATGCTCTAATGTAGTTATTTGTTTTCTCCTTCTTCCTATACTCTGTTTAAATTCAATTTACAAATCATATTCATTGCCATTTAGCCTTTATCCTATGGTATCAACCAATCATTGTTTTCATTCACTTTCATAATTTCAACTCCATAGCCCTAAGTGTCCCCCCCCTTCCTCGCCAACAAATTTATAAAAAAACCCTCAAAACAAACCAAAATTATCCATTGATTATAAAAGAAATATCAAGTGACATGAGAGAGCCCTCTCTGAGCTGAGCAGGCCAGAAACCAGCTCTAAATTTGGTTGAAACAATTACATATGTCATTTGTCTATCAACCTAACAAAATTTACAGAGTCCTAACACCCCACACACCCCCGTTAGGGAATGGGGTCCAAGAATGGTTGAAACAAACGTTTGAATCATGAATATAATTAGGCTCCACAACCAACATAGTACTCAACCCAATATATCAGGGCACCAACTAAGGAGGCTAGACCTTACCCTTAGTCGTACTACCTGACTACCGAGGTATGAGAGAGTATATTCCCAACTATTTTTCTCGGTGACACTATAGAAATCAAGAAGTCAATTGGTTTATCTATGGAGGGATTCAGGATTCCTAGGTCGATCCGTATATAGGTGTTGTCTGATGTGATGCCACTCGAAAGGGTACCAATAGTGGTTACGAGGGTGGCCAATAGATATGCACATAAAAATCACTTGTATTTCTTGCATGCATGAATCCTTGACCACGAGTTTATACGCATAACAACAGATATTTGTAGTTTAAAGATGTCTGAATACATCTCTACCATGGAAACAAAATACCCCACAAGTCATTCCCTAGAAAGAGATCTAACACCACTTGCAATATTCCAAATATAATATAATATGTAGAACATAAATATTGAGCAAGAAATAGTAGAAAAAAAATGATATATCGAAACAAATATTAGAATAATACCAGAAAGAACACCTTTATTAATGATAACAATTTTCACTTGCCTCTTCGAGGGGGAAACCTTCAGCAAAGTAGAGCTCTATTACAATAATATCCAAGAAAAAATTCACCCATGCCCCCTACACTTATTCATACTAATTCTATCTTCTAAGGAAACTTCTAGAGGAAGATATTTCTAAAAGCGAAAGATTATATTAGGTCTTCTTACATTGAATTATTCTCATTTATTTATTAGGCCTTATTAAGTAATGTCGATCATTATTACATAGAAAACATATCCTACTAACTAATGACCCATGGAGAGGGGTTACGATCAGATCCTAACATATATACATCTCAAGTCAAATTTAAAACAATCAATGCAAATGTCAATCAGTACCAATACTAGCTAGGTCCACCACCAGAACCATATGAATTAGTGTCTCAGCTACCAGAGGTAGAGGGTCTATCATTAACTATGTCATAAATAAATGAAAAAAGTACATTATCAAATGTGTCTCCATCAATATCAACCTGTGCAGTAGTATGCAATGTAAACATAGCATCCAAAGCATCAAAAGGTTGTGACACATATGGTGGAGGAGGATGATGAGTGGTTGATGAAACATGTGGAGGATCAGGAAAAGGATTGACGAATGGTGACATGAGTCTAGGAGGAGGATCGATGGATGGTGATGCATGTGGAGGAGAAGCTCGAGGATTGATGGATGATGAAAACACATGTTGAGGGGGAGGAGGAGGAGCATCAAATGTGGATGGTGTAGACACATGTGGAGGGGAAGGAACAAGAGGATCGATGGATGGTTTATACACACATGGAGGCGGAGGGGGAGGAGGAGGATTGAACATGGATGGTGAAAAATCATGTGCATGAGAATCAAGAGGATCAATAGATGGTACAGACAAATGTGGAGAAGAATCAGGATTGGGAGGAGGAGGACCATGTGTTGGAATAGAGGATGTGGATTTATTTTTTGATGAGGTAGATGGATTAGAATCATGACCATCATGAGTAGGATCCCCAAACCTTTCAATGAAGTTCATCACACTAACAATATCACACATCAATGATGTCATATCATGAGGTAGATTCATCGATATCATAGACATCTCTGGTACCCATAATATGTCTCAAGCAGTGTGTGTACCACTCCATGAATAACCATAAAAAAACATAGGTGATCTTCCACCCCTATCCAAAGTATCTGATCTAGCCTGTGTGGCATAAGGGGTCTATGTACTGTAAGTGGATCATCTACCTCCTCCATCTCATCCTATTGGGGAGGCTCATCGTCAACACATGTGTCAATATCTGCAAAAAAACAGATAATAATAATAATAATAATAATAATAATAATATAATTGAATTTGTTTTTTACAATAAATTACATGGGTAATATCACAAATATGGCTAACACTTTTGAGAGAATCGGGTCACGAAAATTGCTAATGGCATGTTTTCAACCGAACTCTTGAATTTTTCAGTTGACCAAGTGTTGTTTCCATGATCTGATACCAATTTGTAACACACCCGACCCATAAATACTATTTTAAGGGATGGGGCATCATAATTGCATTTTCTTAAACCATTTCACATCCTCTTTCCAGCATATCCATCACGTTCTACTCGTTCAGTGCTTTCAAACCATTGTCCTCATGCTAAAAAATGATCTTAGAATTGGAAGAAATTCCCTTCCACATTCCTTCAGGCACTTGTTGGTCAAGGGACACATGGATTTTACATGGATCCAACTCTTACTTATCATCTTGAGTTCTCCTAAACTCCATAGCTTCCACCACTCCTAAAACTATGGCGGGATTCCATCCACCAATAAACCAATGGTGTATCTCCCTCCACATCAACACATATGATTAAGGATAATTCGACGTTTAGTGCTTTGATAGTGAGCACGCCTTTTCTCTCTATGAAAGAAACTTCCTGGAGTCCTGAGCTCTCAAAGTATCACAACCTTCCACATGGATCTAGCCTTCAGGCCCTTCGTTGTCTCTACAACACTACACCCTACTCTTTTGTAGCTCCTATCTCCTAAACTTCCGAAACACTTCCACATAGCTCTGAATCTTCTAAGTTATCCTTAACACCACGCTCCAAACCTCCGTAGTTGTGAAGTAATGGAGTCCCGGAGTCCCGGTCACATCACCAACCACTTTGGCTAGGCGAGCACATACTAGAGGCTGACACATAGCAAGGTCCAAGGGTGACACATGCCCTCATCAAGGGGTGACATGTGTCATTCTCTAATAATCATAAGGGGTCTAAAAAATGTCCATATCTCAGTGACACATGGCATGTTGGTTGTGGGTCCATGTCACTTTGGATAATGCCAGTGAGCCATGTCAACCCTATACAAACAACCTTCTAACATCCTTCAGATATAACGATCGATATCTGTCCACATAGATCCATAGATCCATGAATCTCATTGCTTCGGAAATTCAAGCTTCAGAGCTTATAAACTCACCACATCATGAATCCCTCGAAGGGCCAAGTCTCCGAACTATTGGATCTGGCACCACATGTTCTCTACCTGTCAACGATTGAGATTTACTTCACCATTCATGACTTTGAGATTATTCACACTTTGAATACTCTTCTCCAAGTTCCTATGGAGTACCAAGTCTCCTGACTATCGGATCTCTTGCCATGTAGTCTCTCATCCAATGACTCTAGTCCAATGGACAACATTTGACAGGGGATAAGAGGGGCCACGTGTCGCTCCATAATGTGTCTCGGTTGGTTGGAAAGTTAAGAGGGGTTCTTTAATGAAGTCCTTAGATCAATGGTTGAGAAGGATCCTGAAGGATCCAAGAATCGACGGTCCATGTCACTTCATAAATTCAACCTTTGGGAGTTTTGAAGGTGCAACACCTTTTTTCTCCTAGAGTGGTGAATGCTAGAATGACCTCAATGCATATCTAACAATCGAGGAAATTCCTTACTGTCATTAGATCTATGGCCCGCGTTTCTTCGTGATGGGTAAATGGATCAAATATTAATGGTGGGATGAGTCCCATGGTAACGGGTAAATTACCACCAGTTTTTTGTCGACTGTCAAGTCACCAACTTGACAGGCCATCTTCAACACAGTTTGGTCTTTGCAATACTTATTTCTACAAGGCTCCATACTTCCGAAGCCTTCAACACTTAGCTCCCTCCGAAATTAACCCAAGGTTCATAGGCATTGGTTATATGGAGCTTTTTAAATTCCCAGGGATATATTAATACCTCTTGGCCAATATTTGGTTAAGTTCGCAACACTCCAGAGCTCTAAACTCCCAGAGCTTCAAAGCTAGAAAGGCTTAGCTTCTTTTTTCTAGCACAGGGTTCCCAGACCTTGGTCATATGGACCCTCTAATGAATCTCAGGTTGTAAGCTCAACTCTTAGCCGATATTTGGTTAAGGTCATGGGTATGAGCCTCTGGTCTCTTAAGCTATTGGTTTGAATGAATCACCCTCCACTCACAGGACTTAGGTTCTAACATGGGGAAAGGAGATTTCGAAGGGTCAACATAACTATAACAGTCCCGTAGAGTCTACCCTGACTCTAGTATTGTGAACTTAATCCCCGAGAAGAATACCTTGAGGATTTCCCAACCCTCTGAGAGGCCACACTGATAATATTATAAACATTTGAAGGAAATAGTTTAAAAAATAACATTAAGCATTTTCCTTATGAATCAAACACTACAAATCTTAGTCATAGATACATACATTCAAATATACATTCCAATTTAAGTGCATATGGAATAAGAAGTATTTATCTATTACAAGCTACAACCAACCAACTGACTGTGGGTATTTTCTTTTCCACCCAACCATAGCCTCAGAGGAATTCACTCTTAGCACTCTGGCCACCCCCGTGCCAATCCATGATATCACTAGGAAAATTTATATCGTTTCTCATAGATCCTCTCTTTTCATAGAAAACCTGTGAGGTTTATCAAATGATTCTTCAACATCAGACTCATGACCTTTCTCTTTTCTTCTTCATATCTGGGTCATGCGTTCCCCTCTATGCATGCTCTCTTGTCTAGTTTCTATCCTACTCTCTTCAGAGCTTCACACCCTCTAACTCTAGTGTCTATGCTTGTATATCCCCTTCATGCCTTTCTCAAGATCATTCTTGACCTATCCAGTTCCTTCTGTCAGAAGGAAACTCAAGTCGGGTTGGGTCTGCAGGAGAGTGTGGTAGTTTGGGCTGACAACCTCTTGTCTGCTCAGCTAGACCATGCTTCCATTCATGGGTGTGGTTGATTATTCAACCACTGGTCCTTCCTCCATTAACTGATTCCTCTCCTTGGAATCTAGAGAGTGTTTGTTATTCCTACCAAAGGGAAATTTGGGGTCATTTTACATAATGAATCCTCTCTTATAGTTTTCCCATTCTTTCTTATAGTGATATCATGGCCAATACTTCAAGGATTCACCCCCATAGTTAGTCATTGGAAATATAAACAAAATACACTTACATAGTTCACATGCCATAGCATGGTAATCCTAATTAATGACTAATTACAATTTGGGGGAAAGAATGTTATTACAATTCCCTCCCCCTTAAAATGAACATTGTCCTCGATGTTCTTTCTTCATTTGTCATGCCTTTTTCATTCAACTTCTTCATAATTATTGACCCTCTTTATTGGTCAGGTCCTTTTCAGACTCTTGGCCTTCTTCACTTGTCTTCATTAATTCTTGGAAAATAAGCACATTAATCAAAACTTCATGTGAAAACATATTACTGTTGTTCAAAATTCAAGAGGAATTTTTTCACAATGTAGCACAATACTTATCTATGCAGTTCATGGATTTATATCCACATGGTTTTCTTGTTATCCCGACTCACTATTTTTCCTAGACATACCCATCATGTGAAAGATCCCATTTAATAGTGTAGAATAATTATCAAAGCCCCTTCTTCCTTGCGGTCACTCACCCTTCACGCCCAGGCTCAAGCATCCCCTTCTCCGCTATAAAATTCCTTGGGTGATCCATCTTTCCTTTCCAAGGATTTCTCTCACAAGGATAATTTCAGAGACTTCATTGAGCCTTACAGTCGAGGCATCCCTCAGACTTTCTCTGTCGAGGCATCCCTCTAGCTTGTGTTACCACAACACAACATGTTCTAAGGTGATCATGGGTTACCACATGGTTCTCATGTCTCAACAATAGCCTCTTTCATGCTTTCCAACTTGTCTGCCTTCATATATACTCCCTAGACAGATCTTTTTGTATTACCTGTATTATAGGTACACATAAATTATGAGATATCATCATCAATTTCAAATTCAGATTTATTTTTTTTGCAAATCTATCACCCACAGATTTTCCAAATTCCACATTTAATTTCACATATGTTCCACAAAGGAAATAGATTCAGGAGCATGGGAATTTCCTCCCCATAGCAGTTTGGCTCAACAGGAAATTGGTGTTCATTATGGGCTTTCATCATGACCATATCCAAGACCCTTTTCTTCCTATAATTCATTCTTTATACACCGAAACAAACTGTTAGT
>JZKD02S0937782.1:866295-898602 GCA_000966675.3 Picea glauca | reverse complement strand
TATATATATATATATATATATATATATATATATATATATATATATATATATATATTCTCACAATACATTTAGAATGGAATCACAAACATTTCCTAACTTGTACATTCTAATAGTTGCATCACATCTCTATATAAACATGAAAGGAAAACTCATTCCTTACCTATGCATCATTTCAGCATACCAAACTTTTCAAAATGTAATTCAACATTAAGTGAACTTAATCCAAGGTGCCAATATCCATGGCCACATTCACATACCATGCACCCTTGTGTTAATTTCAAGTTCATCACACTTTATGTCAAGTACTTTTACATGGTGTGTTGGAGCTTAGCCAAGCTCTTCACCATATGGCTTATTCGTTTTCGCTCATTGTTGCAACATGACTATGCTTCCTACTACAGGATGATCATGATCCCATATCAACACATATGAAACCAAAAGTTTCTCTTGAGTGCACCCAAGCATTCTTCCTTCAGTAGTAACCAAGGTGTCACTACTCATGGCCACCCAATGTTTCTCTTTTATTTAACACTTCTACCCTTCAGGTAGAGTGTTGGAAGGTCCTTCTTCCTTAATGAGAAGTCCATTACCTACCCTCTTATGAAATCATGCATTCCCTCAATGTATTCGATGCAATGTTTTAACTATGATCACCTTTATTCCTCATCTCCCTAGATTGGTCATTGTACCCATGGTACTCTTTACTCCCGCATTTTCTTGCAAGGATTATAACTCATCTTTGGATGGTATAGACTTCCTCTCTTTATTATTTAGGTTCTTTTACTAAATCATACCCTACTTGGGTATCAATGGTGGACAACAACCACTTCCAAGTTATGTGCATATGATTAAGATAATGAAATCTTTTCAGAAGAGATTCTTACCAAGTCCCTTCATACCTCATGCCACATAGGTATCAACATTCTTATACCTTCTTTGACTTCTATCACCCTCTCTGATATTACCTCATCAATTGTGCTTTGTGGGGAATTTTAAAGTCGCTTCAACAACCTTTTAACAATAACCTTCTCATAGTTATCCTTTGCTTGAGGTTGTCCATCATTGGAAACTATCTTTCTCAATAGCTCCAATTCCATTCCACACATGATATACATCATAAATATGTTAGTCATTGTGTAAAATAAAAACACAAGTATCATAGATTTCTAGACAATAAAATATTTTCACATATCATCTTTCCATTTTTCTCTTATCCCAGAGAACACATTAGACAACAAGAAAGGAGTTAAGGGATTCTTCCCTTTTCCTACTGTACTTGTTCTCACAACTGCTCCTCTAAGACCTACAACTCTGTAAGAAATTCAAAGTTCTTAGGGTGGGAAAATTGTTCCTCCTTTTTCCTTTTATTTTCTTTTTCAATTACTCCATGTTGGGATCTTCCTGTTCTTTTCCTTGAGAATCCTTGGTTAGGCCTCACCCTAACCTTTTTGGATACATCAACATGCTTTAACAACAAACGTTTTTCTCATAAAGGATCATGAACCTATGCATCTTGCACATTATATTTCCAGTTAGTCAGAATGGTCAACATTCCTTTATTAGTCTTCTATCCATACATGAGGTTTTCAAAATGTAATCCAGGATTCTTATATATATATATATATACAATCTTGTAGCTCACTGCTTAATTATTGACACTCATTAAGGTTGTGACTCTGTCCTCCTAGCATATTCCTCGCATAGTTCCTCCATAGGAAACCCCTCCATAATGCAACTTCCTTATTACATATCCATCACTACCCATGTTGGCCTCAACCTTGAGTTGAGTTCAGTTGTTTACCAAATATTCCATGAGGGATAAAAACATGCATCTTTGTCATGCATCCAAATTATGTATCTAGACATATTATGGTTTTTTTACTTACATCCATGATGTACTTAACCATATGCATACTCATAATCCTCTGATCATAACAACAGAGCATCCTTGCTCCCTTAATATTTCATCTATTTATATTAGTCTTTCTTGAGGGAATGGAACACATTCCCCTCAAGCTATCATTCAAAACCAAAATTTTGCATTTCTCACTTGATGGTTGTGCGCATATTTTTCCAGCCTCTCTGCATCCATCCCCTTGCATGAAAAAGTCTACAAAGTACTCCAGTCATCATCGTATTTCGACTTTTCACTTTGGGGGTCAATCTGTTACACATCAAAATCACTCATTGCAATGATGGCTAGTGTCGTTGTAACAAATATCGCAAGTGTCTCATATTGTTCGCAAGTTTCACAAACATTATATTGTCTATGTCGTCTCTATAATGACATCGTAAAAACATTTAAGACACCTCAAACACTATTCTTGAAGAAGAGAAATCATTTGACAAGGAGTACAAGCCTTTTTCCACTAGAAAAGACACTCAAAAGCCAAATTTGGAAGGGATTTCTCCCCTACATACTGTCAAGGAGTGCTAGCACTCTATACCCTCTTCTAGGGGAGCGTTCCAACACTCTGTGTTCCTTTTTGAGGGAGTGATGGACTTTTTTGGGAGAAATTTGGTCTATTAGAGGAAATCAGGGAAGAATCCCCTCAATATATGAAGGTGGTTGGATTTGAATCTGAGGTTGAGGCATGATCTTAGGGGAGATCCACAATTGAAGGAGAGGAATCCTCAACTTATCCCAAATAACTCTCAAGTGGTTAGGTATCTCTAAGCCTATATAAGGAGGCCTCTTCATGGTGAAAGGATATATGGAGATTGAGAATTACACCAAACTTATGATCCCATAAGTGAGATTCCATTGAAGCATAATCAATGTAGATTACTTGAGCAAAGGGGTTGGACAAGGAGAGCTGGAAGAAGCTATTGCACCTTCATCATAGGATTGTAAGTACTCTTCATTTTTTCTCATTAATACACATACATGCTTGGCCTATTTGTTCTCATTTTTTCTCATTATCATCCCGAGGTAGCTCGTCAATGGTTATATCCGATCATATTCATGAGTGGAGATGATGATGAAGGTTGATCAAAGCAGTCATTCCTGACCAATTATTGGCAGAATGGTTCACTAAATCACTGTTACTCCTGATCGCCAATAGGGTCACCAATTTCTATTACAGGTGAATCCTCCCCTCTTAGTATCTAGACCCCTAAAACCAAGAGAGAAAAGGTGCTATCATTGTTCATTGACATCCTTTTAGATCTAATTAAGATAATGAATGAAGAGGAAGAAGAAAAGTGTACATTTTTAAATGGTGTTTGTCCTTGCAAAGTCCAAGTTGAACTTCAATCCCAAGCTCCTCGATAGGTCCTGTAGAACAAACAAAGATACAACAAGATTCCTATTCTACTAATATTAGCTCAAATATAGATCTATCTACTGAAGACAAGCTCATGTGGAACAAACATAAACTTGAAAGAAACAAGCCAAGCATGTATGTGTATTAATGAGAACAAATGAAGAGTACTTACAATCCTCTGATGAAGGTCCAACAACTTCTTCTAGCTCTCCTTGTCCAACCCCTTTTCTCAACTAATCTACATTGATTATGCTTCAATGGCATCTCACTTATGGGATCATAAGTTTGGTGTAATTCTCAATGTCCATATATCCTTTCACCATGAAGAGGCATCCTTATATAGGTTTAGAGAGACCTAACCACTTGAGAGATATTTGGGATAAGTTGAGGATTCCTCTCCTTTAGTTGAGGATATTCCCTAAGATCATGCCTTGACCTTCTATTCGAATCCAACCACCTTCAGAAATTGAGGGGATTCTTCCCTGATTTGTCTCAACAAACCAAAATTCGCTCAAAAAGGGTTGTTCTCCCCAAAAATGGGGCACATAGCATTGTATCACTCCCCCAAAGAATCCTAGGGAGTGTTAACACTCCTTGGTAGTGCATAGGGGAGCACTTCCTTCCAAATTTGATATTTGAGTGGTTTTTTCAGTGGCAAAAGATTTTTACTCCTTGTTAATTAATTTCTCTTCTTCAAGAATAGTCTTTGAGGTGTCTTAAGTTTTTTTACGATGTCGTTAGAGAGACAACATAGACAAGATAATGTTTGCAACACTTGCGACCAATATGAGACACTTGCGATATTTGTAACAACGACACTAGCCATCATTGTAATGAGTGATTATGATGTGTAACAATGACTCCTCATAATAGATTTGGCCATGCATCCATGGTATTCACTAAATATTGGCAAGTGTAATTATTTCCTTACATTTCTCTCATTTAGGTAGTCACATTGTGACTTTAGTATACATATTCTCATACATTATATATGTGAATCACTTGCACATTTAATATCATTCATATCTACTTGGTCTTAATATCATTTTTCATATCAAGAAACCTCACAATGCATTAAATGCATGCACTGAAGCATATACCGACATAGCCAAACATTCATCATACAAGCTCATTGCTTGCACCCTTCCCATGTCATACATGCACATGGAAATATTTCTATCATCTTTATGAAAATCCTAATAGAGACACTCAACACTAAGATTCCCTCTTAATTGAGGGAGTCCAGTCATATTATTCTTTTAAGTATGTATACACATATATGTAGGTGCATCTCTTGCACCCCTTTTACATTGGTATTTTAGTTTTAATATTAGTGTTCTTTAGTAACAAATTACAGTCACTCATATGACTAGTCTCATAGTCATAATTCATACTGACTTTTCCCCTTCTACATGGAAATAACAAAAGAGGGTCACCTTTTTCCTTTCTACTATAAAAACCTTCCATAATCCATAATTCAGATGGGTAGTTATTGTATCACTCAAGGCAGTAAGATAACCACTTCTAGTCTCTTCTTCATGCCTCATTTCACTCTTGGTCAGCATACTTATGCAAGGGGATATTTTCCTTACTCCCTCTTATATCTATCTGAGTACACCAAGCCATCTCTATATGGTTACCATCCACCTCTGGATGTCAATATGGTCCACTCTTCATCCAAAGGTGTTTTTAAACCTCCTTAATTATACCTTGCATCGGTCTCCCATTAATCCTTACAGTCCTATCGTATTAAGGCATTAGACCGCAACATCATGAACTTTTCATTATTATTGTTAACCCCTATTGTCATAAGGTCATTCTCATAAAAAATTTCCATTAGTAGACTGTACCTTACAACTAACCACAGGTTATAACATGCCTAATTTTCATGTTCAATATTTTGTTTCCATATGTATTCTTATGCATAGACATGCCCTTCAGTTAACATGGATATACACTCCATTAGCATAACCACGAGTTTTTCAACTTTCTCTTGTCGATTCACTTCTACCTTCATGAAGGTTGCTCTCAATCTATAAGGTTCCTTTTTACTTGCTTACTAGATTACTCCAACAATTTTTAGTCAGTAAATTGACCTTACCATTTCCATTAATCCTATGATTGTGAGGGGTCATACACATATATTGGGCTTAATCCTTTATTAAAACAATAATTATTATTTCTATGGATCCTTTCAATCCATTCACATCCAAGTATTTATATTAGTGCTCATCAACATAATCCCATTCTTGTAGGGTTGGCCATCATTTCCGAAAACAAATGGTAGGCTTCCTCTGCCACAGACTAGCATGATTCAATGTCGTTAGGTAAAATCCCAAATGAATTTTAAATTTGTATCCTTCTACTCAAGGAACTTATGTAGATGATTTCCATTTGTAAATAATATTCTCAACAGGCTCATCTTAGCCATTGTAACCCAATCTTTTTTTTTGTACAACAACACGTACAATTGCACAGTGAAGTCAATTTATTTATTTGGAAATATTAGCAACATACAATGCACATTTCCAAAACATCTATCAATAGTATAAGGTTTCATTCCTAGCTTCAGTAGAGGTTTACAAATCCTCTTAGTAATGGGTAAAATAGGGTGTTTCCCCTTAAATTCCTCTAATAATATTTTTATATGACTCGTGCATGAGCCCGAGGAGGCCAAGTGTTGTTTCCATGGTATGATACCAATTTGTAACACACCCGACCCATAAATACTCTTTTAACGGGTGGGGCATCATAATTTCATTTTCCTCTTTCCGAGATCTCCATCACGTTCTACTCCTTCAGTGCTTTCCAATAACTGTCCTCAAGCTCAAAACTAAGCTCATAATTGGAAGAAATTCCCTTCCACAGTCCTTCGAGCACTTTTTGGTTAAGGGAAACATGGATTCTATGTCGATCCAACTCTTACATATCATCCTGCATTCTCCTAAACCCCAGAGATTCCAGATCTCCTAAATCTATGGAGAGATTCCATCCACCAATAAGCCAATGGAGAATATCCCTCCATGATAGTGCATATTCTTAATGATAATTTGGTGTTCGACACTAAGCATCCCTTTTATTTCTATGCACGAAACCTCCCATGGTCCTAAACTCCCAAAGTCTCATAAGCTTGGCACATGGCTTCGGCCTCTGCACCCTTCCATCTCTCTACAACACTACACCCTACTCTTTCCGAGATCCTATCTCTCGAACTTCTGAAACACTGCCACATAGCTTCGGCCCTTCTAACTTATCCTCAACACCATGCTCCAAAACTATGGAGTCCTAAACTCCCGGTCACATCACCAACCACTTTGGCCAAGCGGGAACATATCGACGGCTAACACGTAACAAGGAACAAGGGTGATGTCTTACCTTGTTAGTGGGTGACATGTGTCATGCTCTAATAGGCATAAGGGGTCTTCCAAATGTCCATATCTCAATGACACATGGCACCTTGGTTGCAGGTCCACGTCCCCCTGGATGGTGACAGTGAGCCACATCAACCCTAGACAAACAACCTTCTAATGTCCTTCAAATCTCATGGTCGAGATCTATCCACTTAGATATATATATCCACAGTTCTCATTGCTTCGCAACTCTAGGATTCATAGCTTATCAACTCACCACATCATGAATCCCTTGGAGGGCCAAGTCTTTGGACTATCAGATCTTGCGCCACATGTTCTCTACTTTTCAATGATTGATATTTAATTCATCGTTCCCGATTTCGGGAGTATTCACACTCTAAAGACTCTTGGCTAAGTTCCTCTAGAGTTCCAAGTCTCCGGAAAATCAAATCTCTTTCCATGTAGTCTCTCATCCAATGGCTCTGGTCCAACAGATGACATTTGACATGGGACAAGAGGGGCCACGTGTCACTCCATGGCATGTCCCAATTAGTTGGGAAGTTAAGAGGGGTTCTTTAATGGAGTCCTTAGATCGATGGTTGAGAAGGATCCCAAAGGATCCAAGAATCGATGGTCTACGTCACTTCGTAAATTAAACCTTTGAGAGTTTTGGAGGTGCAACACCTTTGTTTTCCCGGAGCAATCAATGCCAGACAGACCTCGGTGTAGATCTAATGATCAGGGAAATTCCCAATTTTCCCTAGATCTATGACCCGTGTCACTTCATGATTGGTAAGTAGATCATAGTTTTATGGGGGGACGAGTTCCATGGTAATGAGTAAATTACCGCCAAGTGTCGGTCCATTGTCAAGCCACCAACTTGATAGGTCTTCTTCGATGTAGTTTGGTCTTTGCAATACTTATTTCCTTGAGGCTTCAGACTATCAGAGTCCCTAACACTTAGCTTCCTCTGAACTTAACCCAGGGTTCATAGGCCTTGGTTTTATGAACTTTTTTCAAGCCCCAAGGCTATATTCATACCTCTTGGAAAATATTTGGCTAAGCCCACAACACCTTGGAGCTCCGAACTCCTAGATTTTTTAAGATAGAAAGGCTTAGCTTCTTTTGGCTAGCACAGGGTTCCCAGACCTTGGTCATATGGACCCTCTAATGAATCTCGGGCTATAATCTCAACTCTTAGCCGAGATTTGGTTAAGGATGTGGGTATGAGCATGTGGTCTCTTAGGCTACTAGTTTGAAGGAAGAACTCTCCACTCACAGAACTTAGGTTCTAACAAGGGGAATGGTACTTTCAAAGGGTCGAAATAACTATAGCAGTCTCGTAGAGTCTACTTCAAATCTAGTACTGTGAAGTTAATCCATGGGAAAAATACCTTGAGGATTTCCCAACCCTCCAAGAGGCAACATTGATCATATTATAACCATTCAAAGGAAACAGTCTACAAAAGAACATTAATCATTTTCCTTATGAATCAAGCTCTGCAAATCTTAGTCATAGATACAAACATTCAAATTATACATTCCAATTTAAGTGCATAGGGAATAAGAAGTACTTATCTATTACAAGCTACAACCAATCAACTGACTATGGGTGTTCTCCTTTCCACCCAACCATAGGCTCAGAGGCATGAAATCTTAGCACACTTCCCACCCCTGTTCCAAGCCATGATATCACCAAGAAAATTTATATCGTTTCTCAAAGATCCTCTCTTTTCATAGCAAACATGCGAGGTTTATTAGATGCTTCCTCAACATCAAACTCATTGACTTTCTCTTTTCTTCTGCATATCCAGGTCGTGCATTCCCCTCTATGCATGCACTCTTGTCTGGTGTCTCTCCTTCTATCTGCAGAGCTTCACACCCTCTACCTCTACTATCTATGCATTTATATCCCCTTCTTTTCTTTTCCAAGATGGTTCTTGACCTATATAGATCCTTCTGTCAGAAGGAAACTTGGGTCAACCTGGGTCTGCAGGATTTTGTGGTACTTCAGGATGATAACCTCTTGTCTCCTCAGCTAGACTATTATAGAAAGATTTTCTCCACCATTGCTATATTGCACAGAGGGCCTTTTTCCATTTCCCTATGTAGACTTGTCTTTCCCTTTTGATGAATCCATAGCCAAAAATACACATTTTTCCACATATACGTGCCCTATCCACTATACATCATGCGTATATGCAGGTTTCTCCACTACATCCCGCGTACATCAGGATTTGTGCCAGAAAATACAAAAATGGAGTCAGGTTTCCATGTCACAACATGAGATCTCTGATCCTTGGCCTTCCAGATACTAGAAATATTCCAAATCATCCCTTCAGTTGCATTTTGAAGACTATAAAAGCATAATTCCGAGCTATGGAAAAGAGGATAAAGCATTCAACTTTGAGAGAAAAGTTACTCTGGATAAATTACTTCATATTGAGTCTGCATTGCTTTGTCCCTCAAGTATGAACATAGTGTTCACCCCCCAAGCTCTTTCCATGTTGTTGAGAGAAACTCATTGTCTCTCTCTTATGAGCTTACCTTTGGTGGAGGATTGAAGTGGTGGAGGCCTAGTTGGAAGGAACTTGGTTCCTTGGTTTCGAATCGTGCCGACACGAAAGTCTGTAATGTTGTCACTTCTGCTGACCAATTATTAATAGAAATACTCCTTTCCTGTCCTATTGGTATCATGCAAATATATTATTATTATCCATGAGCATGTTTGTAATGTTTATTAATGGATTATGTTATCTAATTTTCTAACCCCTTTATACTATTACCATGTACTTTCTATGCTTGTTTGTTGAAAACTTGTTGTAGGTATAAAGCTTTGGGTCGAAGTGATCAATGGTGGAACATCATCAAACATTGAATCGAGGTATGCCTCTTTCTTATCTTGCACATTAGTTTATATAGCATACAATGGAATTGCGTTGATTTCAGCAGTCATACTTGTTTGTTGTGGTTTACCCTTGGCCATAAAGATTTTTTCCCTCGTAACAGAATTGGTGACTCCACTAGGGAGAGATCTTCCTTGTAAGGGTTGAATTATTTTTTCTTCTTGCATTGCTATTTTTCCTTTATGTTTCTTGTCGTATCACTACTTGACAGATTTTGTTCACTCCGAGTCTGAGTTTTCAGCCTTTTTTTCCCTTGCCTGGCCTTGTTTTAAAGCCTATATGCTCCTTTTTCTTTGACAGTCGCATATAAACGCATGATGTCTCACTACAAGCTGCGTATATATGAACTGTTCTCCTAAATAGTCGTGCATACCACTTTCCCTTGCTTGTTTTCTTGGTTTAGTGACTATTGGTTGGGATTTGATGTTTGTTGATCCTTCCTAGGCCTCTGTAGTGCCTGCTGAGCTTCTCTGGGTTGTCAGGAAACCTGTTTGGAGTTGAATTTATGGGTGTAATCTTTCTCATTGTTTTTCATTTTTGTTTTGTCCTTGAACCTTGGGTTGTTCGCTTGGTTGCTTGGTATTCTACTTGAGTTATTTCATTTATACACAGTAGAATTTATATATTAGGTTGCTTTTCAATCCATGCATTTTCTCTTTAATATATTGAAAAAAAAAAAAAAATAGGCATTTTGCATTGGTTAGCATTTTTGTCTTTGAACCTTTATAATCAGCTTAGTGCATTTAGTGAAAGATTGTATTTTACTTATGAATTGCAGAGTTGAAATTAAAAATTGCATTGTTTTTATTAGCATATCATTCATTAAAAAGTTAAAGATAGACTTTGCATTATATTCATATTTGTTTTCTTGTAGAGTCATAACATCTTGAGTTTCACTTACATACCCTTTTGAGTAATCACGACCAATAAAATTTACACTTTAAACTACAATTTATTAGTCACGATTTTATTTTTAGGGTGCACAAACTAGTCTACTATTTAGTGCCTTGGAATAGGATTTTGTGAGTAAACTTATCCAAGGAAATTAAATAAACATATGTGTCTGAGACAGGGAGTTGACAATTCCATTGTGTAATTGGTAAAATCAGGAGGCTTCATTCACACCCGAGTTAATCATGAGGTCATGTGAAGTTAGTTGAAGGGATAACCCCTGATACTCACCTATCATCAAAGATATTTCTGTGGATTTATTCGTATTTGGGGATCTTGCTAGTACCCATACCTTTGTGAGAGGTGATGCTTTCAAGGTTTCGATCTTTTCTACCCTTCCCATACGGTGATCCGGACTTACGACTACTCAACTGTGCATCAGTTATATAGTGGTTTATTAGTTTCTTGACTTAGATATCTCATAGGTTACTTGCAGGGGTTATTCTGCTTATACCTTGGGTAAGATAGGGTTTAGACAACACAGAGCCTTTATGGAGGATTACCTCTCCGGGGGTATCTGACCAACTAGTTGTTAATCCCATGACGGCCCCTATAACACATTTTTTTACCTCCAAAATTTAGCGGGGAGTCTCAAGTCCCTCTTGGACAAGACATACCTTCTTTAGCGAGAGAGGCCACTCAACCACTTTAGCCCATTTGCATGCATATTGGCCATTTGAATTTTTGGTATGTTCTTTGACTACTATTTGGCCTTAGAATATTTTTATTTTGTCGCGTCATAAGTCATCGTGGAGTTGTACCAGCATCCCCGCCGGTCCCGTCGGTTGTTACAGTTACCACCGGATTTTAGGTTCTTGCCTTCTAAAAGGCATAGAGTTTTTAGAATTGGTACACACACATCCACCTTTCAGACTTGTGGCTCCACAAGGATGAGTACTAAGTCTATTCTTCATAACACTGGGAGTTCTTCAACTCCCATACCCACTATAGTTAATGACACCCCTTCGAATCTTGCAACAGCTACAGTTTCAGTGCTAAAGACTTATACCAGTACTATGGTCTGGCCTGTAGTTAATGCTTCATCTCTTGCCTCGAACCCTTTTGGGGGTTTCGATCACTCGCCGAGTTACAATATTCAATCCATCCCTATGGATTCTAGTCCATTTTTGTATGGTATGCTTAACTTCACTTCACAATTTTCGACTTCCATCCCAGTTGTTGGCCCTAACGCTAGCCTTGGACTTGGGGGAACTACACCTCCTTACACTACTTTCCTATTTGGTGGTTCTCATATCCACCAAATGAATCCTAATGTAGGAAGTGTCCATGTTCTTAACCTCGGGTCTAATCCTTCTATGACTGGATGGAACAACCCAACTAGAGGACAAGTTTTTCCCACTAAACCTACCTGCTCGATGTCGATTCCGACCAATACTTTTGGCATGATGAATCCACTTCAATCCTTCGGGTTCCCACCTAGAGGAGGTCAGTATTACACTTTGGGAAACCCCCAACCTAGATCCAATCCGATCAGGGGAAATTTTCACCATCCTTATCAGAACATTCCTGCTAGAATGATGCCCAACCCACCCTATACGAATCAATCTAGAGGAGGGCGTTATAATTCCAGACTAGGCTTTGGTTCTTACCAGAATCTTGGGTGGAATGAAGTTCCCAACACACAATATTTTGCGGGAGGATGGGGCTAGATGTTGCAACCCCGTCTCCCTTTTCTGGCCACACTCAATCTACCCGACTTGTCTAAGTTAATGAACGACCCGGTGAGTCATGATCCCACATGGCCCCCCGTCCCCACCAAAATTACTTTAGAGATTCCAAAGTTTGAGGGTAAGAATGGAGAGGACCCTGGTGAACACGTTACTACCTTTCACCTTTGGTGTTCATTGAATTCCCTGAACCATGATTATATTAGATTATGATTGTTTTAACACACTCACATTGGAGTTGCTTCAAAATGGTACATTAAGATACCTAGGGGGACATACGGGTCATTTAATCAGTTGGTGGTGGCCTTTCTCAACCATTTTCAATTGCCCATTCATTATGATGCTAGCCCTGAACATTTTTCAACTTTACGTCAAGACACCACCACTCACATCTCGGATCATATCCAGGAGTGGCGTAGACGGAGGCGGTTGATTAAGACTCTTATACCCCTGACCTTTCTCCTAGAATGGTTCCTAAAGTCTTTACACCCTCCTATATCGAAGGACGTTGCCACCTCCATGGTCTCCATTGAGGAAGAAGCTATATTTAGAGAACAACAGTTAGATTTAATATATGCTCAGTCTGGAATGTTATATCACCTTCTTCCAGAAGCACCGCGGTCAAATTACGATCTTAGGAAAAAACCCGAACGTCATGCTAATGGAATTGTAGGGTTCTCTAATGTAAATTCCACAGACTCATAGACGAATTCTTTCGGAGGATCAACTTCATCTGCATCCTCCAAACCCACCTAGTCGGTAGATGTACATTTCATGCAATCGTTGAAAAACCCAAATGCTGACCAACAACTAGATGGGAATAAAAGGAAAGGTCGAAATAATCGTAAGGGTGGGAAAAATGGTAACAAGCCTAAGGACAAAGATAATAATGGGAAGCATAATGATAATGATGGAGAGGGGAAGAAAGAGAAACGTAAGATGAAGTTTCCTTGTAAACTTTGTACCGATGACCACCTTACACAGTTATTCCCCAAACTCGTGAAGGCTGTGAATATTTTAAATATGTTGCCCATTGTGCTGACGAATCCATTCCCACAAAACCAACACTTAGACTCGATCTCTTCGAACACCGAAAATGGGCCCAGTGGAATTCAAAACCCATCGTCATAAGATGGAGACTGTGTTTGTATCAATATGGTCGACGTGAAAATTGATATAGCCACCCGCTCTCGAGATTATAGCTCTTCAAAATATAGTACCGGTATAAAATCTCCTCCTCCCCCTCCAGAGACGAACCTACATATTGAGAAACCATAGTCACCACCTCGTATTCTGAAAGGAGTACTCAAGCACTCTACTCACAACCCTAATGCTAGAGCCACCCAGAACTACTCTATCATTGAGGATCTGGGCCAAACCTTTTTTTTGATGTTGACTTTGGAGGTACTCTAGACGTGTCCATCACAGAGGAATTCCTTACTCTCTGCCTTAGGAGCTCTAGAACCTAGTTGCTCAAAAGTTATCAAGTTTGACTTCACGAATGTGAAACCTCGATTACCCTACCACGTGACTTTCCAAATCCATGTGGAGTATTCCAAGTATACTATCAAACAAGTAGTCATTGATTAAGGTGTTTCCACCTACGTGATGTCCCTGGTTTGTTGGAAAGCTCTCGGTTCTCTGACCCTTTCCAAGTCGTCGAACATGTTGACTTCATTTGACAGTCATTCCTTCCTCCCTCATGGTATTCTGCCTGCATTTTCGGTCCAATTAGGTGGGAAGATGGTAGAGGTGGAAGTAGAGGTAGTTAATGCACCTCTTGATTATAACCTGTTACTAGGTCGCAATTGGATCTATGCTATGGTCATTGTCGTATCATCCGTATTTTGTACATTTTGTTTTCCTCATCAAGGGGAGATTGTGACTATCAACCAATTATCCTTTGAGTACTCTAGTCCTAACACATCTATTGGACCATCGATCCCTCTGATCAAAAATTCTTAGTCGAAAAATGAGAATATATAAATCATAATGTATTCTTCCCTGATGGGTACATTTGACTTCTCGACATCGATTCACCACGTTTACGCCATGTCTAGTAGGCCTGCTTTAGCAGGGAAGTCCATTCATTTCCACACTTCCTATATTAGTGATCCATGGACCCTACCTTCTCCGACTTCATCGAGTGAAGGTTAGTTGCATGATGGCATGGCTATGCCACTGTCGGCAATGAAGATTGCATATCAATCTATTCTTGACTCTTCCGTAGATCTCGATCTTGGTACCTCGTAGACGGATGAGGAGGATCTTGTTCTTAGCCCTGTATGGGCCACCTTGTTGTCTTGTTCGCATGATTTCTTAGATGATACTTTGCTTTTAGATGAATCCATCTGCAAAGCCATGAATGGTTCCGAGAGACCTTGGGATGATATGCATCATCAATCTTATTTTATGCCAAGTCTTGAAAGAATCGAGCAAGATGACTTTCGGTCTACCTTGAGTGAGATAGTTGGTCACGCCATAGTTCTACTTGATACGCATGACATTTTAGACGAAGGAAATATGGTGAGTATTTCTCCTACCATCTTGATCGATATCTCTCGTACCCCTAGCAATATTGAGAACATAAATATAGGTGCATATTGTTTTCTAGAAGAAATTATGATATACACCGAACTCTTCAAAGAATTTCGAGATGTATTCGCTTGGTCATATGAAGAGATGTCGGGGATCGACCCTTGTATTGTGAAACATGATATTAGAACTTACCTAGATGCTAAACCTGTTCAAAAACGTCTTAGAAATGTAAATCCCAGGAAGGCCCCTACTATTAAGGCAAAGGTGGAGAAACTACTTAACGTTGGCTCCATCTACCCGGTTCCCTTGACCAAATGGGTATCCAGCCTTGTTCCTATGAATAAAAAGAAAGGAACCATCCATGTGTGTATGGACTTTCGTGACCTGAACAAGGCTTGTCCTAAGATAACTTCCCCACACCTTTCATTGATCAGATTCTCGATGAGTGTGCCGGAAGCGAGATATTTTCTTTTATGGACAAATTTTCAGGCTATAACTAAATCCAGATCAAACTTGAGGAGCAACACAAGGTGACATTTATATGTGCTTGGGGTCCTTTTGCATACGGGAAAATGCCTTTCGGCCTTAAAAACGTCGGAGTGACCTTCCAACGTGCCATGAATTTCTCTTTTCATGATCTCAAGCACATAGTCAAAGCCTACCTTGATGATCTTGCTGCTCACTCTCGCAAGAGAGTGGATCATGTTATACACCTTCATCTAGTTTTTGAAAGATGGCGTTACTATAGAATCTGGTTAAACCCTCACTAATGCATATTTTTAGTTTATTAGGATTTTTAGTTTCTGAGATAGGGATCATAGTAGATCCTCTTAAGGTTGAGGCAATACTTCAGTTGCCTCTCCTGCACACGATTAGACAACTTCAAGGTTTACAGGGGAAAGCTAACTTTATACGTCAGTTCATAGTGAATTATTCCAATATTACAAAGGGTTTTATGCACCTTTTTAAGAAGGACACAGATTTTATCTGGGATGAGTGAGCTTAGGAGTCTTTCGACGCTTTGAAGAAAGCCTTGGTATCACCCCCTCTGCTAAAATCCCTTGATTATAGTAGAAATTACTTGATGTATATTTCCGTGTCTGCAGAGACGATTGGTATGGTTCTAGTTCATGCAGATGGTTTTCTCCATGAGAACATCATCTACTATCTTAGTCAAAATTTAGTCGTTCCTGAGCTTAATTACTCTCAAGTTGAAAAGATAGCTTTGGTTTCTGTTCATGTAGTCCAACATTTATGTCACTATATATTTCTTTGAAAGACTACTGTGGTTGTTGATGTTAATCCATTTCAATATGTCCTTACCAATCATATCATAGGGGGGAAAGATAATAAATGGATTGTCATCTTACAAGAGTTCGATCTCGACTTTTCTTCGCCAAGCCCAAGAAATCGCTAGTTTTTTCAGAGTTAATATATGATTTTCCACGATTAGATGAGGATGTTACCCATTTTGATTCGTTTGTGGATGAACACATTTTCCTTGTCTCGTCTTCTAACCCCTATTATGGAGACATTATTTTATATATCCAAAAATGGAAGTTTGCTCAACATCTCTCGTGAGATGATCGATGACGTGTTATATACCAAGCCAAAAAGTATATCATCATCGGAGACACTTTGTATCACTAGGGAGTAGATAATATCTTGCATCGTTTCTTAACTCATGAGGAATCCAATTTAGTCCTAAACGATTTCCACAAAGGGGCTTGTGGTGGTCACCTATCCGGGCTTGTGATAGCCCAAAAAATCCTACAAGCCGGTCATTTCTGGCCTACTATATTTAAAGATTGTATTGAAGTGGTTAAGAAGTGTCACCCCTGCCAAGTGTTCACTCAAAAAATGTTCTCGCATCCAACCCCTCTTCACCCAGTCATTACCATCAGTCCCTTCACCAAGTGGGGGGTAGATTTCGTTGATTGCAACCCAACTTCGGTTGGGGGGAATCAACACAATATCATGGTCATCGACTACTTTACTAAGTGGGCCTAGGCCATGCCTACCGTAAAATCTGATGGGAATACTACAACCTTCTTCGTATTCAACCAAATTATCGCTCGGTTCGGTATCTCGAGTGAGATTGTCACTGATCATGGCAGTCACTTTCATAATGAAATGATGGGAAAACTAGCATCTAAGATGGGGTTTAGACATAGTCATTCATACCCTTATTGCCCTGTTGGCAGCCATTTCACATTTTATCCTATCCTTATAAGTTGCCTACACAAGTTTTTTGGAACCCTCGATTCTCATCGCAATCTTTTGAATAAAACGACATGATTATTTTGCGCATTCGCACACCTTCCTTTTGTTTTCGTTTTCATGACTGCAAGCGTGAAAACCTTGAGTTTGAAATCATGTCAATGGCATTAAAATCATCATTGGATTATTATGGTTACTCTTGTTTATGTGGTCATTTCACCTCTAACTCAATGATGGTCACACAGTTGGCAAGACACCAAATCTTTACTCACTTTGCATTATTGTTAACATGACTTCATTTTATAAGTTTGTGATGCAATGGTATTCTAGTGATTGTGATTGAGTCCTTGATACAATGGTGGTTTGATGTTCTATTTTCTATGATCAAATTCCTTAGTGCAATGGTTTCATACAACACATAAGTTTTATGGTCAAATCTTTGGCGCTAAATTCGAAATATTCTTTTGTTTTAAAACATACAAACACTATTGTTTGTGCAGATATTCCAGTCGACTTATCAAGGTTTTCAATAGTTGTTTGATTGGCATGTCGTTACATTGATTTTAACACACACCAATAGTGATTTGAATCACCATAGCGTCGTCGATTGTACATTTCAATATGAATATTTTGTATGGGTTTGTTTCATTCCACCACCCTCACACACTTAGGCATTAATGCCTTCCTTGTATCTCAGGTTACCTCTGTTGGATCTAGGGAAGCTTGTGAGCCTTCAGTTCTACGTATACCCTGTCTAACCCTCTGTCTGCTTACCCCGCTTGTTGTGTTCTCTCTCCTATGGAACCTGTAGTGTGCATAGAACCGAATGGTATCCAAACGCTCCTGCTATTTGACAATGCTCGTGAAGACCTGGAGAATAGTGGTTGGTTAGTGTTTATCCAAAAATTTGAGGGTTTCAACCTCGTGGTTGCCCAACAGTTTTCCCTCACATTCGACGGATGTAGGGCTAAGGTTGGAGACATCCAACTCGAGCTAAATGAGGAATTCCTCAGTTCAGCCACAGGTTTACCAGCTAAAGGGCAGAGGTGGTTTAATAATTCGAAAGTGGACGAAGTGTCGTGGTCACTCCTATTCACATCGAGAAAACTTGTCAATTGTGACAGAGGTATGCATGTCACTGCCCTTAAGTCTATATGGCATGATCTATTATCCATTGTTAAGCAATTCGTGACTTACGAAGGTCATTATGGTTTAGTGTATCTTTACCATCTCCGTTTTCTTATGAATTTCATAGACTTCCCTCTGAATATGCCTCACTACCTCCTACGCAACCTTTATAAAATGTCCAAACGATTTAAGCGGGAGAAGGTTGATTCTAGTCTCTTCCATCAATTCTTGATCAAAATCATTATCGTTCATTATTTAAGGCTAAGTGGTGACTGTTGGCAAGCCTTCCTATCAAGGAATGGCTTTTCCACTAATGAATGTGTCCAAGTGGACAAGATTTTGGTCACCGAAACCCTGGTTGGGCCTGTCGTGCCACCTCCTACCCTTCTACGCCATGTCAAACCCTCTAACTGCCCCAATATTGACCTACCCAATACCATGGACGACCCGTGTTCTAAAGACAATACTAATACCGTTAAGAGGCATGTAAGGAAGAATGGAAATGGTAATACCGATGCCAATAGTAAGGGAAAGAAGAATGCACAATGGATATATAGATGTTCTCAGAACAAGCCCAAACAAAACTTAGACCAAAAGCCTATTGTGTTGAGTGAGGATTCAGACTCTGATATTGAACGCTTATTGACCAAGGAATACACTTACTCTCATGGCCTCTGTTCTGTGGAACCCTATGACTATGTTTCCAACCTACCACCGTGCCTCAAGGATGATCCTAACTTCTTGGGAATTATGTTTGATAGTGGAATCCCTGGTAACTTAAAAGAACCCTCACCTGTAATGCCAAGGCCTGATCAATAACAATGCACTCAATGCAAATCTTGGCTGCAACGTTACTACACGGATGTTCCTCTATTGCAATCCAAAATTAAATCCTTGGAGGAATGTGTTACCGTGTTGTCAAAGGAAAATGACAGGCTACAAGCCAACGATAAGAAGCAAAAGACCATGGGTTCTATCATCTTCAGAAATGTTGAGGCAACAACTGCCTTTGTCAACTCAAAGTTATCCTGACCGAATCGTTTTCCTACAGCCCAGGTATGTTATTTCAACATCAATTTTTGAATGATTTGGTTTGAATTAGCATAGCCGATTGTGTTTACTCTGAATTAGTTCTGTTTTGATTGAATAGATTCAAAAACGATTCTGTTTACTTCAAATTACCAAGAATGATTTCATTTTTGTATTTGAATTAGTACAAAAAATTTCGTTTTGAATTATCATAAACTATTTTGTTTGCATTGATTCGTTTGCTAAAATCGAATATAGCTATGTTTCGATTGAACCGATTTAATACGATTTTGTTGTTCTCAAATTGGTATAAATGATTGAATTGGCTCTTATTTAGTTTGATTTAGTTTCTATTTGGTTTGATTCAGAAACGATTCTGTATGTTTGAATTAGCATAGTCGTTTGTGTATGCGTTTGATTAGTATCAAAGATTTGTTTGATAAATAGAATATAATTGGTTGATTCAAAAATGATTTCGTGGATTTTGAATTATCAAAAAGATTCTCTTCGTTTCGATTTGGTAATAAAATTGTTGGTTGACAGATCGCATATATTCCTATTACCATTTGATTAATTCAATTACGATTTCGTTGGTTCTGAATTGGCATAAAAGTTTTGGTTTGTTTTAGCGTGAATGGTTTGCTTTGCTTTGAATTAGTGATTAAGGGTTTGTTTAATCGTTCGCATCTATTTCTTTTATCATTTGGTTAATTTAAAAACAATTTTGTTTGTAAATATGACCATCTACAGAATCGTGAGATTCTGTAGCTAGTCATAAAATTTGGATTTTGTTGATTTTAAAATTAAAACATTATCTAAAATTGTTTACTTTTGTCTATCTACAGGTACATATGAATTTCTATGGGAATTGGATTTGTTGTGGCAGTTTAGAACATACTTTTTGATTACATAGTTTTGTTTCTAGTTGTTAGTCCTAGGCAGAAATAGAGATTTGGGAGATTGTTCCCATATTTTTTGCAAACTATTTTTGATAATTCCCACAGGGATGTTTTACCCTGTGGCCTTTATATACTTGTTATTTTTTGTAAAGAACCCATCACTTTTGGGAGAACAAAGAATATGGACTTATGATGATATAGACTTGAATGGAAGTGGATCTTTTGTAACAACTTTAGCTTTCAATTTATCATACTTTCGTTCAAGTTTTGTGCATTTTAATTTGTGATCAAGTTATTGACTACTTTAGATATCAAGACTTGTTACAGGTTGATATGTTATGAATTAAATTTTGTCCACATTTGATGTGTCTCATTTTACTCACTGCAATCATTCTATTTGAATTTAATTAACAGAAGGTTTATCTTCTTAATTAAATGAAAAATTATGTACAAATTTTCGCACTGGGATTTATCTAAATGTGATAATTTGTAAACTATAAGATTTTTGTTGTTTTATGTCTTGTTTGTTCTGTCATTCATATTCAAAAGAGCACTGCCCCTTCCTGTTTACAAGAATCTTGTGCAAAATCCGGTGCAGGTTTCCTCCCATCGAACAACTAAATCAAGTACCGGGCACAAGACAAATAAGAAGCGTTACTTCAGGTTAGTTTGTTATTTGTAATTTAACAGTTAATAAATTCGAGAATTCTTGGTAGTTTAGATAGATATATAGTTTAGATTTACAATTAGGATTATTATTTTGATTGCTCAGCTTAGTTAGTTTTCATTTCATTTCCCTCACATAAAAATTATAAAAATCAAAAAATAATAGTTATGCTGTCATAAGATATTTTTACCAATGATTTTTGCAAATTTAGATCAAAATTTGTATCCTGTAAATACTATGGATATATAATTGAGATCTAATTCTATTGATAGTTGAAATTTTAATTTCATAGAATTATTGTTTTGTAATATTAGTTAGTGAACTGTATATATAGTTTTAGATTTGTATATAGTTTGTTGTAGTTGTTTTTTTTCACTTAGATTAGTTTCTTAGATTATTTTTTCTTTTGTTTTCCTAGGACTTAGATCGGCCAACAGAGCCAATAAACCTGTCGGAGTGGATCATCCCAAATGTCTTGGGTTATTTAGAAAACCTCGGACTGGATCCACCCCTCCAGTTGACGAGCGTTCAATTTTGCCCGTCAACAAATGGCCCTAGAAGGAGGGCCTGAAAATTATTAATGGCACGAGGCAGTCATAAGACTCCTCCACCACGCAACCGCTCACCTATAGTGACAAGAAGTCATTCAGATGAAAACATTATCCCTCAAACAAAAACCACATCAAACGACGATCTACGGATCACAGTTGAGCCAACAACCCCAAATCCTACAGGTGGTGTTGTACAAGAGATTGTCTGTCAATATCTCTTAAGAAAAAATAGTTCCTTCACTCGTTTAAGGCAACCAAATCGACCTTTGGACCAACCTTTATATTTCTCTGATATCAGAGAACAACTTGGAGGCACTAACCTCACTTTAAACCCTATAGATCCAATCCTCACTCCTGCCGCAGGAGGAGATGGAATACCACCCTCACCACCTCCATCATCTCCTTCTTCTTCTGGAGAAAACTCTTCTGACGAAGGCAGTTCCCCTTATCAACCTTCCACACCACCTACACCAATGGCCAACCAGAAAAATCCTGCTAGACCCTGGCTCGACCAGGATGCAATAGTCGTACCTGGGCCTCAACATCCCTTACCTAAACATCCAGAGAAACGACTTCCCAAGTTTGACCTTGACTCTAAACAGATCACCGAAGATCACATTAAAAAGTTTATGTTAGCCATTAGACTCTGTAATGTCGAGCATGAAGACGTAGTCTGTAGGTTGTTCCCCTACACTTTCGAGGGCAATGCCTCTACCTGGTACTTTGCTCAGCAACCCCATACCATCATGTCTTGGGAGAAATCTGAATCCTACTTTCTTGAGAAGTTTGGAGATGATAAGTCCCCAGAAGTCCTAGTCATGGATCTTTCTAGTTTAAGAATGAACCCCAAAGAGAAAATCAAAGACTTTAACCAAAGATTCTTAACACTTAAGAACCGAATCCCTACAGACTCGATGCCTGCCGAGAATCTTATCATAGCATACTATACTAAAGCCTTGCATCAAAGTATAGGCATTTGGGTAAAACGATCTAAGAAAGCCACATTGTTACAGGCCTTTGAAGAGGCCAGTTAAATTAAAAAAGACATCCTTAGTTTAAAAGACACTACTAGCAACGAAACAGAGACTAGTTCATCTTCCAAATAGAAGATCAAAATCCTCTCTAGACCTGCTCAAAGTAAAACACAACCTAAAAGCTCGGATTTAGAAAACTTAACAAAAGTCATTCAAAAACTGTCAAATCAAGTTATAGATTTGAAAAGGATGACCGAAGAAGCTTATTTGAGCAAAGGGCCTTACAAAACCCCGTTTAGGAAGCCTTTTCCCACCAACCGACCTAATCCAAATACCGAGGGCCTAAATCTAGAAAGTCTACAATTCGCCCTTCAAACAATTCTAGAAGCCCAGGATAACTTGATACCCCCTAAGATCCCTGAGGAAGTAGTTGAACAAGAGATAGTTGAAGAAGAAGAATCTTCTCCAAAAAATTTTGGACACTTCTCGAATAACATTTTTCAAGCTAATTTCGAGACAATTCATCCCTACAATACTAGGAGTAAGGTAGAAAACAAACCTTCTTCCAAAGACACTACAACTTTGCCCCCAAAACTATATAAACCAGTTGAGACTAAATAGATTCATGTAAACCCTAACTTAGTTTATGACTTAGTTGAATATCTAAAAAAGTTAAGGGCTAACATCTCTGTTTATGAATTACTAAAATTTTCATTTCTGCTACAAAAAATGTTACAAAACATCACAGAGAACAACAAAAACGATAATTCAAGTAGTAACAAGGTTGTTCAGAACAAAGTTCCTCAGAATACTTTCATTAAGAATAATTATGATTCTCATGAGAAGGTAAGCCTTCCTGTAAATAATGTAACAAATGTAGATAAATTAGCTTTAGAGGCTGTGAGTAAAAATCCACAAGCTTCCACCCTTAGTACTCGCAGAAATGTACCTCTGTTTTTGTTAACTTTCAAAATCTTTAATAGGAACGTGCACAATTGTATGGTAGATTCAGGAGCATCATCCAATGTGATGCCATGGTCTGTATGTCAAAAGATTAACACTGAAGTTGAACCATCCACTTTAAAAATCATCCAACTTGATCGAACTAGTGTTAAAGTTGTAGGCGAATTAAGGAATGTGCTTATAAGATTATCGTCTAACCCCAAAGTTCATCAAGTGATTGATATTATTGTTGTGGATATTCCAGAAGTTTATGGTTTGTTTATAAGAAGGGACTGGTCAGAGCAGCTACATGGCTATTTCATGATGGATTGGTCTCACCTGTGGCTACCCGAGAACGACAAGCCCAACAAAATAAAGGTAAATTGTGAACGCTACCTTAAGTTCACAGTCACATATTTAAATGATCCCAATGAACCATTTAAACCTTCTGCCAATTCACCTAAAATACAAGGGATGGATACTTTTTTTGACAATTTCATGGCCGAGACTTCAGCTATCATTGATCCGGAACAACAATCCGAGATTGTAGCATGTGAAACCAGTAGTTCCTACACAATGGTCTCATGCACTTGATGAAAATCAAATATGGTCTCTTTATTTCGACGGGTCAAAGTCCAAAGAAGGAGTTGGTGCAGGCTGCATTATTATTGATCCCGCAGGTAACAAAACACTGATTACATGTAGGTTAGAATTTGAATGTACTAATAACACAGTACAATATGAGGCTTTATTGCAGGGTCTCAGAAAAGCTTTAGACATGAACATTCAAAATTTGATTGTCTTTGGCGATTCAAAAATCTTGGTTAGACAGGTAAGAGATTCTATCCACTGCTTGTCTCCGCATCTTAAAAGATACCAATCCGAGGTATGGAATTTGATGAATAAGTTTTCTTCTTTCAATATGAATTCTATTCCTAGATTGAATAATTCTGAAGCTGATCTATTAGCTAACGTAGCTTCCAAACTCTTTCCCGCAGAAGGCTTGTCCCCGAATGCATTCTCCGTCGAACTGTTCTTCAGGCCATCCGTTCTTGACAACATCACGAATTGGAGAGTCTTCGACGACGATCAACAGATTATTAGCTTCTTGCATATGGAATAAAATTTCCAAGGCGCGGTGATTTACGAATGCACTCATGACGATAATTTGCGCGATTTCATGGTAATACCAGATCTGAGATCTCCCGAATCTTCATCGGACATGGTAAATTTGATCCCTAAATCTATAGTTAGATTAGAAAAATTTTACGATCTTTAAGATAAATTCAAAGGATCGGTCAACTGTAAAACCAATAGTTCCTCATTATCATATGAAAAAGTAAACTTGGGAACTAATGACAATCCACAGTGCATTAATTTAGGGGTGGGGTGCTCTGAACAAGAGAAATCCGCATTTATTAAATTGTTTAAGGAATTTAAAGATGTTTTTTCATGGACGTATGACGACCTTAAAACTTTCGATCCTAACATCATACAACATGTCATTCCTATGAAACCCCAAACCTTGCCCTTTCAACAAAAGTTAAGAAAAATGCACCCTAAGCTTGAACTGACCATCAAAAAAGAATTAAATAAACTCCTGAATGCTAAGATAATTTTCCCAGTTAGGCACAGGCAATGGGTTTCTAACCTTGTCCCTTTCCAGATGAAAAGTGGGGAAATTCGACTATGCATCAATTTCCAGAACTTTAATCGAGCGTCTCATAAAGAGAACTACCCTGTCCCACCCATGGAACACATCCTTCAACAAGTATTTGGTCCTGAAAGACTATCCTTATTGGATGATTTTTCAGGGTACAACCAAGTCCTGATGTCTCCTCCAGACCAACTTAAAACTACTTTCTGCACTCCATGGGGCACCTACGCTTATAGGAAAATGCCCTTTGGACTGATTAATGCCGATGCCACTTTCCAAAGAGCGATGGACATTGCTTTCTGAGGCTTAATCAATCAATCCTTCGTAGTTTACTTATATTATGTTACTGTATTTTCTAAAAACAAAATTGATCATCTAGCTCATTTAAGAGTCGTTCTAAAGCGATGTCGTAAATACAACATTTCCTTGAATCCTAAAAAATCTATCTTCATAGTAGAACAAGGTAAACACTTAGGATTTATTGTGTCAAGCAAAGGGATGATTATCGACCCTAAAAGGACTCAAGTCATCTCGAAACTTCCCCCTCCCTCATCCCAAAATTCTATGCAGTCTTTCTTAGGCCAAATAAATTTTGTCAGGAGATTCGTCCCCAGTTTCTCTGAAATGGAGAGACCTTTACAAAATCTGATTAAGAAAGACACACAATATCATTTGGGACGCTTAGAAAACCAAGCTTTTAATGCAATAAAAAAGGCCATAATAGACGCTCCTTCTCTCATGAGCCATGACTTTTCGCAAGACATCACGCTCTACACTTTTGCTTCTGACCGCTCCTACACTGTTGTCCTAACTCAAAAGAATGTTGAAAACAATGAAGTACCCGTTGCCTTTACGAGCTCTGCTTTCAAAGGTGTAGAACTTAATTACCTAGAAGTAGATCAATAACCGTATGCTATTTTTAAAGCATTCAAGCACTTTCGATTTTATCTTTTGAAATCTAGGATGAAAATTATTATCCCTTACCCAGCCATCAGAAATCTATTAGTACAGAAAGAACTAGGTTAAAAGAGGGTGAACTGGGTTACTTCCTTACAAGAGTATGACATAGAAATCACCCCAGCACAAATAGTGAGAGGCCAAAGGCTGTGCAAGTTAGTTGTTTATTCAACAACAGGACAGTAAGAAGAAAACGATATGTCAAACCCAGGGCAACACAATCAAAATTCAATCTGTTGTGCACAAAACTCTGTCAGTCCCTGGTATGATGATATAAAATTCTGTCTTGAAAATGGGTCAGCCCCCCATCACCTGGATCCCACTAAAAGAAGAGAGTTAATATTGAAATCTACCTCCTTTCAGTTGATTAATGGTATTCTGTTTCATCAAAAGTTTGATGGAGTACTAATGCGTTGTCTTGAGAAAGATGAAGCAGAAAAGGTTTTACTAGAATTGCATGCAGGAGAAGATGGTGGGAATTTTGTTGGGGACACCACTACCCATAAAGTTTTCAGAGCTGGTTATTACTAGCCTACACTCTTTAGAGATGCCCATGCCTTGTGTCGCAAGTGTGTTATTTGTCAAAAGGCGTCCGGGTGGATACAGAAACCAGCCTTTCCTTTGCAGCCTGTTTCAGTAGACTCCCCTTTTCAGCAGTGGGGTCTTGATATTATAGGTCCAATCAATCCGCCATCCTCACAACAACATAAGTTTATCATTACAACTAAATATTATTTCACTAGGTGGTCTGAAGCTTCCGCATTAAGAACTGTGAATACGAGTCAGGTAATCGCCTTTTTAAATTCAAATATTATTACTCGTTTTGGTATCCCTGATTGTTTAATATTCGATAACGCTTCTTATTTTTCGTCTCTTGAAATGAGTGAGTTCTCTCTAGAAAAAAGAATTAAATTGAAGTATTATGCCAGCTATTACCCCCAGGGCAATGGATTGGCAGAATCAACAAATAAGAATCTGATTAAAATCATCAAGAGAACGGTATCTGAAAATCACAAAAATTGGCATAACGCACTCTTAAACGCAATCTGGGCTGGTAGGGTAACACCGAAAACTGCTGTAGGTAACTCCCCCTTCTTTCTTGTCTATGGAAGAGAATCAATTCTACCACCATATATTCTTCTTCCCTCACTACAACTTTCACAGAAAATACAAGAAGAAGACTGTCCCCCTTTGGAGAACCGAATTAACGCTTTAATGAAACTAGAAGAGGTAAGGGCTCAAGTTAAACATAAGTTAGATTAGCATCAACTAGTGGTTAAAAGATGGTTTGATGCCAACTCTGCCTCTGATAGGAACTTTGAAGTAGGTGACCTTGTCTTGAAATGGGACAAACCACATGAGGGAAAGTGAGAGCATATGAAGTTTCAGAACTTATGGCTAAGACCGTTTTTAATTGCTGAGAAATTGGGTCCCAGCTCTTTCCGATTACAGAATCTAGAGGGACAACTAGACACCTATCCAGTGAATGGCCAAGCTCTGAAAAGATATTTCACTTGATGACAACCCTGTGTATACTGTGTAAATATTTTTATTTTGTTTTCTTTTCTTTTACTGTTTTGGTTTGGATTTTCCCCCTTGCGCTTATTAGCTTTTTATTTTTGGAAATACACGTACCTACATTTTGAACTGTTCAGACAAAGAAAACAGAAAATTCTTTCACTGAAATGACTGCTGAAAATTTGTCTAAACATCAATTATAATATGCTTCTGAAATTTACATCCATGTTGAAAAAAGATTGTTGTTTGAAATAAGTTAACTGATTTCGATCTATGAGTGAAGCCTATCACTATCATCTATTATCTTCTTACGCTATCCTTGTTCCTTAAGGGAATGACTCAGAAAATGTCTCCCTACCTTAGAAGGTCGGTTTTGTAAACAAACCATCTCTGAATCTTAATGAAGGACAATTTTAAAAATTCTTTCAAGGTTTGTTAAAATATGTCAAAAATATCATAATTTTCATTGTCACCCCGCTCAATTTTATATCTTTAAAAACCAAATAAATCATTAAAAGAGATGTGGGAAGTGCTTGTAAACGTGCCAGGATACTGAATAGGTCTGCTGGCAGTGGGTAAATGCATGCATGATGCCAAGACAACTTCACTGGGGTATTGAACAGGCCTTCTGGCAGTGAAGCAATATCGGGTATATGAAAATTTGTAAATATGGAATCTCTTGACCTTAAATTGTCCTTTATTTTGATCTGGAACTTCTTGGCAGGATACAGATATTAGAGTGCGTTAAATGGCAACCCTGCTGAGGCTATGGACACCTACTGGCAGCAGTGGATTTGTCAACAATATTGGAGATTTATCTTTAATATCATGACTCGCTTGTCTTAAGAATGTTATCAGTTTTCGTCTTTTAAGAACAACTGGAATTTTTTATTAAGGATGATGTTTAGACAATTTACTGGTTGTTTTTGAGTTAGAATTATTCTCATTATCCTAATCTGGATTTGTTCTTTTGGCAGAGATAACTGCTTCTACCAGTGTGTTTCCATTGTTGGCAACCATTTTGGATTTTAACCTATCCTTATAAGCTGCCTACACAAGTGTTTTGGAACCCTTGATTCTCATCGCAATCTTTTGAATAAAATGACATGATTATTTTGTGCATTCGCACACCTGCCTTTTGTTTTCATTTTCATGACTGCAAGTGTGAAAACCTTGAGTTCGAAGTCATGTCAATGGCATTAAAATCATCACTGGATTATTATGGTTACTCTTGTTTATGTGGTCATTTCACCTCTAACTTAATGATGGTCACACAGTTGGAAAGACACCAAATCTTTACTCACTTTGGATTATTGTTAACGTGACTTCATTTTATAAGTTTTTGATGTAATGGTATTCTAGTGATTGTGATTGAGTCCTTGATACAGTGGTGGTTTGATCTATTTTCTTTGATCAAATTCCTTGGTGCAATGGTTTCATACAATGCATAAGTTTTATGGTCAAATCTTTGGTGCTAAATTCGAAATATTGTTTTTTTTTAAATCATACAAACATTATTGTTTGTGCAGATATTCGAGTTGACTTATCATGGTTTTCAATAGTTGTTTGATTGGAATGTCGTTACATTGCTTTTAACACACACCAGTAGTGATTTGAATCACCATAGCGTCGTCGATTGTACTTTTCGATATGAATGTTTTGCATGGGTTTGTTTCGTTCCACCACCCTCACACACTTAGGCATTAATGCCTGCCTTGTATCTCGAGTTACCTCTGTTGGTTCTGGGGAAGCCTGTGAGCCTTCGGTTCTGCATATACCCTGTCTAACCCTTTGTCCACTTACCCCTCTCGCCGTGTGCTCTCTCCTATGGCACCTGTAGTATGCATAGAACCTAATGGCATCCAAACTCTCTTGCTATTTGACAATGCTCATGAAGACCTGGAGAATAGTGGTTGGTTAGTGTTTATCCAAAAATTTGAGGGTTTCAACCTTACGGTCGCCCAACAGTTTTCCCTCACATTCGACGGATGCAGGGCTAAGGTTGGAGACATCCAACTCGAGCTAAATGATGAATTCCTCAGTTCAGCCATAGGTTTACCAGCTAAAGGGTAGAGGTGGTTTAAGAATTTGAAAGTGGACGAACTACCATGGTTGCTCCTATTCACATCGAGGAAAATTGTCAGTTGTGACAGAGGTATGCCTGTCACTACCCTTAAGTCTAGATGGCATGATCTATTATCCATTGTTAAGCAATTCGTGACTTGCGAAGGTTGTTATGGTTTAGTGTTTCTTTACCATATCAAGTTTCTTATGAATTTCATAGACTTCCCTCTGAATATTCCTCACTACCTCCTACGTAGCCTTTATAAAATGTCCAAACGATTTAAGTGGGAGAAGGCTGATTCTAGTCTCTTCCATCACTGCTTTATCAAAATCATTATTGTTCATCATTTAAGGCTAAGTGGTAACTGTTGGCAAGCCTTCCTATCAAGGAATGGATTTTCCACTCCCGAATGTGTCCAAGTGGACAAGATTGTGGTCACTGAAACCATGGTTGGGCCTGTCGTGCCACCTCCTACCCTTCTACCCCCTGTCAAACCCTCGAACTGCCCCAACATTGACCTACCCAATACCATGGCCGACCTATGTTCTAAAGACAATACTAAGACCATTAAGAGGTCTGTAAGAAAGAAGGGCAAGGGTAATACCGATGCCAATAGTAAGGGAAATAAGAATGCACAATGGATATCTAGATGTTCTTGGAACAAGCCCAAACAAAACTTAGACCAAAGCCTATTGTTTTGAGTGAGGATTCGAACTTTGAGATTGAACACTTCTTGACCGAGGAATACCCTTACTCTCATGGCCTCTGTTACGTGGAACCTTATGAATACGTTTCCAACCTACCACCGTGCCTCAAGGATGACCCTAACTTCCTGGGAATTAAGTTTGACAGTGGAATCCCTAGTAACTTAAAAGAACCCTCACCTGTAATGCAAAGGTTCGATCAACAACAATGCAATCAATGCAACTCTTGGTTGGAACGTTACTACACGGATGTTCCTCTGTTGCAATCCAAAATTAAATCCGTGGAGGAACAAGTTACCGTGTTGTCAAAGGAAAACGACAGGCTACAAGCCAACAATAAGAAACGAAATACCACGGGTTCTATTGTCTTCAAAAATGTTGAGGCAACAACTACCTTTGTCAACTCAAAGTTATCGTGACCGAATCATTTTCCTACAACCCAGGTATGTTATTTCAACATCGATTTTTGAATGATTTGGTTTGAATTAGCATAGCCGATTGTGTTTGCTCTGAATTAGTTCTATTTTGTTTGAATAGATTCAAAAACGATTCTGTTTACTTCGAATTACCAAGAACGATTTCGTTTTTGTATTTGAATTAGTACAAAAGATTTCGTTTTGAATTATCATAAAATATTTTGTTTGAGTTGATTCGTTTACTAAAATCGAATATAGCTATGTTTCGATTGAACCAATTTAATATGATTTTGTTGTTCTCAAATTGGTATTAACGATTGAATTGGCTCTGAGTTAGTTTGATTTAGTTTCTATTTGGTTTGATTCAGAAACGATTATGTATGTTTGAATTAGCATAGTCATTTGTGTATGCGTTGGATTAGTATCTATTATCGCTCAGTTTGTATTCAAGGTCAAATAGCTGAAAGGTAAGGAACAAACTGGCGTAACAAGAGCTTCCCCACCCACTGCCACCTCGATGGGGAGATCTTTCTATTCAGGGTGGCTAATCCCAAGGGAGACGTCCCTAGTAATCTAGGGTTCTGAAAGGTCTTAAGGTTTAAAGGATCAGGATGAGGGTTTCCTTTCACAGAGTACTTCCAAGAGAGATAGTTAAAAAGAAGGTATTCCACTGAAAAGGGCACCTATTTGTGATACAAGGCAAATAAAACTAAAACGTGCAAGCAGTGGTTAGCACTTCAATTGCTAATGACTATCTTTCAATATGTCTGAGCAATAATAACATGTAATTATTGTTGAAGTCAATGATTGCAAAACAAAGACAATGGCTTATAATATTACTTCTTCAATAAATACAAATGATAGAGCATTCAATGTATAAAATTAATCTTTATATTATCACAAATAAATGTTCTCATACATAAATATTGTTGTTGTTGCATCACTATGCTACAAAGGGTGACATCATCCCTAATCTAGGTTAGTTTTGATAGACAAAGAGAAGAATTTTTTGATAATTAAGCCAATGAAAGTGATCAACAACTCAAAGCCTATCCTTGGATGACCTAGCCGCAACTTTAGAACCAAGCAAAGGTTAAAAAGAGGCAAGACGTCATCATCTAGTTAGGGTTTCAATTTAAGACAGTTTGAAAGCTTGTTTTAACATCAAAGGCTCAACGTTGCAAGTTTTATACTAGTGCCTTGGGTAAATGGAGTCAAAGGGAGAGGCTAAAGGCTTGGAAAGATTTAAACCTAAGGATGGGAGAGTTAGGCTTAATGGTGATGCAATGGTAGGGCCACCAAGTCAAAACCCTAAGGGGAGGAGGCTCATTCCGGTGTAGCTTAAGCTAGGCCTCATTCTCCTCCCTCTTTCCTTAAGACTCTTTGGCAAAACGGCTAGCTTTAAAACATAAATCTAGGGCTGAAAAGTGTTGTTGGGGCCAAGGCTTTTCAAACCCTAAGAGTCAAACCCTAGGTGTAAAKTCAATTAGGCCTAGGACGTCCTCTTTCTTCAATCTATGTTTCAAATCTAACTCAGAAAAAGAAGAACTAGTGTAGCAACGGCTAGGCTATATCCTTCTAAATCAAATGGCTAAGTAAGTTTTTATCATGGGGACATAAAGCAAGGACCTACTTGTGTGCTTGCTCCCTAGGGTTTCAATGATTAAGCAATAAAATAACAATGTAACTACACATGTAAGAATTTTAAACTACAACCATTCAATCAAGAAGTTTTGTATGCGAAAAGCACTTACAAATCAATGATTAGCTTATCAAACCCTAGTTGTAACACCTTCCAATGATAAAAACACCATATGCATGCCAAAGATAATCCTCCCAAGTGTAGCGCCTCAACTCCAAGAGCCAATAACAAGACAAAAT
>JZKD02S0937782.1:853490-865261 GCA_000966675.3 Picea glauca | reverse complement strand
AAGGAACCTAATGCATATATAAGAAGGTTATAACAATCAAATATGACACATACCATGATACCTCGGACCAATTACCTCATGGAGCAAGAGTCCTCTCCGATGCAGGCCTAGGCCGGTGGTGATGGAAACTGCTACTGTTGATAGGACAAGTCTGGCGGAGAAGAAGAAAGATGGGCCCTCCAGAGCCATGCTCAAGTCAATCCTGCTCTCGGTAGTCCATGTCTAGGACCTGTGGGCCTCGAGACATGATCTCCTAGTTATCCCTAGATATTGGGGATAACAGTATCAAATATTGGTTTGATAAATAGAATATAATCTGTTGATTCAAAAATGATTTCATGGATTTTGAGCTGTAAAAAAGATTCTCTCTGTTTCAATTTGGTAATAAAAAAGTTGGTCGACAGATCGCATATATCCCTATTACCATTTGATTAATTCAATTATGATTTCGTTGGTTCTGAATTGGCATAAAATTTTTGGTGTGTTTTAGCATGAATGATTTGCTTTGCTGTGAATTAGTGATTAAGGTTTTGTTTAATAGGTCGCATATATTTCTATTATCATTTGGTTAATTTAAAAACGATTTTGTTTGTAAATATGACCAGCTACAGAATCGTGAGATTATGTAGCTAGTCATAAAATTTGGATTTTGTTGATTTTACAATTAAAACATTATCTAAAATTGTTTACTTTTGTCTATCTACAGGTACATATGAATTTCTATGGGAATTGGACCCGTTGTGGCAGTTTAGAACATACTTTTTGATTACATAGTTTTGTTTATAGTTGTTAGTCCTAGGCAGAAATAGAGATTTGGGAGATTGTTCCCATATTTTTTGCAAACTGTTTTTTATAATTCCCACAAGGATGTTTTACCCTGTGGCCTTTATATGCTTTTTATTTTTTGTAAAGAACCCATCATTGTTGGGAGAACAAATAATATGGACTTATGATGATACAAACTCGAATGGAAGTGGATCTTTTGTAACAACTTTAGCTTTCAATTTATCATACTTTCGTTCAAGTTTTGTGCATTTTAATTTGTGATCAAGTTATTGAGTAATTTAGATATCAAGACTTGTTACAGGTTCATGCGTTATGAATTAAATTTTTTCCACATTTGATTTGTCTCATTTTACTCACTGCAATCATTCTGTTTGAATTTAATTAACAAAAGGTTTATCTTCTTAATTAAATGAACAATTATGTACAAATTTTTGCACTGGGATTTATTTAAATGTGATGATTTGTAAACTATAAGATTGTTGTTGTTTTATGTCTTGTTTGTTCTGTCATTCGTATTCAAAAGAGCACTATGCCTTCCTGTTTACAAGAAGCTTGTGGAAAATCTGGTGCAGGTTTCCTGCCATCGAATAGCTAAATCAAGTACTGTGCACAGGACAAATAAGAAGCATTACTTCAGGTTAGTTTGTTATTTGCAATTTAACAGTTAATAAATTCGAGATTCTTGATAGTTTAGATAGATATATAATTCATATTTACAGTTAGGATTATTATTTTGATTGTTTAGCTTAGTTAGTTTTCATTTCATTTCCCTCACATAAAAATAAAAAAATAATAGTTACGCAGTCATAAGATATTTTTACCAATGATTTTTGCAAATTTAGATCAAAATTTGTATCCTGTAAATACTGTGCATATATAATTGAGATCTAATTATGTTGATAGCTGAACTTTTAATTTCATAGAATCATTGTTTTGTAATATTAGTTAGTGAACTGTATATATAGTTTTAGATTTGTATATAGTTTGTTGTAGTTGTTTTTTTTTCACTTAGATTAGTTTCTTAGCTTACTTTTTCTTTTGTTTTCCTAGGACTTAGATCGGCCAATGGAGCCGCTAAACCCGTTGGAGTGGATCATCCCAAACAACTTGGGTTATTTAGACAACCCCGGACCGATCCACCCCTCCAGTTGATGAGCGTTCAATTTCTCCCGTCAACATGCCCCTAGGAAAATGGGCAAGTAGAGGTTGTCAACAAGTCTCTCAAGACCATTTTTCAAAAAAATGTTAGTCAGAGTAATTCCAATTGGAGCATCATTCTATATCCCGTTCTTTGGGCATACCGAACCTTGGTTAAGACTGCCACCAGTTTTTCCCCTTTTCATTTAGTGCATGGTGTGGAGTCGATCCTTCCCGTTGAATGAGAAATCCCTTCTCTAAAGTTGGCAGTCGATCTCCTACCTGAAACTTCAGACTTAGAGAGACACCTTTTGCACCTAGAGAGTATTGATGAGCAACGTTTGGATGCCTTTATGAATATCGAGGCAAACAAGAAATGTGTCAAGGTTCAGTACAACAAGTTTGTCTGTCCCTGGTTGTATGCTGAGGGTGACTTGGTCATATTGTATGACCAAGACAAAGAACCGCTAGGGGAAGGAAAGTTTAAACCCATGTGGCATGGTCCTTACATCGTGCGACATGTTCTATAAAAAGGAGCCTACAAGTTAGAATATTATGAAGGGAATAAATTAGTCGAGCCCATAAATGGGCTCTACTTGAAAAGGTACTATGCTTGAGCCCTAAGATTTGGTAGAACTATTTGTATACTAATGTAAATTTAGTGTATATACATCTCTTCTCCCCTTTTTCTTTTGTCTTTAGCTTGCTTATCGAGTTTTCCCTTTGTTGGAAGATGTCAATGAAGTCCTCGGTCTACCTAGGATTCGCAGATGGAGCCAACCGTCATACATAGAAGTTATCTTCCATCACTTGGGTGGTTTACTCACCTGATGGTATGCTGGTGTCTTCAGGTGGCATATGCCTAGGGCCATCCATGAATAATGTGGCCGAGTATAGCGTCATCATAGAAATTTTGTGCAATGCTATCTCGCATGGTATTTTCTCTTTAGAAGTTCACATGGATTCCCAATTAGTAGTATGTTAGTTGAACAACCATTACTGCGTGCGTGATCCTACTTTACTCTGTCAATTCCTACAGGTATGTCTTTTAGAACGACAATTTGATTTTATTACATATTATCACATTCCTAGGAGTTCTAATCATGTATCTGATGCCTACGCTAATTACATTTTAGATTGGCATTTGTCACATTAATAAAGAAAAGAAAACCATTAAATCAATGTACACATTGTAAGATATAAGTAAAGCCCAAGATCCCTGTTTATATATTTCAAAATATGGTGTTTTTATTACAAAATTAGTGCTAAAACCCTTAATACACATATACAGTCGGTATACATATCCCATGACATATAATCTTGTGGCGTCGGATGTGTGTCATGGTAGAAAACCATAGAGTTTGCGAGACACCGAAAGAGTCATACCCATGCTCTACGTACACCAACCACCTGTCATTGCATGGATTTAGGTAGATCCTCTACCCGAACCATAGGAATCCTCTGTGTCAAACGAGACATGTTTCCCTGCACTTTTTGTAGGACTCTCTCTGCTTCTCTTCTAGCCGCCTCATCTCCCTGGTTCCTCCGTCTATGTAGAAGAAATCCCTCTGGCCATCGTGAACCCATGTCTGTGATTACACAAGTGTCTAGTTAATATTTAAGCACCACACACACACACACACACACACACACACACACACACACACATATATTTGTTCCTTAAATACAAAAATACAAAAAAAAAATGAAATATCTAAAAACTTGTTACCTATATCACCGTTGGTGGCCCTTAGTGGAAGTGGCATATCGAGATCTCCTCTGAAATCAATCCCCACATAGGGATAGTCATTCAGAGAAATGACTTGCTTCTGCTACCAGAAGAAAAAATAATTGTTGTAGGGTGTTGATACCCTACCTCCCCCCTGCCATATCATTACCTTGATCCATCGCGCCATGGCTGGATCACGTATTTCTCTAAGAATGGTCTCCACTCTAGGTCCCAAACCTAGAACCCGCTCAAAAAAGAAACTGCAATGAATAGAGGCAAACCCAAAGTTTCTCTTACTCCCCTATTTTCACTCTATCAACTGACCATTCATATTGGCCAACAGTGAGGTACACCAATCATAGACAGTGGGTCTAGCACACTCTGTTGCATAAAAAATAAGCAGTCTCGATGCTTGATGCAATGAGGCTAAACCTATGATCTTGGTAAGCACGAGTATAATGATCTTCAAACTGAGGTTACTTATGGCCTAGATGGGGACTTGGCTTCCCACCTTGGGAGTCCCTGCTACACAGTGGGCATTGATATACTCCTTGATATTCATCCCACTCCCTTATCCACATGACTTGAGGTTCACAACCTCCCCTCGGGGTGATAGACCAGTCAAGAAGTAGATGTCCTCTACTTCGATCCTCAATGGTTTTCCATCAAGGATAAAGCTTTCGCTATCAGGGTCCCAGTAAACCACTAACATCTCCAAAAACCTCACTTGGGCCCTCATTCCTTCGAGAGGCCAAAATTTGTACAAGCCACATTTTTTTAGATGCATTTGAGGCACCTAATCTCGACCACAACTGCATCTACCTCCTCATGCTCTCGTTCTCTCCATTCCAGGACCATCCTACAAAAAACAAATCAATTTTTGAGTTAGAACCCCTCTTTTTGGCCATTTGCATACCTGTACGTGGATTTATTTGCATACAGTTGTGTGTAGGGCTTAATACATGCTCCCTATGGTTCACATAGGAACGTATACCTCATCGTACTTGCGACCTCAACAAAGGCGACCCACGTATACCAAAAATCCTAGTTTAGGCCCTAAAAAACTAAAAAATTGAAACCTAATTCAAAAATGTAATCCACTGAATTTGAAGAGGATGAGATGAAGATTTACCTAATCTAGATGGTTCGTGCTTTCGTTGCCTGATGCTCCCGCAATCGTCGTTTGAATCTTTGAGGTATTTTGGTTCAAATTGCACTATTTGGGTAAAAATCAAAATGATATAATAATTTTTTTATTTTATTACTATTTATAAGTTATTTTTACCCACTTTATATAGTTTCATGCTATTTTTTCACCTAATGGACTAATTCAAGAGTGGATTTGAGCTATTTTTTTTGTAGTTTTGATTTAGCTTTCTTGCAGATTTCAATGTCATGATTGGTCGTTCGTCACCTCAGTATTTTCATAACCTAGCATATAGGATAGGTATCCACTCCATCGTGAATTTTTTCACTATCCTTCGACTACCACTTTTTACGCCTTAGGTACAAACCCATTTGTTTCTACACAGAACCTCTCGTCTACTATAAATAGTGTCACTAATAAATAGTGTCGCTAATAAACATGGGCGCCCTAGTTAGATCCTCTTTCTCATTTGGTGCCCATGCCGAGTTTTTTCTTAGGACATGGAGTCCATTATAATTCAATACATAAATTTATGATGAGCCTCATTTCTCATTCATGCACATGCGTCCTTATTCTCCGTGGACTCCCAAAAATGAGTCTTAGTTAAGCTCTTTTCTGACTCGTCTAAAAACTGAAAAGATTGCCGAGTGATTTTTCCCTTTCACACTCGTTAAATTGGATTTGAAAGGTCATGAGTCTTAGTTAATCTCTTTTCTGACTCGTTATCAAAATAGAAAATATTGTCAAGTGAAATTGTCTTTTTCACACTCATAGATTGGATTTGAAAAGACGTCTATTTGGCACAAGTTTACCCCTTTTTCATACCAAGCAGACTACAAGACATTAAAAAAAATATTTTTTGGCGTTAATTTTTTATTACATCTCATGCCCTCGCTTGCAATATTGAGCCCTTAGCCGTTTCTCTCTTTGCGTTATAAATCGTTGCCTAAGCAGTCTTTGCATCCTCAACCAAGCAGAGCCTTGTTTATATCCTTTGCAGTTTGACACCCTATACACTGGAGGGAACATCACCCTGAGTGTCCATATCCCACATGCATTTCCTTGCATTGAGAATAGGTACGTTCCACTGCTGGAACTAGTATTTCTTACTTGTGACACTCGTTTCCTGCTCTGTATCATAGCATTCATTTGTTATGAAAAAACAAAAAAAGACGGGCGAGAAGGGTGTACTATATTATAATTGGAAGAAGTCATGTCGCCTTTGAACATAGCACAAAATTATTGAGTCCTTGTTTCATCATAATTTTGGGTTTGGCATGGCCTTAGAAAGATGATCTCGTTATAGAGTTTTCTCTATCGATTGGTTACTCTTCTAGTCCCTATAGAGAACGTTATTGATGCCTCCTGCATCTAATAGTCACATCATTGAGTCTATGTTGTCGTAGTCCACCATATGTCTCATGCTCTTGTATTATCACATGATACTATAGTATTATCATGCACCCTGGCCCTACTTGCATCATTGATAAGTCACCTTGAACCCAACAATCACCATTTCATCATTAGTCGTTGAATGGGTGGTTTCCTTTGTGTTTGGCAACAAGACATCTATTAACACTTTGGGATTCGTGCAGTGTATTGGATGCCATTAGCCTTATTGGTGGTTTCCTCACCTTTGTCAGCAACTTTTATCATTGGCTTCTATTCAGAGGGTCTTTTTCATATATGGATTGCATTTGGTACACACGAAAGACGCATAGGGTCATTGGTTCATGAACATGGTCTTCATTTGATCTCCACCAAATCATTAATCTCCTACTTTTCTCCTCGTGATGACTGATGAGAGATGCCTTAATGGTCTCCTTTCAGTGGGTCTCTTTCTATTGACTTCAACTCATTTATTCTGGATATGGGACCTAGAGTTTTATGAGTACCTTGAGGCTTGCAGTCATTAGTGGTAGGATCTCTCACCATTGATAGATGGGAATACATCAATGTCTCCTGATCAATGGATTTCTCAAGTTTTCGACACCGACTCCTTTATTCACACTTGTAGGAATGTACTCGATGCCTTGATACCTACTTTCATTATTGGTAGGTTGTCTCGCGTTTGTTAACAATATACCTCAATGACTGGTATACAAACAATGTCTCATTATGTTCGAACTCAGCTCCTTTATTCACATGATGTAGACTTGCACCCTTGGCGGATAGTGTAGAAGGCTTGAAGACATCACTACATGGTCGTAGATTTCCTGATTTGTTGCTTCCCTTTCATTGGAACAACACCTATTCGACTTCAGTGATCATGGGAGATCAGATTGTACTCCATGGTATACAGATATCTTCAAATTGATTTTGAGACTGGTTTCACTAGGCCTTGTTCATGACTATGACAACTTTTGGCATATAACCACATTTGTATTTGCCTATTCATGGCCACAGACACTTATTTGTTATATTTTCCACATAGATCTGCATTGTATTCTTGGCATCCATGTATGCAAAGTCAGTACAGAATGTAATGAGAAATCAAGTTTGTCCAGCTGGTTCTCTACCACTCCACTCCTAGGTTATTTATAATGTATTTCGCCCATCGCAGATACTCCTCTGATCTCACACATTAGGGGGTATCTATTATAGAAATATTTTCCCCACCATTTCTATCTTGCACAGAGGGCCTTTTTCCATTTCCCTATGCAGACTTGTCATCCATGTTTGATGAATCCAAAGACAAAAATACACATTTTCCCACATATACACGCCCTATCTGCTATATAGCATGCATATACGCAGGTTGCTCCATTACAGCCCGCGTACATTGGGATTTGTGCTAGAAAATAAAAAATCGGAGTTGGGTTTCCATGTCACGACAGGAGATCTCTGATCCTTGGTGTTCCACATACTAGAAATGTTCTGAAACAGTCCTTCAGTTGCATTTTGAAGACTATAAAAGAACAATTCCGAGCTATGGAAAAGTGGAGAAAACATTCAACTTTGAGAGAAAATTTACTCTCAAGAAATTACTTCATATTGAGTCTGCATCCCTTTGTTCCTCAAGTCTGAACACAATGTTCATTCCCCAAGCTCTTTCCCTATTGTTTGGAGAACCTCATTGCCTCTCTCTTATGAGCTTGCCTTTTGTGTAGGATTGAAGTGGTGGAGGGCCAGTTGGAAGAAACTTAGTTCCTTGGTTTCGAATCATGCCGACACAGAATTTTGTAATGTCGTCACTTTTGATGATCAATTATTAATATAAATACTCCTTTCCCATCCTATTGGTATCGTGCAAATATATGATTATTATACATGGACATGTTTGTAATGTTTATTAATGTATTATGTTATCTAATGTGCTAACCCCTTTAAAATATCACCATGTACTTGTTATGCTTTTGTTTTCAAAACTTGTTGCAGGTATAAAGCTTTGGGTTGAAGTGCTCAACGGTGGAACATCATCAAACGTTGGATCGAGGTAGGCCACTTTCTTATCTTGCACATTAGTTTATATAACATAAAATGGAATTGAGTTGATTTCTGCAGTCATACCTGTCTATTGTGGTTCACCCTTGGCCATAGAGATTTTTTCCCTCATAACACAGACCATGCTTCCATTCATGGGGGTAGTTGATTATTCAACCATGAGTCCTTCCTCCATTAACTGATTCTTCTCCCTGGGATCCGAAGAGGGTTTGTTATTCCCGACAAGGGGAAATTCGGGGTCATTTGACATAATGAACCCTCTTTTATAGTTTTCCCATTCTTTCTTCTAGTGATATCATGGCCATTACTTCAAGGCTTCACCCCCACAATGAGTCGTTGGCAATCTAAACAAAATACATTTACATCGTTCACATGCCATAGCATGGTAATCCTTGTTAATGATTAATTACAAGTTAAGGAAACATTGGTATTACATATGGGTATCCCAGAACATTGACATGTTGGTTAGCAGTGCATTATCTTTTGTAATGCACCAATAATGGGGAGTCACAAAAGCCAGACAGCTATGTTTATTTTTTAGAATTAATCACGATGATTTTATTTGAATGACATCAATGTGTATTTTTAGCATCTACACATCTATGGTGACTCTTACTGTGCATTTACACACATGATGCACCGCTTTAAGGAAAAGCTAAAGTGTATAGGTACATCACACAGAATTGGAAAAAATTTGAAAAACGGTAAATTTTAAGCCAAATTTGAATTTGAATTGAATGAAAATGAAAATAGGAAGGTCATAAACAATTAAATTGCACTCTTATGTCTTGAGGAGGTATGGTTCCACTTTTGACACAACAAGAAATGAAAATTCGTGGTAATTTCCAAAATTTGGAAATGTGTGGAGCTATCGAACTCATTGTAGAGCACTGCAAATAGGGCATGCTTGGAAGGAGAGTGAGCATGGTTCTTTCTTGAGAGTTTGGAAGCATAGGATGAACTATAATAATGAAAATCAGTAAAAACAAATTGTATTTACCCTATCATGGACAACAATGACATGCACTGGGTTGTAATGTTCAATGACACCAGAGTGCTTTATTCAATGCTTGTTTTTTATTATAACGTATAACGATGCTTCTGAACATTTAAAAACTAGGGAATCATTTTTAAATGCGTGCCGAGATGTATGGTCCTTATAAGCACACCAATGAAAAAAACCTCTGTAAAATCCTTATTTTTGGGAAGGTTTCGTAAAGACCTTCGCTACAAGGTGTTCTCCTTGTAGTGGTTTCACATCAAGTTTTCCTTCTTTGTTCTTCACCCATGGATTTTCTTTGTATGGATGATTGCCTTTATCCATCCGAGCTTGATCTGAATTTTGAAATATGTTGTGGACTCATACTTTCCTCTTGTTGCATAATAATCCCTATCAAGTCATCAAACAAAGGTTCTTTCTCTCTTATTGCAAGACTAGTGATATATACTTAATATTCATGCAACATGCCATTCAATGTTATAGTAACCAGATTACTACTTCCTTACCAAATATTTCCCAACTTGTCTTTTAGATATTTAATTCTAGATAGATAATTAGTAATATTTTTATTTTATTTTATTTTAATTCAAAGAAGTTTTCTCGTCACAAATATCATTCTATTTGTATTCAGGCTTTCATACAAACCTTTTAATGTCTCACTTGATGTCTTTCACATTTCCTTATACAAGGAATGATAATTGTCTTTCACACTCTATTTGTATTTAGTCTTTCATACAAACCTTTTAATGTTTCCCATGTCTCACTTGATGTTTGGAATTTCCTTCTATGAGGAACTATAATGTCCTTTAGAGACATTCTTAATGGAACTTTTGCATTTTTTTCTCTTTTCTCCTAATCTTAATCTAAGTAGTTGGTTTAGCTTAATTTCCACTCACAATTTCCCAAACATTGTACCCATCCAACAAATCCTCAATCTTAAACTTCCAATTTATATAATTCAATCCATCTAACTTATTTTCTTCATAAAAATAGGAATCTATTAGATTTGAGATGACTAAATAGAAAAATAAATAAGATCAATTTATTAGCAATAACAATTACTTCACATTAACCAATGACTCTATAACTTCACAACTATTATATATTCTTCCAACAAAATATGTTTTCACCCCAAGCTATGATACCAACTCAAAAATTTAATTACAATAAAAAAAGCTAGTTCTATATTTCATATTTTTAAATAAAAAAATATAAATACATATCTATAGATTTTTTAGAAATCAACAAATCCCTCAAAATTGGATGTGAATTGGACACATTGAGTATTCTTAGTGAAATCTCTATCAAATATCTACTTACATTATATTTTTACTTCTAATTTTATCAATCATAATCTATTCTTATTGTTTGATTCTATCAATCTAACAACAATTTATGCTTAATTTTGTTTTTAAATATGTCAACCTAAAAAATTATTGATCATTATAACAATCTACCAATAATTAATAGTTTATTTTTAATACTCTATCAATCTATCAAAAGCTATTGATAATTTTATTTTTACCTTTATCAACCTCAAAAGCTATTGATATTATAACAATCTACCAACAATTACATTTCTTCATTTATTTGGAGCAAAATGTTAATTTAGTGTATTAAGGATTATACTGCATGGTATTAAAGATTCTTACTTAAGTTTATAGAATTATATGACTATTTGGTTAGACAACATTAATTGTTAAAACATTTGTTTCATGTTGTTTTGGTATTTTTTTTCAGTTTTTATAATCATATGGCCATTTGGTTAGAAAGACGGTGTACATATTATTAAGAAATTTGTTAGATAATTTTTTTTTATTGAATTTAGTAATATAAATTTTGGTAAAATTATTTATTTCTAAAGTTTAAATTGTATTTTTGAATATATAATTAAATAAATAGTTTTAGTTTTTTGAATTTTTTTTCAAGGAATTAAAATTATACAAATTCAATCACTCAAATTTATTATTTCAACAATTTCTAACCAAATTCCAAATAAAATTAACAAAAAAATATGTCTAGAAAAAAGACAAAACATTAAATGTTTAAACTACCATCAGAAAGCTTAGTTATTAGAAATTAATTGTTAGTATTGGCATGAACTTTTGATTAGACAGTGTACTGCCAAAGTTAATTGTTATGACACTAGTTTGATTGCTGAGCCATTAACTGTTGGTATCTACAATAACGTGCCAACCAGCTTATTAAGCAGTATTCAATGCTATGGCTGCTGATATATACAGAGTCATCAAATCACTTTAATATGTAGGCAGGGATATATCCAACAATATATATACCAATTAAATGTTGCTAACGGTGTATATACCAACTGAATGTTGCTAGACGATGGTTATTACTAGCCATGGAAATTCATTTGAATTAAAAAATTAGATATAATATGACGCTGAAAGAATTTTGAAATGGATGGGCAATTCTGTGACGAACAACAATCTGATTAGATTGTTCAATAAATTTCGATTATCAGGCACCCTGACAACATGTTCAATTATTTGCAATTAATTGCATTG
>JZKD02S0937782.1:834674-851607 GCA_000966675.3 Picea glauca | reverse complement strand
TTTATATTTTGATTATAATCAATAAGGAAAGTTTTATTTGAGAAGAATAAAGATGTGTTTAGATTTTTATTCTCATTATAATCCACATTTATTTTTATAAGGATAGTTTTATATTTGGAGAGAAGAAATGGCATATTTCATTTTTTTTATGATTATATTTTTCAATTTTATATAAAAGTTTTGAAATTTAGTTGAAAAATTAATAATTTGTAAATATTTCATTAAATTTAAATAATTAATTTTAAAATATCATCCATGTAATAATTATATTTAGTTGGACGAGAACTTTGTAATTTTATTTTTTTTAAATAAATACTTATTAATTATATGGTTTTGTTATGATGGTGATGGTTAACATTCGACCTCAAGAAAGGTAAGAGATTACTTGGATTTCTTTAAAGTGTTATTTCGATGTTAAGAGAAGCATTCCAAGATCAATGTAGGGTGGGTGCATGAAGTTGATGGAAAAAAAAGTGGCAACAAGGTGATCACATACGCGCTCATGCCGAAACAGGTGCACGTTCTTAAGAACATGCATGCACTCATGATCTGTTTGGCTCGACAAACCCCGAAATGCCACTTAGGATGCCACATCAAATCCTCGACAAGAATGTGCATGCATTCTTATATATGCGCACGAGTTCCTAAAAACAAACACACTTTCCTAGGAATGTTCCTAAGCTCTAGGAATGCATGCACATTCTTGTTGGTCCTGATTAAAAGGGCTAATGACCCTTTTTTTTAATCCATTCCATTGACTATGTTGTACATTTGAAAGGTCATTGAGAAAATTGAAGCCTTGGGACTTGAGGACAAGGTTTCCACAGGATCCTAATGCCATCTCTAAGGTATTCGAGGTATTTATTCACATGCAGTTCCATGTCTTTAAAATTTCCTAAACTATTTAATTTCATGTTTTTTGTAATTTTCTAAGTTAATTTAAAAGTTGAACCTAATTTATATAAATTCCATTATTAAATTGTAGAAGAATAATTAACATGGAACTTAGAGAAAACCAAAACCTGGCACAACCACAAGAAGGCACACCAAACCCCAACCCATAATCAACAAATGTAAACACAAAAATTCATGAAGGGTTGAGGCATCTTAGATATATTGTTGAAGACTTACAAAGTACTAGAGAGCCCATTTGTTTGTCATTAGCTACTTCCTTCGAAACCATTTTATATTCCATTATAAGTGTCCAAAGAAAATTAACCAATATTTTTTATTACAGAGGTAAGATGTTTGAATATTATAGGATTGGCATAGACAAAAACCAAGAGAGATACTTGAATATTACAAAACAAGAATTGATGTCACCATTCATTGATCTTAGACCCGACCTATAGCCACCAATCATAAAGAGACATTTTTTTATGGATTGGTGCATCCACCAACCATTTAAGGATAATTAGATGGACATGTGGTTTATGATGTTTGATAAACATCCTTGCAATAATAGGGAGGTGCATCTATATTACTTATGAAATTATGGGAAGATTTTATGTTGGGTCACCCTATCAACTACTTTGACATTGGTGAATTCTAGGGGGTGGGTCATGGATCCACAAATTTCTAGGCAGACCTAATGCTATGTCCTCATCCTCCTAGGAGAAGGTATAATCCCCCTGCTCAACATCCTCATGTCATAGAAGGCATCACCCAAACACAATTATCCATAGCATCCTTAACTCAAACCCTCGTGCAACATGGTAGTTTGTAGCACTATCTCAGTGGGAGGTACATATAGGTGATCTTGGGAGGGCATGGACCTTCAAGCCCTGTAGTAGAGTGCAACCAAGAGATGGAAAATTGATAGATTAGGGGTTCATGTGACCCTCATAGATGCTCAATTTGTGGGCATATTTATTATGGGCCAATGGAGCCCAGTGGGCATGAGAGTTTCAAGGGTTCTTAGTTAATTAATATATATATATATATATATATATATATATATATATATATATATATATATATATATATATATATATATATATTATTTTTTCCCATATCTTATTATGTGATGTTTGAAGTTGTTATGCTCAGATAGAAAACCATCTTCATTGGTAGATGCATCAGTGCTAGTTTCCACCACTTATGCAACCGTAGAGGAAACTTGCACATTTGGTGTACCACATTCACAGGTGTGTGTCACCTTTGATAAGTTCACCACAATAATTTTATTATTCTCTCGCATCCTAAAATATAATGTTGTTGTGTTTCTATAGGTTGTGGTATCGTATGATGATGAACCATGTCCACCTAGCATGGAAAAGTTACCCACTTCACATATATCATGTGTTAAGTTGAATCTTATTTAAATGTGAAATTTGTTATATTGTCTTGGCTCATTTTACATGTTTGTACTAGTATAAATATTATAAATATGTATGCACACTACTTCATTCAGTGCTATGTTTTTGTACCACCATCGTTCCATTCACAACCACCACTTCCATTCCCCCAATCATTTTTACCCAACTACATGGGTAGTCTAGTCATTGGCCACCCTGCCCCTGCTCTTGGGATTCCTCTTTCCACCCAAGGGTTTTACCATCACTTGTAGAAACCCATGGGGGTTTATGTTGGCACCCAAATTTTTGGTTTCAATTCCTACGTGTGCAGAACCAAAGTTGTGTACACTCATTCCAAAGTTTTGCGCACACCTAAGGTAATGCGCGAATAATGAAAAAGAGTGTGTTCTTGACCAAGTTTTTAAAGTGCACGTCAGGCCTAAAAAATTATCGAATACATAGTGGTCCCAGTTTTTATGCGCACCAGAAATCAAGAAGACACATGCCAAAATCAAGAAAGGAATCTTCAAAAAATCCTCTTGAATGATTATTTCCAGTAGCACTAGGGATCATGGAGCTAAAAGGCAGTTAAGATTTCCCCAATTCAGAAAGGCTACGATGACTACAGGAAGGTATTGGAAGCGTGCTAGGTAGTTTTTTCAATAGAGTGAGTGGAGTAGAGTAGAAAGAGACATAGCTCTAGAGAAGAGAAAGTTATAAAAGGAACCAGTGATATCATAAATGGGGTTAGCTAGATGTTTAGATGAGATCCATTAATTTTTTGGTATTGAGCTCACTCTAGCCTGTGTAATGTTGTAATGATTCTAAATAAAATGCTAAGTTTGTCATGTATCTGATGTTTTGAGAGAATCCAAATTGTGTAGTGTGTTGTATTTCTGGAAATTTACATAAACGAAGATATGAAGTTTTGTAGTTGTCATGTATAGTCTTCTTAATGTATGCCTATATTGTAATGGAATGAATCTAGTAATAAATATGTGACAATTCTAATATGTTCTGTGTCTATCATGTACTATTTAGATATGTATGTGTATTGTTTTACTTCTTATCCATAATAATTGGTCATATATGAGTTGCATGAATGCTAGTACCGGTCGATCTTTGTGTGTTTTTCCTTCATCCTTGTCACAAGAACTTATGTTGTTGTGCTCCTCTCTGCATCTTGGGTGATACCTTCCTCATCCTTGGTTGAAGATTAATATGTTGATGATCTAGGGGTTTTGTTGGTCAACTCTAGACTAACCCTGGGTCTAAACTCCCCAGTGTTAAGAAGGATGTGTGCACACATGGATCAAAACACCAAAAAATGGTTATGTTGTTGAGACCTAAAAGTCTTGTAGGGAATGATGAAATAAAGAGATGAGGCGGCACCCCTCTCGAGAGGAAATTCAAGACTAGATGATTTCAAAAGAGCATGATTTTTCCCTACAAGAACCTTAGTGGATGAAAGTGAATGTGAAGATATCAAAAGATCACTATATTTACATGGATATGCATGAAATTTTATTTGTTGAGTTTCCTTATTTGTTACATGAGTTACTAAAAATGAAAACTTCTACCAATTCTACTATGTGGCCTTTGGAACCAGTGGTCTGAGATCAAGCTATGTTGAAAATATTGAAAGTATTGGAAAATAAGTGGAATCAGGCTATTGACTTATGGTTTGTTCGAATAAAATAGGGCTACATTGTTGATTTTGTGGTGGACTACATTGATTTTTTTAGAGACGATGAAAGAAATTTCACAGATGGTCGGAGAAAGAGGACATTGGAAGAGGTTCTAGTATGGATAAATATGTTATTCGTAAATAAACAATTGATGTGAATAGATCCCAATCGAATGGATGAGTAATATCCCCTAGCACTAGGGGGAGCTTACAAATATGGGGGAAAGTGAGAAAATGGATCCATGGAGGAGGATCCAAATTGTTTTTAGATGAGGTGAGGAATGGTATGGACCTAGAGGTGTAGAGGAAAAAAGTTCCAAGAGATATGCAAGAAGAGTTGAGATGAGAAGAAAAGTGGACCAAAGAGGTGGAAAAGAGTTATCTAGGGGTGCACAATGAGGGGTCGAGCCCAAAATGAAGAGAAACGAAACCACACTAGGTGGTAGTGTGGAAGATTATGTTGTGCCACAGTGGAGCACATATGATGATAGGCCTGTGAAGATGTGTGGCATAGAGGATAAGGTATACAACGGGGATACATGTAGTGATAGTAGTAGTGATAGTAGCAAGGGCCTAGGTTACGAGGTTCACACCCCTTGGTTTTTGTGGAGTTTCAAAAACTTAGAGGAATATTAAGCGTAGAGTAGTGGTGCACTAATAAAAGGAAAAGATGGCATGCAAAGTAGTGGTGCATTGTTAGGAGAGGGAGATGAAGCACAGAGAAGTGGTGCACCAATAAAAGGAAAATATGGCACACAGAGTAGTGATTCATTGTTAGGAGAGGAATATCACATGAAAAGTAGTAGTGCACATATACGAAAGGAAGATAGAGAAAAACATTGTGGTGTGCGGATAGGACAGGAAGATAGAGCGCAAGATGTTGGTGCATGAGAAGAAGAAGAAGATGGAGGCTCCCCTAATGGTGGGGAGACACATTTGCAATACTCGATCATGGTATTTTGTGGTTGCGGGTAGGAAATTAGCTGGGTGACCTCACGATAAATTTTAGAAGAAGATGGACTTACCCCCCTTTGTACCACCCCCCTTGCATAGTTTTAATTAAGAATAAAATACACCATATATCAGGAACTAGTTCGAGCTTGAGGATGGAAATTCAGGACAGTACCTTGAGGCTATCTTTGTTCCAAGAAATGGGTAAGGATGATGCAGAACAACATTGTTTTACATGTGAATAAATATGGTCAATGAAGAGAATCATAGACGAAGCAACACATATCATGCAGTTGGAGACCACATTCAAGGAAAAATCCTTGATGTGGTACATGAAGTACAAGGCCACTATGTCAGTGGGACAAATGAGGTCCCTAGATGAGATTAAGCATGATATTGTTAGGAATTTTTAGAAACCTAAGTTAGAGTTCCAATGTATCACAAAGATAAAGGAAATCAAAGAGAAGGAAGGAGAGACCATGTGGGATTATGACGAATGGTTTAAAATTTTATTGGATAGGTTGACGTTATAAATTTGTGATGTGCAACACAAAGAATGGTTTATTGTGGGGTTAATTCCCCATATCTGAGTTCAATTCAGACAGCAGAAGGTGATGACTCAAGAGGAGGTGATAGAAATTGCAATGCACCTAGAATCTATGCCAGGAGGGGCGTAGATGTCGGTCGATTTGGCGCAGGTGCAGTCACAACTAGCCAAGCTGATGATGTAGTTACAAGATATGGATAAGACAAAGGTCATGCATGAGCACATTTGGTGTACCACATGTCACTCAAAAGGGAATCAGAGATATGAATGTCATGTACTAGAAAAAAATTTAGTGATGAGCACACCCTATCCATTTCCATCAGGACAAACTAAATGGTGTGAGATATGAAGATAATGGGGCCATGTGTGACCTTGTTTCCCAGCTTTTCAGAAGTACTAGACAATGATCCATACTCCATTCTGTGAGTTTTTTAATTCAGTAACTATCTCTCACTCGAGTCGATACAATATAATACTCATGATGCATTCTAGGTATAGGAAGTGAAGAAGGGTGGTGAGCATGACAATGATGAAAGAGGTGGATACTAAGGAGGTCCCCAAGGTGGATATTGGTGGGGTCGTAGCCTAGGATATGGCAAAGGGTAAGTTAGACCCCCAAAATATTTTAATTATAGAGAGATTGGTCATGTCTCAAGGTTTTGTAGCAAACCATGCATGCTTTATGCATAATGCTATAGTCCCAATCATATCACTGAAGAGTATCACAATTTATTGAAAAAGTGGGAAAAAAAAAACACCAAATGTAACATGGTACATGTGGATCCATGCAAGAATAAGAAGAATAATGAGGAGGTTGACGTCCAGGTATTAACCCAAGGAAGAGTGAATATGGGAGAAGACTTTGAGAATGGAAAAGGATCAGGGAAAAAATCAAATGGGAAGATAAGGAAGGAAGCTCATCCCCCTCTGACATTTGATGTTTCCCAACAAAAACATTTCATGCGTAATGTGCAAATAACATTGGAAGAAGAAAGAGTGCACGAGGAGCTACAATGCATGATTTAGAGGTCACTTGAGGTTTCCATGATCCGAGAAGAAGTGAATAGGAAAAAAAAAATGTCATTGGAGGAAGCTTGGATCCATGAAGAGGTACAATGCGTGACATAGAGGTTGTTGGAAGAAGCTCATGCCCATGAGGAATTGTAGTGTGCGATGAAAATATAATTGGATGAATCTCATGTGTGTGAAGAAATACAATGCCCAACGCAACAGTCATTGAAGAAGCTCGCAGATAAAATGATTTGTGATGCACTAAGCAGAAAGCACATGAACAACATCGTTGGGAGGAATTGAAACGTGAAGCATGAGAAAAAGTATTACATTTGGTCATAAGAAAGAATATGAAGACCAAGTAAGTTCTTTCTTGCGTTGGTTTTTGTGATTTCTAAATGATCAAGAGGATGACAGTAAGTTGACACAGATGTTAGCTACTTGCATGAGGGAACAAGGAGTGGAGGAAACCATATCATCTATGATTCCATAAAGAGATGTATTCCTGGTTAGAAATAAAAAGTGCAATGGGCAAGAATTTAAGATGAAAGTAGAAATTGGTGGCTATGACATGGATGGATTCATGTTGGCTTTGGGTTCCGACATGAATACTTTGTTGAAGAAATCTTGTGAGGTGATTGGTAAACCAAAATTGTCATGGTATTCCATCCAACTGTGGTTATCCAATCAATAAAAAATCTACATAATAGGCTTACAAGAGAAGTTGGAAGTGAACATAGAAGGAGTAAAAACAAAGGTTGATTTTGAGTTCATAGAAATTATGGATTAATCATATCCATATCTTTCATTACTTAGCATTGAATGGCCCTTTGATAATAATGCATTGTTGAACTTGAAGAAGAGGAAAATGTCATTTGAAACAGACACCATGCGCATGGTTGTACCGCTGGATCCATATGAATGTGACTGATACAATCAACTAGTGGATGAGGATGCACAGAGTTCAGCTATCGAAACCATCTACAAGATCACAAGTCGTAGGGAGGACTACATCAACCCCATCATAGATGGACATTTAATATGGATAAGTTTCAATTCTTATGACATGGATTTTGAGGATGCCTATTCCCAAGTCTCCCAATGTGAACAAGTGCAACCATAACTCCCAGCCATGGAGAACATGAAAGCGATCGTTGAGCGTGTTCAATTCCAGTAGTCCTGGAATCTAGAACTTTAGGAACAACTACAAAAATTCATGTCTATTATAGAGTTCTTAACCCCCTAACTATTAAGCTATCATTTCCTAAGAGGTCACCTATCCAATGCAACATCTTTCATCACTTCTTCCCTAAGTTTCCAACCTAATTTCCAGTTGGTCACTCTTTTCCTTCATTAAGGGTGTGACCAAGAGGTTTGGTCACCCTTTATAGCCTACCAAGGAGCACTCAGTTTCTCTATCCATGTGTCTAGGAAGAGACCGAGCCTAGAAAATCCCATTTTTTGGAATTGGATGCAATGGATGAGACCTTCCACTGATTTATCAGGGTTTATCCTCGAGAAGGCTTCCATTATGAGCTCCAAGATCTTATTCTAATAACCATATGGCCTTATCCCTAAAGCTCCATAAAAATCAATCCATTCTCATGGGAAGGGGGGAGGGGGGAGAATTATTAAACTTATGTTACTACTTTGGCTACCAGATTTGGGCAAGGGACTTGGAAAGAGATTGTTGCATCAACTTCTCCATTTAGAAGTTGTAATGTTGTTTCAGTAATTAATAGAAGGTGTACTCGACATTTCCCTCTATTCAATTGTTTATTTGTTTGCATGTATTCATTTGGATAAACTTAATAAAGTTATGTGTTATAATATATTAGTATATTTTTCATTGATTTGTATGCATATACTTTTATCTTTTAAAGGATCTTGTTTTATTGTGTGCAGATCATTGTCTCTTGGAGAAGGAATAATATTTTCACAAGAAACCAACCAGGAGCGTGGAGGGACAACCGTAAAAAATTAAGTATGTTTCCTTATTACAAAGACTCCTAGATATATTTTGCATATAGATAAGATCTTGAAACATCCATAGGTTACATATCTATCTTAATCTTAGGTATAAGAAGAACCTAAGGGTGATTATCTCTTCTAGGGATCAAAATCCCTACAATAAGGGGGTCCTCCAGGGGGTCCTCCTCCATAGGTTGGTTTGCAAACAGGTCCTTGTCCATAGGGTGGTCCCCTAGGGGATCCTCTTCCATAGGGTTGTCCTCCAGGAGGTATGCCACCATAGGGTGGTCCCCCAGGTGGTCTTCCTCCATAGTGTGGTCCTTCAAGAGGTCTTCCACCATAAGTTGGCCCCCCAACGAGTCCTCCTCCATGGGGAAATCTTCTAGGAGGTCTTCCACCATAGGGTGGTCCTCATCTGGATTGAGTGGAAATTGCAGGATTGATGGGCTGATTATGTTGGTTCCATACAATGTTTTCTTTTCGTAGGTAAGGGTGGCCTAATAGTACGTTGGGGGTAGAAGGAATAGTTTGTCCCCATTTTGGTTGTTGTTTGATAGCTGGGGGTTTCCCCCTAGTTTATTGTTTCCCCCAGAGTGAGTATGGCCCTATGGCTGGGGTTTTTCCCAAGTGGGTGGTTTCCCCCAGTCAAATAAAGATCAGCTCTTGATGGGAGGGTATGCCCCTATTCAAAATGATTTGGAAGTTTAGGGTTTCCACCCAACTAGATGTTGACCAGATATTTACCCTGAGTACAGGGGTTGTCCCACAGTGAAATTTTGGCTCATATATGTTTGTTTTTCTAAACCCATTAGTTGACTTCTCTGGGGAGGAAATCCTCTTGTCGAAAATTGTTCTCCAAAAAGGTTGGGATCGCCTCCTAAGAACAATGGTGTAAATAAAGGTTTCCCCCTAGTGGGGGGTGTAGAAGGTTGGGTTCTTGAAGGTGGCAATAAGATTGTTACAAGGCAAATATATTTATGGCTAGGGGTAAACAACAACAGACAGAAATGCCTACATCCATCAAATCTAATCTCATATATTCTATATAAAAAAATATTCTAGAAGTCCAAGATAAAAGGCCTACCTCATCCAGACGTTCGATGAAGTCCATCATTGAGCACTTGACTCAAATCAATACACATGCAACTTGTCCTCAACAACCAAGAAACACAAGAATATGGTGATAATATATAATGTTAGCACATTCAATAGCATAATCCATCAACATTCATAACAAATATGCCCATGGAATAACAATTCAAATATTTGCAAGATATTAATTGGACGAGATAAGATTATTTCTATTAAAATGTAATCAACAGAAGTGAATGAATTACAAACTTTCGTGTCAATACAGTTCAGAACTAAGAAACTAAGTCCCTTCTAGGTGGGTCTCCACCACTTCAATCCTCCACCAAAGGCAAGCTCATATAAGAGAGACAATGAGATTCTCAATCATGTAGGGAAGAGATTGGGGGATAAACAATGTGTTTAGATTTAAAAGACAAAGGGATGTAAACTTAATATGAAGTGAATAATTTCTCCATAGTAACTTTGCTCTCAAAGTTGAATTATTCTCCTCTTTTGCATAGCTCGGATTTGGCCCATTTGTATCCTTCAAGTGGAATTGAAGGGTCGATTCAGAATGTTTCCATTATATGGAATGTCAAGGATCATTGATCTTGTGACGTGACATGGAAACCTGACACAATTTTTTAATTTTAGGCACAAATCTTGATGTACGCGGGTTGTAGTGGTGAAACTTGCATGTACGCATGATGTACTATAGGTAGGCTGTGTATATGTGCAAAAATAATGTTTTTAGCTCTGGGATTTGCAAAAAGGGACTTCAAGTCTGCACAGGGAAATGGGAAAAGGCCCTCTATGCAACTTTTCATAGGGTGAGGAAAATCTTGATATAACAAATCCTCCCTAATGTGTGAGGTCAGAAGAGTATATGTGATGGCCGAAATACATTATAAGACCCAAAATTGGAGTAATGGGGACCTAGCTAGAAGAACTAGTTGCTCATTACAATCTATACTGACATTGCACACATGGCTGTCAATTTGAATTACACTACAAAAAACAAATTTAATCTCAAATATGCTATATAAAAAAATATACTAGCAAGACAAGATTAAAGGCCTACCTCATCCAGACATTCGATGAAGTCCATTGTTGAGCACTTGAATCAAAGCAATACACCCTCAACTTCTCCTCAAAAACTAAGAAACACAAGCATATGGTGATAATATATAATGTTAGCACATTCAATAGCATATTCCATCAAAATTAATAACAAATATGCCCATGGAATAACAATTCAAATATTTTAAAGATATTAATTGGATGAGAAAAGAGTATTTGTATTAAAATGTAATCAACAAAAATGAATGAATTATGAAATTATGTGTTGGCATGGTTCAGAACCGAGAAACTAAGTCCCTTCCAATTGGGCCTCCACCACTTCAATCCTCCACCAAAGGCAATCTCATATAAGAGAGAGAATAAGGTTCTCAATCATGTAGGGAAGATCTTGGGGGTTGAACAATGTGTTCAGACTTAAAAGGATAAAGGGATGTAGACTCAATATGAAGTGAATAATTTCTCTAGAGTAACTTTGCTCTCAAAGTTGAATTCTTCTCCTCTTTTCCATAGATCGGATTTGGCCCATTTGTAGCCTTCAAGTGGAACTGAAGGGTCGATTTAGAATGTTTCTAGTATATGGAAGGTCAAGGAACATGGATCTCATGATGTGACATGGAAACCTGACACCATTTTTTAATTTTGGGCACAAATCCCTATGTACGTGGGCTGTAGTGGTGCAACCTACACATACACATGTTTTACTATAGGTAGGGCACATATATGTGGGAAAATAATGTTTTTAGCTCTAGGATTTGCAAAATGGGACTTCAAGTCTTCATAGGGAAATGGAAAAAGGCCCTCTGTGCAAGTTTTCATAGGGTGAGGAAAATCTTTATGTAACAAAGATGGTTGGGACAACTTGTGATACATATGTCAATGTCGATGTTTGGGTTGGGAACACATTCAATTGATTCTATTGTAATGTAGAGTGGATGGGGGAGGGACAAGGGAAAGAAGTTTGAAACATATGGGAGATGCTAGACATGGGGGGATGAGGAGTGTGTCAAGAGGCATGCGAGGGATCTTGTTACAAGAGTTTAAAAGTTGAGTCAATATTTTCATCTAGTCAATTTAAAATGTTGTGGCCAAAGGGTTGTTCAGGAGTCTAGATAGGATTAGATGGACCATAAATCCTTGGTGGAGTAGTGAATCCTTCTGGCTGGTGGAGTTGTTTGGATTCCATGTTCACAACTTCTTCGTAAGGTTCAAGTGGTAGACGTGGGTAATCAGTGTTAAGTTTAGGTTCTCCATAATATTTTACCCATACAAGAATGGGGCCAAGAGGTTTTTTCAAGGGTGGATTGATAAGAGGGACAAAGCCTTCTTGAAAATGTGTTTCCTCTGGGTGATCGATTAATGTAGTAATAATAATTCTATATTCAGATTGGTTTTCCTCATAGAGTTATTCTTGAGGATGGTCTTCGGGTGAGTTAGGAGGTAAGGGTTCGTAATGTAAAGGAGGAAAATATTGCATCCTCCAAGACCTACGCAGATATTAGTCATACAGGATTAAAATATGAGAATAACACTCCTAAATCCAACTAAAGGAAATAAACAACATGTGCTAAGAAATATAGGAATCAAGCAAACAAACAAAAAATTCTCACAATGAGATCACTAGTTGGTGATGAAATCCAACATCGCAAGAACATGTGAGAAGGGGTTGGGGTAAGTGGGTGGATTAGTTATGTTGGTGGTCTTCTTAATAGACTTACACCTTGGTGCAAGCTCCCCAAGGGTCTATCTGTGGGTTTCCCTCCAAGGATCCTGAGTGAGTTTGACCAACATTTAATCTAGGTACAACAAAGACGCCCCTTCACCATCACCTTGGGGTAAAATCATGAAGGTGGGTAACACTTTTGTGAGAATTGGGTCTCCAAAATTCTTAGTGACACTTTTTCGTTTGAACTAATAATTGTTTTAGCTGAAAGACACATCTTTTTGGACAAAAACTATTTCGACGGAACCTTTAGACGCCAAATCAAATGGTATTATGACGATGGCCTCAACTGTCGTTTACCATATTAGCCAGATGGATTATTTTTTCGATAACATTATTTCGGACATAATATATTCCGGCCAAAATAATCTTTTGGCTGAACAATTGTTTCAGTCGAAAATACCTTTCGACCAAAAACCATTTTATATATCCCCTGCACATCATTCGTATCACACTTTTATGAACTGTTGGTTGGTGGTCGTTGTTCGTTGGTGGTTTCTTTTTTTGATTGCTACTGGCGGTGATTATTGTTGGCAGTGGTTGCTTCTATTGGTTGCTGCTGGTTTTTGTTGGTTGTTGTTGCTTGCTGTCAGGTTCCAAGTAACCAAAAAAACATTTCTCAATTAATTAAAATTTAATTTAATTTAAATGTTTTGTGTTTTAGGAGGTGGATAAGGTCGAATTCAACATTTTCCATGTATAGGGATAGGTCTAAATTCACGCATGTCCCTGTACATGGACAGGGTCGAATTCAACCTTTTCCATGTACAGAGACAGGTTTGAATTCAGGCGTGTCCCTATACATGGACAGGGTCGAATTCGGGCATGTCCCTGTATAAGGATAGGGTCAAATTCGGTCCTATCCCTGTACATGGACATGGTCAAACCATGTATAGGGACGAGCTCGAATTCATGTTACATAAGATCTTACTAAACATATCATTGTAATAGATTGTATTGCTAGTATAAGGTTAATACGGGTCAATTGTTACCATTATAACTATACTTTCCCTTTGATTTCCATAGGTATTTATATTCCAAACATTACAATAATGTTATAGCACACATTAAGATATATAAGCTTATCACATACAACTTACCTGTAATAACTAAGCTTAATATTACTACCCTTTTGTTACTGTATACCAATGTTGAATCAAACCACATTACCTTTATATCATAGGGCATAAGTATCACCAAGTTGGTTATAAGGGTTAAGCTTTACTTGGCTTAATATGTCACACTAGTAGTAATACCATGATTAAGCTCTATGTAATCTGATGTTATCTGTATAAGTAATGCCAAGTGTAACCAATGCAATAATGAATGTGATAGATCTATTACTCTTATTATGTATTACTAATACCTCTTGTTACATGTTACAGAGATCTAACTAGTATATGATGTTTATATAAGTAAGCTATGTTTAACCGTTAATACCATTGGTATTTATTCCAATACAATATTGTTTCCATTAACTTGATATGATGTAAAAACGTAAATAGTTGTAATATTGATAAAATCTAACCATATTTGCATAATTAGAGTGACTATGGTTAATAATTCTTTATTCATTATAAAGAGAAGTTGGTTACATATTATACATCACTGAGAAGATTACTAATCTCATTAAGAGGATGTGGAACTACTGGTTATAGCTTAAGAGTGATAAGCCATGTTGTATATATGATCCTTGGATACTAGTAAGCTTACCTTATATTCACAACAAATTAAACACATCAACAAAGACCATTGATATTAGTGAAGTATAATAACCATTACTATTGGAATACAACTCTTATACTCTCCATGTTTGGTCATGGAAATCATATAGATCTAAGTGTAATCAAACTCGTACTACTTTTATTCAATAACTAATCATGCTACTAGTCCGCATACACTTACTTGATATCATGTTAGGATAGGTCATTAGCTTGTTACTATGATTACAGTTTCAGCAAGGATCAACACCATGTAACTTGATGAGATTCACTTACCATAGCTAATAGATTCATTGGTTCATATTGGTTACGTAACTGAATAGGTAAATCTTCTACATAGTGTATAAGACTAACCAGCTTGATAACACTAATTGAATACACACACTATGTTAATCATACTAGTATAGTACACATTGTTTGTAATCAATATCTTAACCAACCCATTGCTTTCTGTTGTTTGTTGTTGTTTCTTCAGGTTGCAGGTAACCATCAAAACCTTTCCCCAATTAATTAAAATTTAATTTATTCTTATGTTTTGTGTTTTAGGAGGTGGACAGGGCCAAATTAGGCCATGTCCATGTATAGGAATAGAGATGAATTTGGGCATGTCCCTGTACATGGACATGGCTGAATTAGGCCCTATCCATGTACATGGACATGCCCGATTATGATTAACACAAGAAGGTAAGAGTCATTATGATTAACACAAGGTTCATTAGTTTTTGTTGGTTTTTTTTGGTTGTTTTTGCTTCAGGTTGAAGGTAAATCTAAATGGTTAATTTTAAATTAATTTAATTTTAAAATTAGTGGAAAATGAAATTTGAGTCCAATCCACTTAGTTCCATTTATCCTTGAATAATCTATGTAAAAATAAGTTCTATTTAGGGTCATATAAAAGAGAGGGTAACCCACTAGATATTTATGTTTTCTTCTTTTATTTTATTTCTTGGTTACATACCAAGCTGAGATAATGTGTGAACCTATTCTCTCCCAGGATGGTCCACGATAACTAGGAGTAGTTAATAAGGGCATGATTACATCATTCATCTTCTTCGTATGATGGGATGATCAAATCTTATAAGTTATATCATGAGACTCATGTGGGCATTATGCCATTAAAGAAGAACTTAACTTGTTGACTTTGTCTTGAAACCCCCCTTGCTTGAGTTATGTCCCCTTAATTGTTGTGTGGGTTTTTGGTTTGGTTCCTTGCTTCTTCCTAAAGAAAGTTAGCCACCTTGACTTTGGATCCCCTCTCCTTGACTTTTTTTTCTTGTTGACTTTTATGATTTAACAATTAATATTTTCTGTTATAAAATATTATTTGTTTAAATTGTTTAATTATTAGGGTTTAAACCTAACCCTAATGTTAGGACTAATATTCTATCCCTAGTTTACCTACCAAAACCATAAAAGAGAGCTATCCTCATGCTTTACACACACACACTCTTCTAAGTCGAGTTTTGATTCAAGTTGTTTTGTGGCTTCTTCTTGTTCAGATTATTGAGTGGTTGCGGCCCCTCTAGGAAAGTTCTTCTTGGTGTATTAAGCCACGATGGGCTTACCTCTCCAACCTCTTACGGTCATTGACCCCTAAGGGTATTTTCCATATTTCTGCAAGTCTCTTCTTGGTTGGTGTTTGGGGTTTTTAGTTCTCCTTGCTGGTTTCGTCCTCCTCTTCCCGTTGTTGGTGTCGCCCTCCTTATCTCCTTGTTGATTCCACCATGTGTATTTTGTCATTGTCCTCTTCTATTGTTGGTGTCAACTTTGTATGTTGTTGGTTAGTATTTTTATATTTTACCCTAAAAGTTATTCTTGGCAATTTGTTCCAAGTGTCATGATAAGATCTTCCCAGAGGGTTTGATCAATGATCCCTTAAATCTTTTTATGAGCATATATCTAAGAGTATAACAATATCATATGAGGTAATATTGTTTGTTGATTCAGCTAAGTAAATTTTTTGTCAGTTATTGTTTTTATGATACGAGATTATGGATCAAAAGTTTTAATGTATTGTTGATTGTAACATACAAGTAACTAATGTTTAGAAGTTAAAATAAATATTTATGTTTTATCTAGCTATATTTTGTTCCCTTAAATTTTAACATGATACAAATAGATTGTCTTAAAAATTACCTTCTATAATTTACACAGATATAGATTATCTTCTACATGTTACATTTTTTTTATTTAAATATTTTCATGTTCATTATATATAGCATCATAGTAAAAAATATAGTTGTTTTTTTTTTCAATATATGTCTTTGATGCTTTGAAGTTGTTATAAATGATTAAATGCCTTCAAGTTGTTTTATAAATTATAATTTCCATTTTATGTTTCTATAACTTATGAACTTTCATATTCATGTATTTTCAAAGGATATCTATTGAGGCGAGATGTGGAGACAAGAGTCTTCAAAAGTTTCTCGCAAGCACTCTAGGATATCCAATGAGGGAGGAAGCAAAACCCCTTCTTTGAATGAGACTATGAGGACGTTGGAGACCATATCTTTGCAAGGCACGGAAGCTTGGGAGGGGAAACTAGTGACCAAAGGAAATCTAATCAGAGGAGGATATTATCAAATGAATATGTGAATAGATCATCCAGAGAATGTGCTAAAAATAGTGTTATTGATGTATCATTCTTAGATAGGTTCCACATTAATACTCCAACACCAGAGAATGTAGGGAATACATCACGACAAGAAAACATGTTTGGTAATTTTTTTTTATTTTTTATTTTTGTGTATTTATGTTTATGCTATATATATATATATATATATATATATATATATATATATATATATATATATATATATATATATATATATATATATATATATATATATATATATATATATTTATTTTTTTTTTTTT
>JZKD02S0937782.1:813966-834624 GCA_000966675.3 Picea glauca | reverse complement strand
TATAAAAGTTGTAATTAGTTTCAAATGTGTATGTGTAGAGGATGAGTTTAATGGGAGAGAAGATAATGAAAGCGAGAGTGGTTATCATGAAGATTCCAATGTTGGTGAAGATGGTGAAGGTGCATTAGTGGGGCATTATCAAGAAACAAAATATTACACACCTACGTCCACATATCCCTCAAATGTTGGTGATGAGCTTCCTTGGGAAGGGTATACTGAAGCAATGACCCTCAAACGATGCTCAAGTGTTAAAATAAGACTGCAAAATTATTTGAGGTGCTTGGATCTCCCTCGAGAGAGTAAGAAAAGTTTCAAGATTGTTTTTCATTCATTGTAAAACTTTATGGATGCATATCAAAAGATGGGGCCAATGGTTGATAGTTTTATTGATTTGATGAGGACACAAAAGTCGGAGGTGATGGGACATGATAAATGGGAAGTAGTAAAAAGTAGATTTTCAAAAGAAAATGCAATTTTTATGTTCAATTTAAAAGAGGGGACAAAGAAAAATATGTTGAAAGTGCAAAATTTTAAGCACCCCAACATCGCAAGACATCTTTATAATATATTTTTGGCAGCATATGGGAAGTTTCCGTGGAATGATGAGGCTCTACGTTACTTTGCTAGACTCTTTTATGCAGATTTTTTTATGGGCATGCACCTTGATTATACCAGCCTACCATCCAGTTATTATGGGGTTGGTAAAGGACGAACATATAATCAAAAAGGGGCATATCAAAATGAATCATTTTAGAGGTCTCCACGAACTTTGGTATCTCATCCAACAAGGGGTATTTTCCTCACATTCATAGTTGTGAGCTACATCAGATGTTGGCAAGGAGGGTAGGAACGGAATCAGAGAGAATTTATAATCAATTTTTTATGGTGTTGATGTTGGTTTGAACCTTCAGAGAGTGGAAGTTAATTCTCGAGCCAATTTTTTTTACAAAAAAGATGAGGAGATAGATTCCATGTTAGTAGAAGATATTAAGGAGTATGAAAAAAAAAATCATAATGGTTGGAAGGTGTTAATTCAGAATGACGAAACGAACATTGGATTGGTATCTATTATAGTTAGTAATTTTTTCATGCATTTGAGGATAGTTTTCTTGTAGTTCTAGATCTATATACATACCATTGTATCTTTAGAAACAATTGAGTTGTTATCGTCATTAATTGCAGTTTGGTCATATCTTAAATGAATCTCTAGTAAATAGGGGACTCGATTCAACGAGTTTAAATTTGGATGGGTTGAATCAGGTATGTGTTTTCTAATATCCACATATGAGAACTTTAGTTGTCCAATCTCCAATTTTGTGAATAATCAACATACACGGAATTTATGTTTTTGTATTAATGTGAACACATTGAACCCTATTTAATTCTTAGTTGTGTTGTTCACAAATCCCTATTCCTTCTCTCGCTACTTGGGAAATCTTATCCCAATTTTCATTGGGAGAGTTTGAAGAGGGTTGGAGTTCACAGGTATCATTCCATGTTGAATTTTTTTTTAGTTATATATGAAAATTGCAATGTCATCTAAATTATTAATTTAAAAGGAAAATGTCTTAAACAGTATATAATTTATTGAATCTTAGGATATGGTGGGTAATATCATGACTCTAATGACCATGGGAATGCCATCCTCTTGTGTGGTTGATGGTATTAAGGTTGGCACATCACATGTAATACATGTTTCAAAATTTAAAACTACAATTTAATGTGTTAAAATCATTTAAATTTAATTTTCAAATGTACAAATTTGAAATGTGGTATAGGGCAATGTGGAGAAGAGAGTGCGAGAGATTTGGATTGAGGAGGATGCATCCATACCTGAGAAGGATGTGTCTATTCATGATTATTCTTAAATGTATGTACATTGCATATTAGTGAGTTTTAGTTTGTTTTTATGTTGTGCCTTTTATATATAAGTGTTCAAGCTTATTTGTGTTGAATATTCTTATTTTTTTTTTACTTTTTTCAAATTTTGGTTTGATCCACTTTTTAATTAAGCTTTTTCTATTCATAGAAGGGTTACTCAACTAGTATCTATATAAATTTTCAACATTTCGATCAATCATTATGAAATATATAGTACTCCTATATAAGCTTATCGTCGTTTAAAATGGTACATTTAAAATTATTGATGTTTATATCATGATGCAGACCTAATTTTGAACTTGATCATTTGATTATTTGAGGAATTTATCCCACATCAGAAAAGGGGAAGTTTATAAATTTCCTTTGATTTCATTCCTTGCCTTCTTGTCCAAAAATGGCATAATATGGATATTTGTATTTTCTGCATACAAAGAAGTGAATTTCTTCTTGGGGTATGGTCAAAGTCTTAACTAATTGATTACTAACCACACAAACCAACATTTGTAGATTTACAAATAATTCATCTACCTGCATGATCTCCCTTATGTTTAGATCATGATGAAGGCATATTTCAAAGAGCATTTGATTATATGTAATATGAATACATCCCATGTAGAAAGATGAAATATTTAAATGGTTTTTGAAGAATGATTTAATATATGTGTAGATTTGTGTTTTCTGCATGTACATGAATGATTATATGAGAACATTTATTCCACCGCGGAAAGAGGAGATAAGTATTTTCTTGGAAGATTGGATTTTAATATTGAGATTTGTGAACTTTCATAGATATAAGTATTTTCTTGGAAGAATGGATTAATATGGAGATTTGTGAGTCCTTTAATTTGAAAGGGCATTTGATTATATGAAAACATCTATTCCACTGTAGAAGAGGAGATGAGTATTTTACTGGAAGAATGGATTAATATGGAGATTTTTGAACTTTCTACATACACAAGTGAATTTATTTTCACAGTATTATCTAACTCTGAACACAAAATTGGTTACCAAGAACACACATTTTCTCTTCAAAAATTTGTTAGATAATGATCTTAAATTGTTTAGATCATGTAGGCAATGTTGAAAGAACATTTGGTTATAAAATAAAATTAAAGATTCTAAAAAGAATGGATTAATATGGAGAGTAACTATTTTGGAAGTTTTGGAACTTCGATTGGGTACGTTATTCTTTTTTATTTCTTATTTAATAAAGTTAAATATCTTTCAAATATTTGCTAAGAAAGTATATCTACTAATATGTGTTATTGGTTTTTCTTTTTATTGTTATATATGTTTACATTATTTGGTGGAAAAATGAGCACATGGATGTTGGAAGATGAAACTTAAAACTTTTGCTATGTATGCCAATTTTTCTTTAATCACAATTTGTTTTATTTATCTAAAATGGTACGTGTACATTTTATTTTATATTTGTATATATATTTTATTTTAAATTTTTAATTCTAGATATTTTTTTTTTTTTTTATGTATGTAGAAATCTATCTTAGCGATAGCTTATAGTAAAGAATTTTTGTATATATATATATATATATATATATATATATATATATATATATATATATATATATATATATATATATATATATATATATGGAACTCAAAATATTAATTTATTGTTTGATCTATGATTTCTCTTATATTGTTTATGATGGTGAAATGTCAGTTTATGTTCTATGATAGTGTGCTGAAATTAAAAATGTTTTATTTCATTTCATTTTAAAACTTCATTATATAGTCAAGTAGCTTATAATTTCAATTTTTATGATGGCAAAATGACAGTTTATGTTCTATGATAGTGTGCTGAAATTAAAAATGATTTATTTAATTTCATTTATAAACATCATTGTATAGTCAAGTAGCTTATAATTTCAATTTTTTTTTATTTGCAAATATGTTTGAATAGTCAAACATAGATCATCATTATAGTTTTCCTTCTATTTGTAGACATTTTTATAATTTGAAGGGTTCATAGTGTCATCATAGGATTTATATGGTTGAAGGATTGTAGATATAAATATTTGATAGTTGTGAGCAGTATCTGAGCTATTCCCATTATCACATTTGTATAAGTAATACCATATCAATAGCAAATAATACAACATATTGTACAAAAGGGTTATGTGTGTTACTCTAATTATGGGAATAAGGCAGATAATGGTATATCACTCTTTATTGAAGACTTGTTACTAAGCATTGAGCTTGGCGTCACTATGATTTCAAGCTTCATCAAGCTAATGAGGTAAGTAAGGATCACCATAATCAACTATAACTATATAAGGTGAATAGTATTATTACCTATGTTAAGTTGTGTAATAGAAAAGGCACAATGATTAGCAACTTGTATTAGTAATAATGAATAGGTTGAACTTACAGTTGTTTCCAACTTGACCCTATATGAGATTATATACCATTACATCCTCTAAGAGAAATGGTGATGATACACAATCCATGAGATCCTTACAGATGAGTATTACGTAATAACAGGTTTGTACTATAACTTAATCATAGTAATGAATGGTGTTATAGATAACCTATACGTATTAGCTTCTGCATAGACATATTCTTTGATTAGGGTCATGTTTTACCATAATTATGTATTAGTCTTAAATCTTGAACACCATCTTACATGCTTGATATTAACTCATAGAGACATGTTTGAACAAGCTTCTACAGGGTACTTATTCAATCAAGCTTAACTAGTATGACTACCATATCTTTATTAGTGTTATGTTTACTCTTATATGTGAAATAGGTTCAACTCTTGTATAGAGATTAATTATGGGAATTACTCTACCCTTATAAAGGTAATCAAATACATAAGCCAAGTATTCGTGTTCATAGTAATCATCATCATAGTTAGATCAAACCACTTATATTGTATGCACTATTAGCTTGTTGTTATGGAATCATAAGCTCTTTTATTTGACATAATGAATGAAACTAGTGAGTAGAGTCGTATGTATATTACAGACTATGTGAATTACTCTAAACTAAGAAAGGAATTTTTATTACTAGAACCAATCAAGCTATATGTAATCATGTTGCTACTTTGTCACATTAATTAAGCTCTAGTTATTATAATGGTCATACTTCACCTATTACACTGATTAGTCTAGTATCATACAACCCGATCATAATCACTTAGTACTAGTTTGGGAAGTAAGTAGTGGTATATGAACCAAGCATGATAGTTTGAACCATTGTTTCTATATAATATGTAGAAGCTGTAAACAAGCTCATCTAGTGTTATCCTTCATTTCTAACATAGATAGTTATGCCCAATAATAGTTTAGTTTAGTAGAGTAGAGTAGATTGTAGAAGATGTAACAGGACGTTTAGTATATATTATATCCATTGGGACATTATTCCTCATGAACTTAACCCTTATTCCTCATTTCTAAAATTGAAAATTCACAATGAAATGATAGTCCAACACTAAACTGGTTATTTTCATCATTGGTTTCTATCGAACTTTCAATATACTCATTCAAGAAAATGTGAAATAAATAGTAGTTTTCATAATAATAATAATAATATTCATAATAACAATAAAAACATCTAACCTTTGTTAATGTAAAATTAAAATATACTTTAATACAAGTAAGTGTTTTTCATTAAAATTTATATTGACATAAATTTCTTATGTATCGAAAAGGGTTGAAAAGGGCTGATGGATTATCAATACTCTTTACATTGGAAGTATTCACTAGTGCCATTAATACGAGACCTATGAGTGTTGTTCAATATATCAGAATAGCTTTCTATCCAAAAATTTGCAAGGATAGAAACACACCATCCACAATACAAGGTCTGGATTGAGTAAACTCCCAACTTTCTTAGCAGGTCATAAAATCACATTTTTTTTCAACTTAGTTTTTTCAATCAAACTTAATGAAAACTATGTTTAATGTGTAGAATATAAGTAGTGTTAGGTTCATCATACACATTTGTCAAGTAGCTCATAATTTCAATTTTGTTTGATTTTCTTCAAGATATTGAAATCTAAATTCACATTGTAGCAATTTAATATATCAACACTTTTGGAATCAAAATTCACAATTTCATAATTAAACTTGACACTTTTTAGGATGTCTTTAAAATTTTTAATTAGGGTAATGGTAAAAAACAAAACAATTATGGTCCAACATGGTGTATAATGTGTAAAAAGGATGGAGAATTAGTAAACCATTTATTTGTACAATGTTCATATGAAAAAGAGGTATGGAATGAAACAATAAAATTGACACTTTTGGAATCAAAATTCAAAAAAAAAAAAAAAAATTGAAATTGAGACTTTTATGTGCCATAGATATTTCACAGTGGGCTCCAAATCCTCTCCTATGTCTCCTCTATCAATTTCAAACTAGAAATGTTCAATTATTATGTCTCCTCTATCATGGTTGTGCTCCTCATCCTCATAGGTAGAGGATCTCACCAATCAATTGAATCTAATAAAATTTCCTCTTAAGTGGATGTTAATAATACACTACCTTGAATTCTCAATATACTCTAAATTCAATTAAAAAAATGAAAATATAAATGCAACAAACCAAGACTTAGTAGATGGTGTTATTTTTTATTTGTAGAATGATATTATTCCTAGAGATATTAATAAGGGGGATGATTTTATGAAAGGTACTACAATTATTGAAATTTTTTCTAAGCCATCAATAGTCCCTTATAACGACATGGAAATGGGTCCTAGTTTTGATATGAAGTTATTCTCTTCATATGAAAAAGCATTTCAATCATGTTGGAAATAATGAGATCGCATTTATCCTTTATGTTGTATTGGTGATGCATTAAAGGATTTGTGTATAAGATGGATAATTTGTAGGATTAGTATAATCACAAGTATAGGTCATTTTAGGTTCCCTATACAATCTATAGGTTCTTCCCTCAAATTGTAAATAAGATTTGGTAAACTTTATAATTCATAAAAAATATAGTTCCTTGTTTGAATGGACCATGAAAGTAAACTAAACCAAATGATTCCAGAATCCTATATATTCATAAATACGTGTACTTTCAATGCAAAATATAAAATTATGGAATGTATGTCACTTGTTTAAAAACATCGTAATGGTATGCCATCTTCAATCATTCGTTCATGATCATCTTTGGACATTTTCCATTTTCTATTTTTTTTTTCTTGATTGAACTTCTATTAAATTTATGCACGCTAAACACATACCAAATGAATATATTGACAACTTATGACATCCGACTGATAGTCTTGAAAGTGAACATGACTATTGGTTTCATGGGTTTCTTGAAAAAAATATCCTTTCAATACGATGGATCCTCTTTCTTATATAAAACCATTATCATCAAAATCTTCTAATAAACTCATCTTTTGTTTTGTGTATCGCATCAAATAATATTTCACGGTTTTAGAGTTCTCTATAGATGCAACCACGACAAAGAGATCTCCTGCAAATAATTCGATATGTTCAAACAAGTAGATCGTGTTATATTAGCACACATGAACATGCCATTAAACTTGAATATACTACATATATAAATTGTATATATCCAACTTACAAGTACATCTACAAGTTGTTTAAATATTTAAACATAAAAATTACCTTCTCTAACGAGATCAAAAACTCTATCGCCATCAATTGACACTATAGTTTCATTTGATTCCATCTCCTATGAGCTTGCAAGTGGCATTTTCCCTTTTATATTAAGTTCAGTATGTCTCCAAGCTTTAAGATTTTCCTCATTTTCATTTTTGCAAATCTCTATGGATTATGTGTTCTCTATGAAAACTGAACAAAAACAGGATTTGTTTCTTCTATCAAATGCAAACACATTTTGATAGCGTTTTGTTTTAATTGAATGCACTTTTTGTGTCCCATTTATTGTACCGGCTTCATATGGGATTGATCTATTTACATATTGGATTCCAACATACCAAAAAAACCTTCATAAGACAAGAACTTATTAACTTGAAATCTATCAAGAAAATGATTGAAGATCATATAAATTTGAACACGCGAATAAAAATATCCCATGTACATGTGTAACATGTATATATACACACCTACACACTTCCCTTGACAAATTATTTTCATGGCTTAGTGAAAATTTCCACCATTCAACAAATTGATCATCGGATTCAAATCGATTGGCATGAGGGTTCATTTGATACCTTTGAAGTGTTCATTTTACACATACCCCTGTATCGTCATGCTCTCCTTTTCCATGACCAGTCTCAAAACAATTCCAACTATGTGTAATGTTTCATTTCTTATGAAGACGACACAACCAATAGAATGATCGTGAAGATTTGAACTGACCCACACATCCATATGACCATATTCAATGTCAATCAAATCCAATCCCATGTTCTTTCAATCAATCATAAAATTTATCAAAACAATTTTGTACATAATGTGTATCGTGTGCTCGATCATCACTTATATAAAAGTGATATTCTTTAATAACATGTCGATCATCATTGGTTTTTTCTATGTTATCAAGATTTCATTGAGCATGTTTATATAGAGTGTGGGCAAATATAGTGATTTGATCCTAATGATAATATTCACTATGTATTTTTTTTTTTGCAGCGAATGTGTAATTCTCTACAAAATCAACTACATACAAAATTGTCCCTGGTGGAAACACTTCATGAGATTGTTTGAATTGTAGGTATTTCCTTTGAGCTCTATATGAATGCTTTGTGTATTTATAAATTTCTTCCTAAAACTTCTTCAAAACATCTATCACACTGATTTTATCTACTTTCAAATCAATCCTATTGGAAATAACATTTGAAGAATGTGGAGTCGTGATGATGATATATTCATATCTCTTCCAATTGACTATTATAATAGAAAATAATTGATCATTCATATCAATAGGATACTTTGATTGAAATAAACTTATATTTCCACAACGATCACATTTGTTTCCACCAACACATTTGTTTTGGTAAAATAATTCATCACCTTCTCTTTCAGATAGAATTTCAGAGATAAAATCATGGAATATTGAAGGAGGAGGTGAAATTCTCCATAAATTTTTACCAAAATCAAGAAAAGTGTCATAATATAACTCAAATTCCACATGATAACGACAACAAAAAGTGTCATGAACAGTGATGGGTCTAACAAAACATGGTCTTTGTTGCGCAAATGTATTGATGGAAATTTTAACTTCTTTGTGCTCTTCTTTGAACTTATTGAACAATTCTATTTGTGTCATTGGAAACATATGTTTTCAATGTTCTTCATATTTTATTTTTTCTATTCTTCATTGCAACACATACCTTGTATGTGGTGAACTATGAGATTGTGTCAACCAACAATTAGGGGCCAATTCTTTAACATTTTATGCAAGTCTATCTTTGTAGGGTTGTCTAGAAATAACTATCCAACAAGCAAGTTCATAATTTGCATATATTTGCAATAGAAATTTTATATGTTTGTACAATGTTTTTCTTGAGTTTCCCATCCCTTTTTCCATATGTTGTGTCAAATGATCTTTTATATTGCCAGATGAAACAAATGTTGTTTGTATCACTCTACGTGCAACACTGACATTTTTTTTTCAATATTTTCCAAAAGCTTTTAATACAGTATTTATATTTTCAAAGACATTTTGTTTCACCTTTATATCTTTTGTCTACTTTTGAAAACCCAATAATGATGTATATTCTTTTAACTTTCTTGAATTTATTAGACAGAGTAAAAGTTGAGGTTGTATTGTTACTAATTCATATTTGAAAAAAGTATTATACATATTCGTAACTTGATATCTTATATAATGATTAACTCCTTTCTTCCTAAATTTGTCAATATCAACGTTTTCTAATATTTCATCATCAATGTTGATAGATTCTTCTGCATATTTCAATTTAAAGTTTATATTAAAAAACAAAACCAAACATAAATTCACTAGAAACTATATAGTGTAAAATCCCTAAAGATTATGGAAACTAAGGTCACCAACTCACATTCATCCACCAGGAGGGTAAAATCGACAGTTGAGTCTGACATTATGGGAAGGATATCAAGTCTGAAATTCTCCAAGAGGACTGAGAACAAGAGGACTGAAAAAATCTCAAAAGGACCCCAAATGGATTTGGGATTCATTAAGTTCTGAGACCAAATGAAAACAACTGATTCTCAAGAAGAATCCCAATTATACTATCATTCCACTATGTTTGGTTAAGCCTTGAAGGGGTAATCTCCATTTCTCAGCCACACGTGACCTCGTGTTTATCCCCTATGTGAGAGGGGGTTCCCGGATATGCTTATACGAAAGTTGGATTTAAGCACTCTCTAGTGTTCTATGGTTTGTTTTTGTGATCTTGGACAGTTTACTCACTTGTCTTAGTCCAGAGACCCTAAACCTAGACTATTGTTGGTGTTCTTAGAAAATAACAGACTAGTAAATTTTATTAATGCGTGTTCATTTTTAAATATTTTTTTTACTCAAAGGGTTGTGCGGAAGTGAATCTCATGAGGTGAAAGGACTTTACTACAAATAGGTGAAAAAGAATGAAATTTCAACAATTCTCTTTTCGATGAATCCTATTTATCGGAGCGAGAAGAGTGATTTTCTTTTTTCTTTTGATGTAACAAAACACCATAATGCATATAGATTCAGTTTTATTATTGCAAATAAGAAAAAAGGACAACTTTTCAACCAAACTTATTGGATGATTTTTGAAATTCCTAATCAAACACAAATTGTTTCAAACTATTTGAAACAAAATTCTTCTTTAAACTCTTACCTTTGATCAACAATGTTCTGTAGTGAATGCAAAAATTGAAAGAAAGAACCAAACATGAAAACTTTAAGCAAACACCAATTTTCAAGTCTAGGTAATAGTTTGAAGGGTCCTGTAAATATTTTGTGAAAAAACAAGCACTCAAACTAATAAAAATGAGACTTACAAAATAAAAAAGAAGGATTTTGTAAAAGAATATTCTCAAACAATTGTCAATAGTCTTCTACTTAATTGAAGGGATTATACTAGATGATTCTCGTTGTATGCATCAATCACATGAGATGAGAGAAAATGAGAAGATAAATTTCATAAATTTCATAAATATTTGAAGCAAAATAAATGAGATGGGCCTAAAGTAGGTTTGGAGTCTTGAAGGAGACCAATTGGAAATTGACCACGTAAGTACATTGAAGGATTTTCAAAAATGGTTTTTAAGAGAATGGTCACTCCCTATAAAGGGAGACAGAGTGACCTGGTCGCTCTCCAGTAAGAGGCACAGGGAGAACAGAAGGTATGGTCACTCCTGGTTAGGATAGGAGTAGAGATGGTTTCTTCCCCAAGGAAGGAAAAGGGTGACCAGAAGGTCTTGGGTCACTCTGTGTACACTAAGATGGTGCCACCGAAATAGAGGAAAAGAAAAAAGCTATATCTGAATGATATATTTCACATACAAGGTAGAGGTTACTCTGACCAAACTTAGGAAAGAGTACACAAAAGGTTGGAAATCATATAAAGGAACTCCAGTGGATGAATATGTTATAAATAAAACACATAAAGAAGAAAGAAATGCACATAAAGGGAATTCCCTAGTATGGTCGCCAATTTGTTGTAGGGATTTTGAGCCCTACAAAAGTTGATCTCCCTTAGGTTATCCCTATACCTAAGACAGAGATAGATATGTAATCTATGGAAGTTTCAAGATCTGATCTATATGAAAAATATAACTAGGAGTCTTTGTAATGAGAAAACATACCTAATTTTTTATGGTTGTCCCTGCATGCTCTTGGTTGGATTCTTGTGCGAAGATTATTCCTTCTCCAAGAGACAACGATCTTCACAAAATAAAACAATATCCTTTCCAAGATCAAAGTAGATGCATACAAATCAATTGCAAATCTACTAATAGATTATAACACATAACTCTATTAAGTTTATCCAAATGAATCCAAATGAATACATGCAAGAAAATAGACAATTTAATAGAGGGAAATGTCAAGTACACCTTCTATTAACTATTCAAATAGAATTACAACTTATAAATGGAGAAGTTGATGCAACAATCTCTTTCCAAGTTCCTTGCCCAAATATGGTAGCCAAAGTAGCAGCATAAGTTTACTAATTCTTTCCTCCCCCTTCCCATGAGAATGGATTTGTTTTTCTAGAGATTTAGGGATAAGGCCACATGGTTATTAGGATAAGATCCTAGAGCTCATAATGGAATCCTTCATGATTCTAAACCCCGATAAATCAGTGGAAGTTCTCATACATTGCAGCCAAGTCCAAAAATGGGATCTTCTAGGCTTGGTCACTCCCTAGACATGCAGACAGAGCGATCGATTTATCCTTGGTAGGCCAGAAAGGGGGACCAAACCTATTTGTGACACCCTTAATGAAGGAAAATAGCGACCACGTGGAAGTTAGGATGGAAACTTAGGGAAGAAGTGATGAAAGTTGTTGAATCAGATAGGTGACCTCTTAGGAGATGGTGGCTCAATAGTTAGGGGGTTAATAAATATATAACACCCCTAGAGGACCACCTTATGGTGAAGGACCCCTTGGAGGACCACCTTATGGAGGAGGATCTCCAGAACAATATCCTCATGAAGGAGTACCATATCACTAACCTCCATAGGTCAACGAACAACTCCCATTTTTGGAAACTTTAGATTTTCTAGATCTTTCATGGTTGACTAATGACCCCATATGCCACTCCCCCTTTTGCCCCCCCATTCCCGCCAAGCTTCCATCATAAATTCCAAAATTCGATGGAAAAAATGGAGAATATAAAAATAATCACGTGATGAATTTCCATCTATGGTTTTCTTCAAAATCCTTTATGGACAACTCTATTCAATTACGACTTTTCTAGCAAAACCTTACAGGATTAAAATCTAAATGGTACATAAAAATGCTGTGGAAATCCTTTGGCGACTTCAATTCCCTTACCTTGGAATTTTTGACACACTTTTAGTTACCTATCCCTTATGAGACTGGTATTGATCTCTTAACCTCATTACATCAATCAACTTCCACCCATATTTCAGATCACATTCATGAGTGGAGGCATTGATGATGATTATTCGAATCCACAATCCTGAATCAATTATTACTTGATTGATTCAAAATGTCTTTTTTTCCACCTATAGATCGATATGTCACCATGGGAGGCTTTGTTACCAAGTAACAAGCCACCAGTTGAGCCCAATATTTAGATTTGATATACTCTCAATCTAGCACATTATATGACCCGATTCCTAACACTCCTCGACCATCGAATGATCAAACCAAACCCACACCTGGACCCCATGTTGATGGTATTATTAGTCAAGTTTCCATAGACACAACCGGTCAAATGACTAGGAAACATTAAAAATCGAACAAAACTGCCAATCCTAGCTCATCTGTCCATACCAACACTCCAAGTAATCCCCTTGCCTGAACTTGGGAGGTTAATACGATGCAATCAACCATGCCCAAAAACCCACAGGAATCCAGAGGAAAAAATAAAGGTAATAATAATAATAAAAATAAAAACTCTTATGAGAAGGTGGGCCCTAAAACCAAAGAAAACAACATTGACGGAAAGAGAAAACAAAAGGATAAATATACCTGAATGATTTGTAAAGAGGATCATTTCACTAAATATTGTCCTTGTCTCGCTAAAATCCATCAATATCTCAAGCGAGGGACATCCTCTTCTACACCTGCAGTTTTAAAAAATCCTTTCCCCCCCAACAACAACAAATTTTCGTGCAAACAAAAGTCCCCCCACCAGGAGCCAACCCTGAGTCCCCATCAATGAATATCTTGATGGTTAAATATGTGGTCATATCTACTAGAGCCAATAATTATGATTCTCTAAAAGGTGATTCTTTATCGAATGATATCCCCTCAACTATCTTTCCCAATGGCACTCTCACATTGGATAATTGAGCTATTGAACTTGCCATCTACCTTCCAAAGGGAGTACTTCATCGAACTACACATAATCCTAATGCTCAAGAAACCCAACACTATAGTATAGTAGAAGATATTTCTCAAGCCCCTTGTTCCATGTCAGCACTTGAAGTACTGCAATCCTACCCTATGCAACATAAAGTCTTATTATCATCCATTGGTGGAATTTACCCTGCATAATCCAATGTTATTTCCTTCAACACGAATTGCAATGAATCCCACTTATCACACCAATTAGCATTACAAATCATTGTCCAATCTCTCAATAAAACTATTTTTAGAATAGTGCTCAATGAAGGCGCTGTAACATGCGTCATGTCCTTAAAATGTTGGAAATATCTTGGTTCTCCCAAACTTACCACATATGAAACCGTTCTTAAATATTTTGACAGATAATTTTTCAAACCCCACAGAATTATCCCCTCATTACCAATTGACCTTGTGGGAAAAATTGTTTCGGTAGAAGTCGAAGTGATCAACACCACACTCAACTATGATTTTCTTTTAGGTTGCACTTGGTTTCACGCCATGAAGTTTTTTGCGTCTAGCATCATTTGACTTGTCAAATTCACCCATCAAGGGAAGATCATCATTGTATACCAACTAGAATTTTGTACACCAGATGTGGGAATAAATCCTAATGTGAATGTCCCTTTTGTAGGAGAGTCTTCCTTGGGATTTCAAAACATTGGGGTAGGTCTTTATCCCTTGTTAATGGGAACTTTTCCCCTTCCCCCACTAGAAATCACCCCAACAGTCTCCATTAATGTGACCTCCATGGTTACCGATATAGCCATTGGTTACAATGACCCCTGGATAATCCCTCACCCATATGATATAGAATCTTGTGGAGACACCATGACACTATCATTGGTGGATTTGGCATATTCATTAATACAATACACAAGAGAATATACTAATTCTCTTTCTACTCTCCTATTGGATGATAAACTAGATCATTGTTCCTCTCCCTATTGGGTTAACCATACTTAAACGTCCCATGACTTTCTCAACATCATCCTTCCTTCAGAGGAAGCCATTATGGAAGTCATGACATTGCAAGATAAACCTTGTAAATATTCTCACCATCAATCCTACTTACCACCCTTTGGAGAGAAGAAAGAAAACCAGATACAAACCCTCGTTTTGACTGATATTCAAGATCCATCCCTTTTACCTTCCACATCATATCCTATTCTTTCTTAAGGAAATTTGGCAAATATTTCCAAAACCATTTTGATTGATATTCCAGTTAAACCTTGGGTCATGGAAAACATCTAGATAGACACATACTATTCCCCTGGAGAAATCGAATCTTATACTTCCCTATTCAAAGAATTCAATGACATTTTTTCCTGGTCTTATGAAGAGATTCCAGGAATCGACCCATGAATTGTTGTCCATGGAATTAAGACTCACCCCAGAGCCCGTCCAGTTTGACAATGGCTCCACCTAGTTAATCCAAGGAAAGATGCAACAATTAAGGAAGAAGTTCAAAAATTATTGAACATTAGTTTTATTTATCTCATTCCCCTAACTAAATGGGTATCCAACATCATCCCAGTTAACAAAAATAAGGGCACCATCTAAGTATGCGTTTATTATAGAGGCCTCAACAAGGCCTATCCTAAAGACAATTTTCCTACCCCTTTCATCGAATAAATCATCGATTATTGTGTTGAATGTTAAGTTTCTCATTTATGGATGGCTTCTCTGACTATAATCAAATCAAAATTACTCTCGAGGACCATCAAAAAACAATCTTTATCTTCCCATGGGGAAATTTCACATATCGAAAGTTACGATTTGGTCTTAAAAATGTTGGTGCAAAATTAGAGTGGGCCATGTATTATGCCTTCCATGACATCAAACATATTGTACAATGTTACTTAGATGATATCTCTTCCTGGTCTCCTAAGAGATTCAATCACATAGATCGCATACCCAAAATATTCGTACACTGTTAATATTACAATATTCGCTTGAATCCACACAAATTCATTTTTTGATGGAGTCCAGTCATTTACTTGGTTTCATTGTATCCAGGTTTGGGAACAGAGTTGATCCACTTAAAGTTGAGGGAACCGCCAACTTTCCCCCTCCCACCTCTGTAATCCAACTTCAAAGTTTTCAAGGAAAACCAAACTTCCTTAGATGCTTCGTTGCCAATTATGCCGAAATCACTAAAGGTTTCATGCAATTATTAAAAAATGGTGTACATTCTATTTGGGATGAATAGTCCCAACAATCATTTGATCATTTGAGTCAAGTTCTTACATCCACACCATTACTCAAACCCCCAAATTACAATAAATATTTCATCCTATACTTGGCAACTTCCGGTACCACCATTGGAATGGTATTAGTCCAAACTGATGATCAAAATAATGAACATGTTATTTATTATCTTAGTAAGGGCTTAGTTGGTTCCAAACTTCGATATCCCTACATTGAGAAGTTGGTGTTGGTAGTTGTTTATGTTGTCCAATGATTTTAGCATTATATTCTTCTCTGAACCACCATTGTTGTCTCTGATGTGAACCCAATGCAATATGTTTTGTTATGATAGATATTGGGGGAGGTATGCTCTAAAGGGATCGTCCTTCTACAGGAATTTGATCTTGAATTCTCCACCCCTAAATCCAAAAAATCCTTGATTTTCGTAGAATTAATTACCAATCTTCCCCGAGTCTTTGATGAATCTGTGGTACAAGAATTTTTTCCAAACGAATATTTGTTTCTCATCGAATCATCTGATCCTTGCTATGGAGACATATTGATTTATCTCCAGACCCAACACTTTCAGACCAATTTGTCTAAAGATGATTGTCGCCACATACACCACCAATATTGAAACTATCTCATTGTCAACAATACCCTATCTCATTGTCAACAATACCCTTTACTATCATGGAGTAGATATGGTATTACGACGATGTGTCATCCATTTTGAAGCTAAATGAATCATAAATGACTACCACTTCAGAGCATGTGGTGTCCATTTGTCCGGGTTAGCCACTTCCCATAATATTTTACGTGCGGACTATTTTTGTCCCATGTTTTTTAAAGATTGCATAAATATAGTACAAAAATGCCACCCCTATCATTTTTTTCCAAAAATATGCATGCCCATCCCACTCCTTTATATCCCGTTGTCATAGTTGGACTGTTCGTTAAATGGGCCATCGATTTCAACACTTGTAAGCCTTCTTCTATCGCCAATGATAATTACACTATTGTGGTAATTGATTATTTCACGAAGTGGGTAGAATCCATGCCTACCTTTTCTAACGACACCAAGACTACAACCTTGCTCGTATTCTATCATATCATCACACATTTCGGTGTGCATAAATCCATTGTGACCAACCATGGATCACATTTATGCAATAGCATGATGACAATATTATCCACTCTATTGAATTTTGACCAAGAACACTTGTTGGCATAGGCCAAGGAGAGAGCGACAAAGTTGGAAGAAAATTTTTATGAGCTGGAGGTAATGTTGCAGAGGGTGAAATAAGTCTGTGTGGCTTGGGACGAGACAAACTTTGGTGTTGGGGGAATATTGGTGCATGCCTATGTTGAGAGAAGATTCAATTTTGGAGAAAATGTCGAGAACAACACATCAAATGAGGCAGATTGGACCAAGAAACAGAGCACACCATATTTTAAGGAAAAGCAGCGTGTGCAATAGGATTTGTTGAAATCCAACACAGACGTGGACAAACCTAACTATGTTAGGGTTAGGGTTTTGGGTTGTATTGTAAGGGTTTTAACTTGATTTTGTAATATAAATAAGGGGTATGAGGTAGATTCGATAATGAGCATCCTTAGAAGTATCTTTCCATATCTTTTGGGGAGAACTATTTTGGGGAACCTATTTTGGAGTCTTTGTGATGTTCAAGTCTATTTTGAGAGTTGTGGAGCTCGAATAGAGTAAGTCTGGATATGTAGTTGAGTGTTAGGTTGCAATATATAGAGCTTGGTGTGATCTTGGTCCACCTCACTACTCTTAAATATCCTATGATGTAATGCGCGCAATGGATTTTTGATCAGTAAGAAAGAAGAAAAATATCTTTGTAGACATATCCCCAGGGGGGGTGAACCATGGTAAAACTATGTGTGCAATGTGTCTGAGTATTTTACTATTTCTGCAGCTATGATTGAATGGTTTTACTTACAGTGCATCTATCTTTCCATGCTCAGGCCTTTTCCCAATTGTATGTGTGTCTCCTCTTTCTTTCCCTACCCATTTATTTTTGTGTCTTCACCCCTATGACCTTGTGGGTCATGCCAAAATTTTCTTGAGGGAACTCTTCCCATCTTTCCTTAATTTTCCAAGGGGACTATTCCAACTACTAGCTTGAATAGTAATAAATCTTTAGGGACGAGGACAATTTAGTTCTACACTTGTTTTTAATTTTACAGGGTACTTCCTGGAAGGGTCATTTCAAGCATTAATAGCTTTCATCTTGCACCATTCCTCTCATGACATTGTAACCTATGAATTCCATCCCTTCAGTAGTGTAACAATCTCTTACATTATGTTGAGGAGTCATAATTACTAAAAATTATTGGGAGTAAACAACCACGATTAAAATTGAACATTAAAAGTAATCAATTACAATAAAAATTAATTTATTGTATGAAAATTGTTGAGCGTTAGGTTAATATATTAAATAGATAAGGAGTTATTAAATAAAAATAAAAAAATAAAAAAGATTCACAAGGTTTTGAATGAGTAAATAGATAGTAGCGATAACAATTCCTATTATAATAAAAGTACAACCCTATTCTAATGATCTTACTTGTAAATTGTTTAATAGGGTTACTAATAAGTATAATAATATATTCTATTGATGTTATAAATTGAAATTATATAATTATTATTGGAAATTATAATATGCTTATTTTCAAAAAGAAGAATAAAAAGAAAGAGAGAAGTGTTGGATTACTGAGAGGGGGGTGAATCAGTAATAGAGAAATCTAATCCTTTTTAAGCATATAATCCAATCGTTATATCAATGTAGTATTATCATCCAATAACTGTAGAGTAAATAAGAAATGAACAAATGAACAATCATACACATACACAGTACACCAATGTTTTACGTGGAAACCCAAAGCGGGAGAAAACCACATAATTATTTTTCTTATATGTCTTGAAGAATTACATTCATTGGAAGCACCAAATTCCTTTGTTTCCCAATTGCAACTAGAAGGAGGCTCCAACTGCCTAGTTTCTCAGGCTACAACCTGAGGGAAGCTCCAACTCCCCAATTCTCTGGCTACAACAAGAAGGAGGCTACAACCCCGTAAGTTCTCTGGCTACAACTGAAGGGTGGCTACAACCACCTGTCCTTTCCCCATCCAACTGCCCTAAAGTAGAAGTAGAATGATGGAACCACTATCACACGATCACTGTAAGATATACCATTGTACAATTGTATCAAATTGTACCACTGACCTGTATCCAACCGATACAACTTCCTCGTAATCAATTTGTACCTGATCTAAAAATGTATCAACAAAAATACAACAGTTATGTGACCTGTAGTGTTGCAACAAAGTTATGTACATGCCCTATCTGTTATGCATCCAACGTATGTATGTGAAAAAATGTTATGCAACATGCATATGCCTTCTGAAAACTAGGGTTTCCTTTCTCTTGAAAACTTCTGACCCTCCGTAACTTCTTTCACATAGATATGTAACCTTTCACTGTATCCAGACTATAATTGTACACTATGCATGCATCCTCATACATAACCTTTACCCAAAGCATATATATCTCTCTCTAGTCATGTGCCATATAGGTGTGTGTAATCATGAACAAGTATAATAACCCTCACATGATTTAGTCATCAAACTCTTTTTGATATTCAACCTCTCAATACATCAACCACTTCACAAATAAAACTTTTCAACCATGTACCACAAAAACAACCTTGGCCATATGCCAAGAAATACAAGATGTTCCTCAACAAGAAGTATCAATGATAAATATACCAGCACTGTATTTCTGTATATCTGACATATGCAGAAGATCTCATGCAACCACTAGTCTCTCTAGGGAGAATCCTCAAATATTCATAACCTTTTCTCATGCATACATCAAAATCCAACTATCATAGAAATAAGACATACCTTTTGAGTCAATGGATAGATTTGATGTATCTGAGCACTGTAGAACTTCCAGGGAGCTTGATCTATGAATTTAGAACCTTTTCATCTTCATCTTCTCAAGTTTCATGGCTTTACCAACATGTACTCACCCTATACATTGTTAGCCCGTGTATACCTCAGTATGTATGTACCCTATACATAGTTAGCTCGCGTACACCTAAAAAAAATAGGGTTTTTTTTTGTATTCACATTAATCCTGAGAATTTCACCCTCAACCTTTCGTACTACCTCAGACTTTTACAACTTCTGATGTATCAATGAGTACTTGTAATAAGCCTTACACAACAAAATATATTCAATGTGTTCAAGTGTGATTTAATGAGAGAGCCTTGCCTCTAATTTATAATTTCATGTAGCATCCCACTTTCCTTATTTTAGGGAGTTCTCCATTAACTTAATTATTTAAATAATTTCTTTTGCAAACACTTTTACTTTTTGGGGCTTCTAGATGACTCATGAGGGGTTAAGAACCAAACATCAATATAGCATAGAAAAACCTTAGAAAAATTACTCAACGCCTTGAAAAAGTGATAATTTAAAATAATAAGCCTCTTCGAGGGGGAAACCTCCTTTTACCCCACTTAAATGTTCAAGTACAAGATGATTCAAAATGAAAATGTCTCCTTGGTATATATAGGAGACTA
>JZKD02S0937782.1:775821-808983 GCA_000966675.3 Picea glauca | reverse complement strand
GAGACTAGGAGGTATAATTACAACTAATGGCCTAAAGCCAACATAAATAAAATAACATTACTAATATAATGTGCCCCAATTAAGGGGTAATGAGCCAATATTAGGGCTTAACATGAGGTTCCTCCAACTTCACATGGCCATAACTCTATAACCGTGAGTAGTTATGTGAAGTTCCACATACCACCGGAAATAGCATGGCAAGCACTATCCATCTAGGATAGTTTCACTGAAAAATTCACTGAACTTCATCTCATTATTCCACCATTAAGCATGGTTTCTCTAACAATACTTCTAGGATAACTCAATCCGCAAAGCGACTTCCTGTGAGGAATTGCACCATAAGGGGACCACTTTGGATTTCATCCATTTGTACTTTTTATCAACCATGACAAGACAATAATGAGTCATATTTATATCAAAAAAAATTGGGTCGATTACCAAAACCTTTGTGATACCGGGCTTTCTTCAAGGGTTGACATCAATGGCAACCAACCTTGATCAATAATCTCACCCTTTGTCATTGATGGCAACACTCTGACAAAATATTGAAATAATGTCATGCAATACTGAATTCATATCACTCATGCTCCCCCTGGAACCATGCCTTTGTCCTCTACATCTATGTGACCATTGCTCCCCCTAGAATCATGCATGTATCCCTACATCTGATAAATATCTCCCCCTTTTTCATCAATGGAAAATGTATATTTCCATCTAGGGATGCTACCCCTAACTGAATTGTCCTCTTTATGGTGCTTCCTCATGTACACCTAATACATATGAGATAAGCATTCAAAATAATTCATTTTGGAGTAGAAATAACTCTGAGTCTCTGGCGAAGATACTCAAAGGATTCCCATGGAAGTGGTTTTGTAAATATGTCTGCCACTTGTTCTTTTATGCCCACATACTCAACTCTGATGTTCTTTTTTGCACCCTGTTGCCATAGAAAGTGATACTTGATTGGAATGTCCTCCGTATTGGACTGCATCACTGCATTATTTGAGATATTGATGGCACTTGTATTATCACAATATATTGGAATGGGCTCATCATACTCAACTTATATATCTATCAAATTTTATTTCATCCAAAGAACCTATGTACAACATGTTGTTGTTGCAATATACTTTGCCTCGGTTGTAGATAAAGATATTGATGATTGTTTCTTGCTTATCCATGATACTAAATACTCACCCAAGTATAATGTTGCTCCATTGGTGCTTCTTGGGTCATCAATACAACCTTCCGAATATGAAAATGCATAGGCAATACATGATAGATCCTTTCCTTTTGGATACCATAATACAAACTCTTCACTTCCTTTGAGATATATGAAAATCCTCTTTATTGCTAATACATGTGATTCCTTTGGTGCTTCTTGAAATCACACCACTTGTCCAATTTCTTGCATTACATATGGTATATATGTTGTCATGCAGGAGCATCGTTTCACATCAGCAACACACCAGATAGACAACACATTCAACACACATTCATGAAGGAGAGAGGCGCTAGCCCTCTCATTTTTAAATTTAAAATTTGTAATTAAATGTTTGTAAGGCTGGTAGAACCAAGCCATGCTTTTGCATAGGCTGTAGTTAGAGTTGTCTTTTATGGTTGACAGCAGGCTGAGATCTAGATTTGATTCAAACTAGACAGCCATTGAATGTAATTCAATGTAAATTAATGAGAGTAGGCAGCTTGGAGGGAAGAGCTCAAGGAGCCCCCTTTTGTAAAAAGGATCTTTGTATCTAGATTCATGGGTTTGGAATTAGGATGATATGTAAAGAAGAAGAGAGGATCTGGGACTCTATTGCATTCGGAGCTTGAACACATTGTAATATTGGCATTCTGAGATTAATACAAACAGAGAAGTTTTTCCTGCATGAGAATCTTTATGTATTTTATGTGTATTTGAATGAATGTCTTTTATGTGTTTGATGCATATAATGTAGATGTAAGTTAGGTTTACAATCGCAGGGATAGAATTTACTATCTATGAGATTGTTTATTTTATTCTAGGTTCTTTGCGGCTTCATGAAAAGGGTTACATGACATAGCACTGAGGACTCTATAAGCTAGTGCAAGAGTGCACATTTGAGTTCTGTGGAATTCAGGAAAAGACGTGCTAGGAGGGTGCACCAGAGAAGTCATTGACTCAAGGGAAAAACTTCAAGGTTACTAAACACCTTGGAGGCACAGACAATGCAAAGGGAGGCATAGAGAAGAGATAATTAATGAGGATTCTGTAAGAGTTATGCCATATGGGAATCGAGCAAGTGGAAGGAGTGCACCAAGGACCTCTGTTTCAAGTTCTGTGATAAGATAAGTGTCAAGGAGAAGGCACTCATAGAGTTGTTGAATACTCTACAGGCTCAGCAAGGTGTGCTTGAGAAGAAGTTGCCAAGAGGGAACTTGTATCTCTTCAAAGGAGAGAAGGGACATAGACCTTTGAGGTCTGAGTAGTTAGATCTCAAAAAGAATGAAGAAATATGCAAGGAATGCACCAGGACAACACTGAGATGAAGTGTTGATAGACAATCATCTAAAGGCTAGTCAAGCACAGGGAGTGCACACATAAAGGACTTGTCACAAGTTCAAAATCTCAGGAAGAATAGTGCCTTTGCACACAGAGTTCCAATAGAAAGGAACAATAGGCTGGGACAATTCGAGGTCCAATCCTCAAACAAAGCTCAGAAAGGATAGTGATTCCAAAAATGCAGACGAGACCCAAGGTCCCTAGGCTCACGGAAGAATTGAAGGTCAAACCCTTCGACACTTAGAAAATCTTTTAAGTTAGAAATAAAAATAAAGCTCAAGAGGAGGAGTGCAGCTGTCATTGGATCAACACTGGGAGAGAATATTTGGACTGTTAATCCATGTCCATACACAGGAGGAACACACATAGGGAAGATTAGATCTGAGCCACCAGATCTAAGTGCAGAGGACTGATAGCCATCGGATCAGGAGAGAGGCACATGAGGTTTAGCCTTGTGTATGCAGAGGAGATAGGACTCGTCAAAGTTCTGATTATATTAGAACCATCCATCATAGAGGACATGTGGCGGAGATCCATACAAGTTCAAAGTTCAAGGTTTGGACGAGCAGAGGAGACTACATTCCAAACCCCCGATACATGAAATCCTGACATCATCAGGGTCATCTATTATGGAGGATAGGTGGCAAATATCCAGAATCCATTGGGGTTTCAAAACCTAGGTTTATAAGGGTGGTGAAGAAAAAAGACTCGCAATCATCGAAATCGTGAAATCATTCTAGCCGTCAGGTTCTGGGGTGATAGGTGTCAGAGATCTACACTCATCAAAGATCAGGGATTCGGGAAATAGGAGCTAAGTGGGGATCGTATATAGGATTCCCAAAATCCTCAAAGATGAAATGTCTTTTGGCCTGGCCCAAGGTCATAGCGTCATGGCTGTGTGAGGTAAGGCTCGCGCCTGGTGCTTAGTTGCGCAAAGTGGGTTTCAAAAAGGACATGTGGATTTGTTCAAGGGTTCTAGCAGGGAACCAAAGGAGACGCTTTGGTTCATCATAGGAAGAACGATCCTTGATCAGGAGGTCATCCGACCCTGTCGAGGTAGAGGTAAGGGGGTCTGCGCCAAAGTGGTATTAGAGTCACTTTTTGTCTGTAGATTTCAGGCAGAGGGAGGAAGTGTAAATAAGAGATAGTTCGATACCATCTGGTGGTATAAGGAGCTGGAGGAAGACAGAGCGTTGATGCTCTATGGAGATATGTTTTCATGTAGGCAGCAAACATTTGACAGCTAGGTGGGTTGAAAGCCAGAGAGGAAGAAGATGGCTACTGAAGGCCATAAGCATGGTCAAGGCAAGGATTGCTAGCAGAGAAGCAAGGATAAGATAGATAAAGAACTCAGTGAGGTAAGGGAATGAATGGAGAGGTTTGCATTTAAGATCAAAAAGGATGCAAAGGTGCATTGGGTATATGAGTGGCCCATGAAGAAGAAGGTAAAATGGCTTGTTCATAATTTTTTGGCCAGAAGACAGTGAAAACTGTTGAGAGGATGGATGAGGCATGTTGAAAGCCTCAAAAGTGAAGAGGAAGTGGTTCATATCTATGAGCCCAAAGATAATAAAGATATCAGAGACTATTAGGTGAGCAGTGAGGAACTTTCAGATTGTTAGGAGGGCAATGAGATGGGATAATTGGTAGATCTCATAGAATTTTAGGTGGGCAGGGAAGAAATCGCATATTTCTAGGTGGGCAAGAGAAGCAAGATGAGATTGGTTGACAATCCCATGAACTCAGAGGTGAGTTTGGATCACCAAGAGGAGCTGATAGAGGAGGGTCAGAAATACATTCTGATCATTGGAGGAATAGAGGTATTCCTGCAGTATAGCCTAGTTGAGGCCAAATCCTATATTGCAGTTGCAATTGAAACAGGAGAAGGACAACCAACAGTGACTGTCAAGATGAAGGAGTAGATGTCAGAATTTTCCCAAGGAGAAAAAGAGGAGCACATAGATGAGATGCTCACTCAATGGGAGATAGAATTAAGAATGTTGGAGGATTGGTTGGACAATCCAGAACTAGCAGATGATTTCCAGAAGACAGTCATGTAGATTGTAGGAGATGAGAATTCAACAGAATTTCTCAGAAATTTCAGCAAGGAAGCTGGAAATATGATGACTGCAGCATTGAATCCTGCAACAAAAGTGAAGCAAAGTTCCAATATAGGGAGAAACTAGAGGAACTTGGAGCTGAACCAACAGAAGAAATGGCAGAAGCTAAGCTGTCAGAAGAGGAAGTTGCGCATCAACTTAGTGATAAGACTGCAGAATTGAATCTTGAAGTAGGGTGGCAAGATGAGGCCACAGAGGAAGAAAATAGCATGGGGGATCAAGATGATCTACCTATTGATAAAGAAGAAGTGAATCAGGAAAGACTTCTTAATGAAAGCTAGCCATTGGAGAAGCTGGAAGAGGTGATAGAAGAAATCAGGAAGTTGATGTTGAGGTTAGCGCAAGAATCTATCAGTAGGAGGACGTTGAGTAGAGGGAAGACTGCCCTAGCAGTAGGGAAGCAAGAACAACAACAACATCAAAGAAGTGGAGAAAATGGATAGCTCCAAAGAATAGTTTGGGATCTAGGTAGATTTCAGTAGAACTAGGAAGCTCATGAGCAGGAGCTCATGATTTTTTTTGGAAATAGTGGAGTATGATGCAGGAGCATCGATTCACATCAGCAACACAACAGCTAGACAGAACATTTAGTGCACATTCATAAAGGAGAGAGGCACTATCCCTCTCATTTTTAAATTTTAAATTTGTAATTAAATGTTTGTAAGGCTGGTAGAGCCAATCCATGCTTTTGCGCAGGATGTAGTTAGAGTTGCCTTTAATGGTTGACAAGAGGTTGAGATCTAGAGTTGATTCAGACTAGACAGCCATTGAATGTAATTCAATGTAAAATAATGAGAGTATGTAGCTTGGAGGGAAGAGCTCAAGGAGCCCCCTTTTGTAAAAAGGATCTTTGTATCTAGATTCATGAGTTTGGAATTAGGATGATATGCAGAGAAGAAGAGAGGATCCGACACTCTGTTGTAGTCAGATCTTGAACACATTGTAATATTGGCATTCTGATATTAATACAAACAGAGAAGTTTTTCCTGCATGAGAATATTTGTGTATTTTATGTGTATTTGAATGAATATCTTTGATGTGTTTGATGCATATACTATAGATGTATGTTAGGTTTGCATTTGAAGGGATAGAATTTTCTATTTGTGAGTTTGTTGATTTCAGTATGGGTTCTTTGTGGCTTCATGCAAGGGGTTGCATGATAGAGTACTGAGGAATATGTAAGATAGTGCAAGAGTGCACATATGAGTTATGTGGAATTTAGGCAAAGATGTGCTAGGAGGGTTCCCCAAGAAAGTCATCAACTCAAGGGAGAAACCTCAAGGTTACTGAACATCTTGGAGGCACAGATAGTGCAGAGGAAGGCACACAAAAGACACAATTGTTGAGGATTCTGTAAGATTTATGCCAGATGGGCATCGAGAAAGTGCAAGGAGTGCACCAAGGAAATATGTTTCAAGTTCTATGATAAGAGAAGTGTTGAGGAGAAGGCACTCACTAAGTTGTTGAATACTCTCTAGGCTTAGTAAGGTGTGCTTGAGAAGAAGCTACCAAGAGGGAACTTGTATCTCTTCGAAGGATAGAAGGGACATAGACCTCTGAGGTCCGAGCAGTTAGAGCGCAAAGAGGATGAAGACCTGTGCAAGGAATGCACCAGGACAAAAATCAAATGAAGTTTTAATAGACAGTCATTTGAAGGCTAGTCAAGCGCAAGGAGTGCATACAAAAAGGACTTGTCACAAGTTCAAAATATCAAGAGGAATAGTGCCTTTGCACACACAGTTCCAATAGAAAGGAACAACAGGCTAGGAAAATTCTAGGTCCAAGCCTTAGACAAAGATCAGAAAGGATAGCACTTCCAAAAATGCAGACGAGACCCAAGGTCCCTAGGTTCACGAAAGAATCGAAGGCTGAACCCTTCGAAACTTAGAAAATATTCTAATTTAGTAACGCAGCTGTCGTTGGATCAACACTAGGAGAGAAGATATGGACTGTTAATCCATGTCTGGACACAGGAGGAACATGCACAATGAATATTAGATCTGAGTGGCCAGTTCTGAGCACAGAGGACCGGTAGCGATCGGATAAGGAGAGAGGTGTATGAGGTTTATCCTTGTGTATGTAGAGGAGAGAGGACTCGTTAAAGTTCTGATTAGATCAGAATCGTCCATCGTAGAGGACACGTGGAAGAGATCCATACAATTTGGGAGTTGGAGGTTTGGACGAGCAGAGGAGACTACATTGAAAACCCCTGATATGCAAAATCCTGACATCATCAAGGACGTCTATTGTGGAGGACAAGTGATGAAGATACGGAAGCCATTGGGGTTTCAGTAGGCATATAAGGGTGGCAAAGAACGAAGACTCGTGATCACTGAAATCACGAAATCATTCTAGCTGTCGGATTCTGGGGTGACAAGTGTCGAAGATCCACACTCATCGGAGATCGGGGATTCGGGAAACAGGAGCTAAGTGGGGCTCTCATATAGGAGTTCTAAAATATCGAAAGTTGAAATGCCTTTTGGCGTGGCCCAAGGTCATAGCGTCATGCTTTAGTGAGGTAAGGCTCACACCTGGTGATTAGTTGCATAGGGTAGGTTTCAAAAGGTACATGTGGATTTATTCAAGGATTCCAGTAGGGAACCAAAGGAGCCTCTTCAATTCATCAGAGGAAGAACAATCCTTGACCAGTGGGTCAGTGGACCCTACCAAGGTATAGGTAAGGGGGTCTGTAGCATGCTGTCACATATAGTAGGCTACCAATTATTGACTTGTATTGCCTCTAATATGTAGACTTTGAATCAACATCTTTGCTTAACTTGCAATTGGCTTCCATGGGGGTGATAACTGGTTTGCAGTCTTCCATTGCGAACCTCTTTAGCATTTATCTGATATAATTGGTTTGAGAAATAAAAATTCCTTGGTTTCTTTGATGTATCTGAAGTCCTAGAAAGAAGGATAGTTCTCCAAGTAATGACACTTCAAATTCATTCTGCATATCCTTTACAAATTCCTGGCTTAACCTGTCATCATCACTACCGAAAATAATATCATCAACATAAACTTCAATAAATAAAGTATTATCTTGACTTACCTTGATGTAGAGGTTTCTTTCTGCACTTCACTTTTTGTAACCTTCCTATTGTAGATATTTATCCACTCTAGAGTACCATGCTCTAGGAGCCTGTTTTAGACCATACAAGGTCTTCTTTAATTTACACACATAACCTGTGTTCTCTGACAACTCAAATCCTTCTGGTTGTTTAATGTAGACTTCTTCTTCAAGTTATCCATTCATAAAAGCTGGTTTTATATCCATCTGATACACTTTAATATTTTTGGAGCATGCATAAGCTAAAAGCAATTGGATTTCTTCCAATCTGGAAACTAGGGAAAATGCCTATTCAAATTCAATTCCTTCAACCTGTGCATATACTTTACATACCAATCTATCTTTGTTCCTTGTAACATGTCCATCTTCCTTAAATTTATTCATGTATACCCACTTTGTCCTGGTCACATTCTTATCCTTTGGTCTTGGAACCAATTCCCAAGTGTCATTTTTCTCTGTTTGATCCAATTCCTCATCCATGGCTTTATTCCAAAATCCATCCTTGCTAGACTCTTCAAAATAGGTTGGTTAAAGCATAGATGTGAGTGCTAGGTGTGTTTGTTTTGGTGAACGCGTTCTTCTTCTAGTCTCAACTCCTACATCTTTTTTCCGATAATTTGATGTGAAGGATGATTCTTTTGTACTCGTCTGCTAGGTGTCTTTGGAGTCCCTTTCTGAATTTTCTCTTCTTCTTCTATCGGATACTCTTCATCTTCCCCTTCTTCTTAATCTTTTGTTTCTTCTTCGTAAACTTGTGTTGGCAGCCAATTCACATTTTTTTTTATGATCCTATAAGTTGCCTACACCTATGTTTTGCAAACATCATCTTTTCGTCGCAATTTTCAATAAACGACATTTTTATTCTTGCGACAGTTACACACCTATTTTCGCTTTGTTTTCATGACTGTAAGCGTGAAAACCTCTCCTTTCGAAGTCGTTTTTCAATCATTATCTGAACTGTCAATATCACTTTTTTCATTATGCCTACTGCGCTCACCTTTTATTGATCACTATACGACTAGCGAGATCCTTTGATCGGCTCTCATACTTCGATTGATTGTAACTTGGTTTTATTGAGTTTGTAATGCATTGAAACATGGATTTATATGTTGTTTGAACTATTTGACTATTGGTTTCATGAAAATACATAGGGGTTGTGATTAAATCTTTCATATATATATATATCTTTTTAATTTAATACCTATGTTTATGTTTTCATAGCTATTGGTTGGTTGATTATATGTATCCATTGGCACGTTGATTAAACTATTGATATCGCTTGATACATTGGCACATAATTGATTTTAGTATGGATTTCGATTTGACTGTTGGCGGATTAAAAAAAAAACCTTGGTATAACGTTGATTGCGCATGCACTTAACATTTTTCATTAGTCGTCCAAGTGATATTACTGTTCACTATGCTATAATGGGTTGAATTACTATGTAAATCGACGGTTGTACTTTGACCATAATTGTTTTGCATGGCGATGAATAACTCCACCACCTTCGCATGCTTGCATTTATGCTTACCCCTTTTGCTTGTTCATTGCTATTGGTTCGGGTAGCTCTGCTCCTATGTGTGTTGGTGAATCCAAACCCTTCCCCTACCATGTGTGTTCAGCTCCATGGCACCAATCATGCGGGTCGAGCCCAATGGCAATCAAGCCATGTTAATGTTTGACAATGCCCGCCAAGATTTGGAAGACAATGGATGTCTTACCTTCATGAAATGATTTGAGGGTTTTAACCTTTGTGTGGCACGACAGTTTGGCATGACCTTCGATGGCTGTCGAGCCAAGGTCAGTGATATACAGTTAGATATTGATGAACAGTTTATCAGCTCGGCTACGGGGTTAGCTCCTTCGGGACAACGTTGGTTTAAGAATTGCAAGGTCGAGGAAGTTCCATGGACACTGTTGTTTCAATCATGAAAAGTCACCTATTGTGACATAGGTATGCCCATATCTATACTCAAACCACGATGGCATGATTTATTGATGATAATAAAATGGTTCGTGACCTGTGAAGGTCGATACGGACTTGTGTTCCTCCACCACCTACATTTGCTTATGGTTTTTATGGGATACTCTCTCAATATGCCCTTTTATTTGCATCGTAACTTGTTTAAAATGTCGAAGAAGTTCAAAAGGCATGAGGCTGACAGTAGCATGTTTCATTACGGGATTATTAAGCTTATCGTTGTTTATCATTTGGGTTTGCACGAGGATAGATGGAGAAATTTCGTTTCTCGGAATGGTTTTGAGGGTCCGAACCCTACACAGGTTGACAAACCTATGGTGAGTGAGGTCAAGGCTATACCCCCGGTGCCCTACCATGTCCTACTGCCTAAACCCTCGGCCAACCCTCCTATCGACTTACCCCACACTGTGACTAAGAGTGTTGAGACTGTTAAGCCTATGAGAAAAAATCCCAAGGCAAACCCTACTGCTAATGATAAGGGTAAAAAGAATGCACGTTTGATTTCATGGATGGTAAGGAACAAGCCAAAACCCCCTGTTGAGCCAAACCCTATCGTCCTGGTGTAGGACTTTGATTCGTAAGTGGAACATTTTGTAGCTATCGAGTATCCCTACTCGCAGGGTTTATGTCCTGAGCCCCCTTTTGATTTCGTATCAAACCTACCCCCCTACCTAAAGGATGACCCTAATTACCTGGGTATTAAGTTGCCTCGTGAAACTCTCGATCATTTGGCAAAACCCTCGCCTGCTCTGTCTAAACCCACACAGTCACCCTTTGGCCAATGCAATTCATGGTTAGAACGATATTATATTGATGTTACTATACTCTAGTCAAAGATTCAGTCACGGGAAGACTATATTGCAGTGCTTACCAGTCAAAAGGCCAAGCTACAAGCAACAGATAAAAAAAAGAAGACAACCGGCTCTATCCTGTTCAAAAGCGTGGAATCAACCACGACTGTTGTAAATTCCAAGCTGGCATAATCAAGTAGCCTCGTCACTACACAGGTATGGTTTTCACATCTTTTTGTTTTTGTAAATAATCTAGGTTGATATAAGGATTTGAATTCAATTTTTAAATAGCTCCGTTTACATCTTGAATGGCTCTGTTATAACTGTGAGCATTCTATATATAGTTTTGACTTGAATAAAATGAAATTTCATTTGGATATATGGTTTGATCATCCCCAGTTTAGACACTGATAGATTCTCATTTTGATTTGATTGGTTTCCGTTTGATTTGATTCGAGCGCATGTCTGATTGATTTAATGAAATGGAATTTGTGCTTTCAATTGAATTGGTTTGGTATATGCTCTGAACTACAAGTTTTCATGATTACGATCATGTTGGACTTGATCTCGTTATGGTTCGGATTCTCTTATTGGTAAACTATTTCAAAAAGTCTGTTGGTTACGATATGCTCTATCTTGTGATTTTCAAAAATCGTGAATATTTCTCTGCTTGGTTTTAATTTGGGAAATAAAGACTCTGTTTTTATAAAAATGATATGCTCATGTAAGCCGATACTAGTAATATTCATACCCGAATCGTGGGATAGTTTCGATTCACGATGATTATGTTAAGACTCCTTGTTGTTTGATTCGCTTAAATCGAATTCAGTTGATTCAATTACTCTCATGAGTTAGATTCACATCGTGAAGTGTTTCTCTGTCTGTTTTTAACTTGCAAACAAATTGGTCAATATTTGTTGTCTCTATCGAATCTGGTAATAATGCGTTTTAAACAAATAATTTCGATCAAAGGAAATCGATATTGTTTACCCAGTTTACTAAAAACAAACGATCATATAATTCTTATGAACCCTATTGCCAGCTGAGTGATTTCATCACGATTTTGTTTATAGATAGTTATGCCCCAGTGTTGATTTAATTTGTTTATGGTATGAATCTTTTTGCTATATCGTTACAGCTATAAATATTGGAAAATGATTTTGTTGGATTAGATCGTATCTCTTGTTTAACAATCACATACGATATTTTTGATTATCGGTTTCAATTTGATATGAAACAATCTTATGACTGTCCGATTATGACTCTGTGGACCCAATTTTGTGGTAACAAAAGAACATAGTATTCCTATCTCTTTATTCGTTTGAATCATTTTTTATCCTGTTTAATTTGAATGATAGAACCATTCCAATCTCAATGATTTGTTTTCAAATGTTTTTTGGAAGATAATTGGATTTAATTCTTTTAAAATATTTTGAATCGATTCTAATGTTGATTCTGTATCTCATTTAGACTAGCTACAGAATCATATGATTCTATAGCTTGTCTATAGAATTTAATTTTTATCATTTTATTAATAAAAGAGTCTTCTAACTTGTCTATTTTGGACCCTTTTTAGGTGAACTCGAATTGCATGGGATTGGATGGACAGTTTAGAGGATATTTGGATGTTTTAGTTTTATTTTAGTTTCTTAGTTTAGACAACTTTGGGATATCTCCCAGATTTCATGTAAATAGTTTTATAACTTCCATAGGGAGGTTTTACCCTGTGGAGAAACTTATAAATACTTATTATTTTTGTAATAAGGATCATCCTCATTCGTGGGAGAACAAGGATATGGAATTTTAATACAAACTGAGACAGATGTTGATGTTCTGCTACAGCTTTAGCTTTTCACAATATCAATCTTTTGTTTCATGTTTATCTTTATCAATTTGAATTTGGTTAATGACTACTTTAGCTATATTAGTCTTTTGCAAATGATATGATTCAATTAACATGATCCATATCTGATTCCTTCCATCATTTAAAAAACATAGAAATTACTAGATTCAGTTTGTGAATGACAGATTTCTCTTCTTCATCAATCGAATTATTAAGTATAAGTTTTTGCATAACAGGTTTACCTAATTGCAAAGATTTATAAGTCATATAATTGTTATGATTTTTTATGTCTTGTTTGTCCTGTAAACAAACTCAAAGAGCATTGCAGCTATCGTTTACGAGAAGCTTCTGGATCATTCGTTGTGAGTTTCCTTCCTCCGACCAGCTTCGAAGATTATCATACACGGGACAAACCTGGAGCGTTTCCAGGTCAGTTTGTCATTTGTTTGTTTAGTGTATTTATTAGTAGTTTAGTTTAGATATAAGTTTAGTTGGATTTATAGGTAGGGTTAGTATATTAGTGTTTGGTTTAGTTAGTTTTTTGTTTTATTTCTTGTTTATAAAATTATAAAATCAACAAAAATACCTTTCTCTGTCTTAGGACAAATTGCAAATGAATTTTTTCAGGTTTTACTTAAATTTGTAAATTGTAGATATTATACGTTTTGTAAATTGGTTATATTGCAGTTAGTAGTTAGTATAGTAGTATATAGAATAGTTAGAATAGTTTAGTTTATTTAGTTTTAGTTTAGTTTGTTTAATAGTTAGTTTTAATTAGATTAGTTTATTAGTTAGTTTTTTTTATTGTTAGTTTAGTTTGTTTTATTTAGTTTTAGTTAGATTAGTTAGTTTAAATTTGTTTTCTTTTTGTTTTCTTAGGACCTTAGATCGGCTAACGGATCCGCTAAACCCGTCAGGGTGGTTCATTCCAAACGGCTTGGGTTATTAGACAACCCCGGATCGGTTCCACTCTCTCAGTTTACGGATGGTCGATTTCATCCATCAACAAATGGCACTAGAAGGAGGGCCTGAAATTAATTAATGGTACGAGGCAGTCGCAAGACTCCTCCCCCCCCTAATCGTTAACCTATAGTGACTAGAAGTCGTTCACACGATAATATTCCCCTTCAAACAACAACTACTTCAACCGACGATCCACAGATCACAGTTGAGCCAGCAACCCCTAATCCTACAGGTGGTGACATACAAGAGATTTTCCGTCAATCTCTTATTAAAACACATAGTGCCTTAGCTCGTCTTAGGCAACCAAACCGTCCATGGATTCAACCTTTGTAATTCTCTAATATCAGAGAACAATTAGGTGACACTAACCTCACTGTGAATCCTACAGATCCAAATCCTGCTGCAGGAGGATCTGGGATACCTCCTTCACCACCTCCCTCATCTCCTTCCTCTTCTGGAGGAGATTCTTCATATGAAGGCAATTCACCTTCTCAGCCTTCCACACCCACTACCCAAATGGAAAATCAAAACAACCTTGCTAGACCCTGGCTTGATCAGAATGTTGTAGCTGTACCTGGAGCCCAACACCCTTTACCTATGCACCCGGAGAAATGGCTTCCCAAGTTTGATCCTGATTCGAAACAGATAGTTGAAGACCATATTAAAAAATTTATTTTAGCCATTAGACTCCGCAATGTCGAACATGAAGATGTTGTCTGTAGGTTGTTCCCTTATACTTTTGAGGGTAATGCATCGACATGGTACTTTACCCAACAATCCCATACCATCGTGTCTTGGGAAAAGTTTGAGTCATTCTTTTTGGAAAAGTTCGGAGACGGTAAGCCTCCGAAAGCCTTAGTCATGGAACTTTCTAGCTTAAAAATGAACCCAAAAGAAAAAGTTAAAGACTTTAATCAAAGATTATTGACACTTAAAAATCGAATCCCTGCAGACTCCATTCCTGCTGAGAGTCTTATAATAGCTTACTACACTAAATCTTTGCATCAAAGCATAGCTATTTGGGTTAAACAATCAAAAAATGCCACGTTGTTAGAAGCCTTCAAAGAGGCCAGTCAGATTGAAAAAGACATACTTAGTCTTAATGAATCTTCTAGCAACGAAATTGAAACTAGTTCTTCTTCCAAAAAGAAGATTGAAATTCTCCCCAGACCTACTCAAAGTAAAACACAACTTGAAAACTCTGATTTGGAAAATTTGACTAAAGTTGTTCAAAAACTGTCGAATCAATTTATAGACTTAAAAAGGTCAACCGAAGAAGCTTCCTCGAGTAAAGGACCCTACAAACCCCCTTTCTGAAAGCCTTTTCCTACCAACCAACCTAATCCAAACCCTGAAGGCTTAAATCTAGAAAGTTTGCAATGTGCCCTTCAAACAATTCTAGAATCCCAAGATAACTTGATGCCCCCTGAGACCCCTCAGGAGTTAGTTGAACAGGAAACAATTCAATAAGAAGAGTATTCTCCAAACATATTTGGACACTTCTCAAACAACATATTTCAAGCTAACTTCGAGACTGTACATCCTCATAACACTAGGAGTAAGACAACAAATAAACCTTCTTCTGAAAACACCACAACTTCTCCTCCAAAACCATCTAAATCAGCTGAGACTAAACAGAGTAATGTGAAACCCAACTTAGATTATGATGTTGTTGAATATCTTAAAAATTTAAGGGCTAACATTTCTATTTATGAATTGTTGAAGTTTCCATTTTTGTTACAAAAAATGTTGCAGAATATTTCAGAGAATGGAAAAAGTGGCAATTCCAATGGTAACAAGGTTGTGCAAAGCAAAGTTCCTCAGAAGAATTCCACTAAAAATAATCTTGATCCTCAAGATAAAGGAAGCCTTCCTGTAGTCCCTGTAAATAATGTAGATAAAGTAGCATTAGAGATTGCGAGTAAGAAGCCACAAGCTACTACTCCTACTACTCACAAAAATGTACCTCCTTTTCTTTTAACTTTCAAGATTTTCAATAGAAATGTGCATAATTGTATAGTGGACTCAGGAGCATCATCCAATGTGATGCCTTTGTCTGTCTGCCAAAATATTAACACTGAAGTGGAACCATCTACCTTAAAAATTATACAACTTGATCGGACAAATGTTAAAGTTATAGGAAAACTAAAAAATGTATTGATTAGATTATCATCTAACCCTAAGGTTCATCAGGTTATTGATATAATCGTTGTGGATATTCCAGAAGTGTATGGTCTATTTTTAAGCAGGGACTGGTCGGAGCGGCTACATGGTTACTTCGCAACAGACTGGTCTCACTTATGGCTCCCAGAGAACGGTAAGCCTAACAAGATCAGGGTGAATCGTGAGCGCTACCTTAAGTTCACGGTCATAGATTTGAACGATCCTAACGAACCATATACACCCTCTGCTGATACACCTGAAGTACAAGGGATGGACACCTTCTTAGGCAATTTCATGGCTAAGGCTTCACCTATCATCAATCCAGAACAACAGTCTGAGATTGTAGCATATATGCAACCAACAAATTCTATACAATAGTCCCATGTGCTTGATGGAAATCAAATTTGGTCTCTATATTTTGACGGTCCTAAGTCTAAAGAAGGAGCTGGAGCAGGCTGCATCATTATGGATCCGGCGGGTAAGAAGACATTAATGGCTTGTAGACTGGAATTTGAATGTACTAACAATACTGCAGAATATGAGGCTTTATTGCAAGGTCTCAGAAAAGCTCTGGATATGAACATTCACAACCTGGTTGTATTTGGTGACTCAGAAATAGTGGTTAGACAGGTAAGAGATTCTATACACTGTCTTTCCCCGCATCTCAAAAGTTACCAGTCTGAGGTATGGAGTTTAATGAATAAATTTCCTGCTTTCAATATAAATTCCATTCCTAGATTAAATAATGTTGAAGCAGATCTATTAGCTAATGTAGCCTCTAAACTTCTTCCTGCAGAAGGCTTGTCCCCAGATGCATTCTCTGTCGAGCTATTGTTTCGACCATCTGTTCCTGAAAATATCACAAACTAGAGAGTATTTGACGATGATCAGTGGATCATTAATTTTCTACACATGGAAGAAACCTTTCAAGGCACAGTGATAGATGAACGCACGCACGACGACAATTTGCATGATTTTACGGTAATACCTAATCCAAAATCTCTTGAAGCTCTATCGGACATGGTAAATTCCATACCCAAATCCATAGTTAGATTAGAGAAGTTTTATGATTTTGAAGATAAATTTAAAAGGACGGTCAATTGTAAAGCCAATAGTTCCTCGTTGTCTTATGAAAAAGTGAACTTAGGAACTAGTGAAAATCCTTAGTGCATTAACTTAGGCTTGGGATGTTCTAGACAAGAAAAAGATGCTTTTGTTAAATTATTTAAAGAATTTAAGGATGTATTTACATGGGCATATGATGATCTTAAAATGTTCGACCCTAATATCATACAGCATGTCATCCCGATGAAACCCCAAACCTTACCCTTCCAACAGAAACTGAGGAAGATGCACCCTAAACTAGAACCGACCATTCAACAAGAATTGAATAAACTCCTAAGTGATAAAATATTTTTTCCTGTTAGGAACACTCAATAGGTGTCCAACCTTGTCCCAGTTCAGAAGAAAAATGGGGAAATCTAACTTTGCATCGATTTTCGAAACCTCAATAGAGTGTCTGACAAAAACAATTATCCTTTCCCACCCATGGAACAGATCCTTCAACAGGTATCTGGTTCCAAGAGGCTATCCTTGTTGGATGGTTTCTCTGGATACAACCAAGTCTTGATGTCTCCGCTAGACCAACTCAAAACTACCTTCCGTACTCCATGGGGCACTTATGCTTATCGCAAAATGCCCTTTGGATTGATTAATGCTGGTGTTGCCTTTCAGAGAGCAATGGACATTGCTTTTCGAGGCTTAATCAATCACTCAGTCGTAGTTTACTTAGATGATGTGACCGTTTATTCTAAAAACAAAGACGATCATCTAGCTCACTTACGAGATGTTCTGCTACGATGTCGTAAATACGACATCTCCTTGAACCCCAAAAAGTCCATCTTTGCAGTAGAACAGGGTGAACTCCTAGGATTCATAGTGTCTAGTGAAGGGATGATTATCGACTCCGAGAGGACTCAAGTCATCGCAAAACTTCCCCCTCCTACATCCAAAAAATCCATGCAGTCTTTCTTAGGCCATATTAATTTCGTGAGGAGATTCGTCCCCAGTTTCTCCTAAATTGTCAGGCCTCTACAAAACCTGATTAAGAAAGACACCCAATATCACTGGGGACCCACAAAAAATCAATCTTTTAATGCCATAAAGGAGGCCATAATAGATCCTCCGTCTCTCATGAGCCCTGACTTCTCTCAAGATTTTACACTCTATACTGTTGCCTATGACCGTTCCTATGCCGCCATCCTAAATCAGAAGAATGCCAATGAAAACGAAGTACCCATCGCCTTTATGAGCTCTTCTTTCAAAGGTGTTGAACTTAAATACCCAGCGGTTGATCGGCAAGCCTACGCTGTTTTCAAAGAAGTTAAGCATTTCCGATCCTACCTTTTGAAGTCAAGGATGAAAGTCATTGTCCCCTATCCTGCCGTAAGGAACTTGTTAGTACAGAAGGAGTTAGGAGAGAAGAGAGCTAATTGGGTCACCTCCTTGCAGGAGTATGACTTAGAAATCACCCCAGCTTAGATCGTGAGAGGCCAAGGGTTGTGTAAATTGGTTGTTGATTCGGAAACAAGACAGCAAGAAGATAATGATGCGTCAAACCTAGGACAAAGCGATCAAATTTTGATCTGTTGCGCACAAAACCTCGTTAGTCCCTGGTACGGCGATATTAGATTCTATATTAAACATGGATCAACACCCCGTCACCTTGACCCTTCCAAGAGAAGAGCGTTAAGACTAAAGTATGCCTCCTTTCATCTAGTTAACGGTGTACTGTTTCGTCAGAATTTTGATGATGTACTGATGCGTTGTCTCGAGAAAGACGAAGCAGAAAAAGTCTTGCTTGAGTTGCATGCAGGAGAAGCTAGTGGTCACTTCGTTGGTGACACCACTGCTCATAAGGTGTTAAGAGACGGTTACTACTGGCCCACGCTTTTTAGGGACGCCCATGCCTTGTGTCGTAAATGTATCATCTGTCAGAAAGCATCGGGGCGGTTACAAAAACCATCCTTTCCCTTGCAACCCGTTTCAGTAGATTCTCCTTTCCAGCAATGGGGCTTTGATATCATAGGTCCAATTAACCCTTCGTCCTCGCAACAACACAAGTATATTGTGATAGCCACAAATTAATTTACTTGATGGTCTGAAGTTGTTACGCTAAGAACTGTTAACACCAGTCAGGTAATCACTTTTCTAAACTCGAATATTATCACTCGTTTCAGTATCCCTGACTGTCTAGTCTTTGACAACACTTCATAATTTTCTTCTCTTGAGATGAGCGAGTTCGCTTTGGAGAAAGGAATTAAGCTGAAGTACTCTGCTAGTTACTACCCCTAGGGCAACGGATTGGCAGAATCAACAAGCAAGAACTTGATTAAAATTATCAAGATAACGGTGGTTGAAAATCACAAGAATTGGCACAATGCACTGCTGAACGCACTGTGGGTTGATTGGGTAACACCCAAAGCCGCTATAGGTAACTCCCCCTTTTTTCTTGTTTATGGCAAAGAAGCAATTCTGCCATCTCACATTCTTCTTCCTTCGCTTCAGTTGTCACAAAAAGTCCAAGAAGAAGATTGCCCCCCTTTAGAAAAAGGAATTAATGCTTTGATGAAGCTAGAAGAAGTAAGAGCCCAAGCTAAGCGTAAGTTAGATCAACATCAACAATTGATTAAAAGCTAGTTCAATTCTAATTCTGCTTCTGATACAAATTTTGAAGTAGACGATCTCGTTTTAAAATGGGACAAACCACACGAAGGAAAGGGTGAGCACACAAAATTTCAAAATTTATGGCTTGGACCATTTTTAATTGCTGAAAAGTTGGGTCCTAGTTCCTTTCAATTGCAGAATCTTGAAGGGAAGCTTGAAACCTACCCGGTGAATGGCCAAGCCCTGAAAAGATACTTTGTGTGATAACTACCCTTGTATATTATGTAAATAATTTCATTTTTTGTTTGCATTTTCGTTTTCTTTCTGTTTTGATTTTGATTTGAATTTATCAATTTGTGTTTTTTGAAACATACACATACCTGTACACTGAGCTGTTCAGACCAAGATGATGGCAAATTCCTTCGCTGAAATAACTTCTGAAAAAATTGTACAAACATCAATGATATATTGCTGAAACTTATATCTGTGTTGGAAAATATTGTTGTTTGAAAGAAGTTTGCTGATTTCAATCTCTGAGCAAAGCTTGTCATGATCATTTATTATCTTTTTACGTTGTCCCTTTTCCGTAAAGGAATGACTCAAAAGATGTCTCCCTGTCATAGGAAGTTGTTTTTATAAATAAAACATATTTGGAGCTAAATAAAGGATAGTTCTAAAAAATTCTGATGAGGTCTGAAAAAATATGTTAAAATATCAGGATTTTCAGCGTCACCCCGCTCAACTATATATCTATGAAAAACAAAATAAAAAAATTATCAATAAGAGTTGTGGTAAATGCTTGTAAACCCGTCGGGATGTTGAACAGGTCTGTTGGCAGTGGGTAAATGCATGCATGACGCCAAGACAACTTCGTCGGGGTACTGAACAGGCTCGCTGGCAGTGAAGCAATGTCAGGTACATGAAAATTTGCAAAAGGAAGAGAAACCTCTTTAATGTCCTTTATTTTGATCCAGAACTTCTTGACAGGATACAGATGTCAGAGTGGGTTAAATGGAAACCCTGTCGAGGCTATGGACGCCTGCTGGCAGCAGCGGCTATGCCAACAGTATTGACGATTTTATCTTTAATATCGTGACTTGCTGATCTTAAGACTGTTATTGGTTTTCATCTTTTAAAACACTGCTGGAAAATATGATTAATGATGATGTTTGTACAATTTTTTGGTTGTTATTTTTGAGTTGAAATTATCTTTGCTGTCTTAATCTAAATTTGTACCTTTTGCAAAGATAACTGCTTCTTCCAGTGTGTCGCCATTGTTGGCAGCCAATTCACATTTTTTTTTATGATCCTATAAGCTGCCTACACCTATGTTTTGCAAACATCATCTTTTCAATGCAATTTTCAATAAACGACATTTTTATTCTTGCGACAGTTACACACTTATTTTCTCTTTGTTTTCACGACTGTAAGCGTGAAAACTTCTCCTTTCGAAGTCATTTTTCGATCATTATCTGAAATGTCAATATCTCTTTTGTCATTATGCCTACTGCACTCACCTTTTATTGATCACTATACGACTGGCGAGATCCTTTGATCGTCTCTCATACTTCGATTGATTGTAACTTGGTTTTATTGAGTTTGTAATGCATTGAAACATGGATTTATATGTTGTTTGAACTATTTGACCATTGGTTTCATGAAAATACATAGGGGTTGTGATTAAATCTTTCATATATATATATTTTTAATTTAATACCTATGTTTATGTTTTCATAGCTATTGGTTGTTTGATTATATGTATTCATTGGCACGTTGATTAAACTATTGATATCGGTTGATACATTGGCACATAGTTGAGTTTAGTATGGATTTCGATTTGACTATTGGTGGATTAAAAAAAAACCTTGGTATAACGTTGATTGCGCATGCACTTAACATTGTTCATTAGTTAGCCAAGTGATATTACTGTTCACTATGCTATAATGGGTTGAATTACTATGTAAATTGACGGTTGTACTTTGACCATAATTGTTTTGCATGGTAGTGAATAACTCCACCACCTTCGCATGCTCGCATTTATGCTTACCCCTTTTGCTCGTTCATTGTTGTTGGTTAGGGTAGCTCTTCTCCTGTGTGTGTTGGTGAATCCAAGCCCTTCCCCTACCATGTGTGTTCGGCTCCATGGCACTAGTCGTGTGGGTCGAGCCCAATGGAAATCAACCCTTGTTAATGTTTGACAATGCCCGCCAAGATTTGGAAGACAATGGATGGCTTACCTTCGTGAAACGATTTGAGGGTTTTAACCTTTGTGTGGCACGATAGTTTGCCATGACCTTCGATGGTTGTCGAGCCAAGGTCGGTGATATACAATTAGAGATTGATGAACATTTTATCAGCTCGGCTACGGGGTTAGCTTCTTTGGGACAACGTTGGTTTAAGAATTGCAAGGTCGAGGAAGTGCCATGGACACTGTTGTTTCAATCACACAAAGTCACCTCTTGTGACAGAGGTATGCCCGTATCTATGCTCAAACCACGATGGCATGATTTATTGATGATAATCAAATAGTTCATGACCTGTGAAGGTCTATACGGGCTTGTGTTCCTCTACAACCTGTGTTTTCTTATGGTTTTTATGGGATACTCTCTCAATATGCCCTTTTATTTGCATCGTAGCCTGTTTAAAATGTCGAAGAAGTTCAAAATGAACCAGGCTGATAGTAGCCTGTTTCATTATGGGCTTATTAAGCTTATCATTGTTTATCATTTGAGTTTGCACGGGGATAGCTGGAGCAATTTCGTTTCTTGGAATGGTTTCGAGGATCTGAACCCTACACAGGTTGACAAACCTGTGGTGAGTGAGGTCAAGGTTGTACCCCCGGTGCCCTACCAGGTCCTACTTCCTAAACCCTCGGTCGACCCTCCTATCGACTTACCCCACACTGTGACTAAGAGTGTTGAGACTGTTAAGCCTATGAGAAAAAATCCCAAGGCAAACCTTACTGCTAACGATAAGGGTAAAAAGAATGCACGTTTGATTTCACAGATGGCAAGGAACAAGCTAAAACCCCCTGTTGAGCCAAGTCCTATCGTCTTGAGTGAGGATTCCGATTCGTAAGTGGAATGTTTTTTAGCTAGCAAGTATCCCTACTCACAGGGTTTATGTCCCGAGCCCCCTTTCGATTTCATATCAAACCTACCCCCTGCCTAAAGGACGACCCTAACTACCCGGGTATTAAGTTTCCTCGTGAAACTCTCGGTCATTTGGCCAAACCCTCACCTGCTCTGTCTAAACCCGCACAGTCACCCTGTGACCAATGCAATTTATGGTTAGAACGATATTATATTGATGTTCCTATACTCTAGTCAAAGATTCAGTCACTAGAAGACCAGATTGCAGTGCTAACCAGTCAAAAGGCCAAGATACAAGCAACAGATAAAAAAAAAAAGACAACTGGCTCTATATTGTTCAAAAATGTGGAATCAGCCACGGCTGTTGTAAATTCCAAGCCGGCATAATCAAGCAGCCTCGTCGCTACACAGGTATGGTTTTCACATATTTTTTTTTTTGTAAATAATATAGGTTGATATAAGGATTTGAATTCAGTTTTTAAATAGATCTGTTTACATCTTGAATGGATCTGTTATAACTGTGAGCATTCTATATATAGTTTTGCTTTGAATAAAATGAAATTTTGTTTGGATATATGGTTTGATCATCCCCAGTTTAGACACCGATAGATTCTCATTTTGATTTGATTGGTTTTCATTTGATTTGATTCAAGTGCGTGTCTAATTGAGTTAACGAAATGGAAGTTATTCTTTCAATTGAATTGGTTTGGTATCTACTCTGAACTATAATTTTTCATGATTACGATCATGTTGGATTTGATCTCATTATGGTTCGGATGCTCTTATTGGTAAACTATTTCAAAAAGTCTGTTGGTTACGATATGCTCTATCATGTGATTTTCAAAAATCGTGAATATTTCTCTACTCGGTTTTAATTTGGGAAATAAAGATTCTATTTTTATAAAAATGATATGCTCATGTAAGCCGATGCTAGTAATATTCATACCAGAATCATGGGACAGTTTCGATTCACGATGATTATGTTAAGACTCCTTGTTGTTTGATTCGCTTAAATCGAATTCAGTTGATTTGATTACTCTCATGAGTTAGATTCACATCGTGAAGTGCTTCTCTGTCTGTTTTTAACTTGCAAACAAATTGGTCAATATTTGTTGTCTCTATCGAATCCGGTAATAATGCATTTTAAACAAATAATTTCGATCAAAGGAAATCAATATTGTTTACCCAGTTTACTAAAAACAAACAATCATATAATGCTTGTGAACCTTGTTTCCAGCTGAGTGATTTCATCACGATTTCGTTTATAGACAGTTACGCCCCAGTGTTGATTTAATTCGTTTATGGTATGAATCTTTTTGCTATATCGTTAGAGCTATAAAGATTGGAAAATGATTTTGTTGGATTAGATCGTATCTCTTGTTTAACAATCGCATACGATATGTTTGATTATCGATTTCAATTGGATATGAAACAATCTTATCACTGTCCAATTATGACTCTGTGGACCTAATTTTGTGGTAACAAAAGAACCGAGTATTCCTATCTCAGTATTCGGTTGAATCATTTTTTATCCTGTTTAATTTTGAATGATAGAATCATTCCAATCGCAATGATTTGTTTTCAAATGTTTTTTCGAAGATAATTGGATTTAATTATTTTAAAAGATTTTGAATCGATTCTGATGTTGATTATGTATCTCATTTAGACTAGCTACAGAATTAGATGATTCTGTAGCTTGTCTATAAAATTTAATTTTTATCATTATATTAATAAAAGAGTCTTCTAACTTGTCTATTTTGGACACTTTTCAGGTGAACTTGAATTGCAAGGGATTGTATGGACAGTTTAGAGGATATTTGGATGTTTTAGTTTTATTTTAGTTTCTTAGTTTAGACAACTTTGGGATATCTCCCAGATTTCATGTAAATAGTTTTATAACTTCCACAGGGAGGTTTTACCCTGTGGAAAAACTTATAAATACTTATTATTTTTGTAATAAGGATCATTCTCATTCGTGGGAGAACAAGGATATGGAATTTTAATACAAACTGAGATAGAAGTTGATGTTCTTCTACAACTTTAGCTTTTCACAATATCAATCTTTTTTTTCATGTTTATCTTTATCAATTTGCATTTGGTTAATGACTACTTTAGTTATCTTAGTCTTTTGCAAATGATATGATTCAATTAACATGATCCATATCTGATTCCTTCTAGCATTTAAAAAACATAGCAATTACTAGATTCAGTTTGTGAATGACAGATTTCTCTTCTTCATCAATTGAATTATTAAGTATAAGTTTTGGCATAACAGGTTTACCTAATTGCAGAGATTTATAAATCATATAATTGTTATGATTTTTTATGTCTTGTTTGTCCTGTAAACAAACTCAAAGAGCATTGCATCTATCATTTACGAGAAGCTTCTGGATTATTCGGTGCAAGTTTCCTTCCTCCAACCAGCTTCGAAGATCATCATACATGGGACAAACCTGGAGCGTTTCCAGGTCAGTTTGTCATTTGTTTGTTTAGTGTATTTATTAGTAGTTTAGTTTAGATATAAGTTTAGTTGGATTTATAGGTAGAATTAGTATATTAGTGTTTGGTTTAGCTAGTTTTATGTTTTATTTCTTGTTTATAAAATTATAAAATCAACAAAAATACCTTTCTTTGTCTTAGGACAGATTGCAAATGAATATTTTCAGGTTTAACTTAAATCTGTAAATTGTAGATATTATACATTTTGTAAATTGGTTATATTGCAGTTAGTAGTTAGTATAGTAGTATATAGAATAGTTAGAGTAGCTTAGTTTATTTAGTTTTAGTTTAGTTTGTTTAATAGTTAGTTTTAATTAGATTAGTTTATTAGTTAGTTTTGTTTATTGTTAGTTTAGTTTGTTTTATTTAGTTTTAGTTAGATTAGTTAGATTAGATTAGTTTTCTTTTTGTTTTCTTAGGACCTTAGATCAGCTAACGGAGCCGCTAAACCCGTCAGGGTGGTTCATTCCAAACGGCTTGGGTTATTAGACAACCCCGGACCAGTTCCACTCTCTTAGTTGACGGATGGTCGATTTCGCCCGTCAACAAGTTGTTGCATTGATTCATTTTCTTCTTCCTTTAATTCTTATCTACCTATTTCATCAATTCTTACGTTGATGCTTTCCACGACTTTGTTCAATCTCACGTTGTAACACTTGTATTCTTTCCTTGTCGGCCTTTTACATTTGACTCACACTTAGAAGATTATGTTTCATATCTTCTACTAGTAGAACATTTTTTTTCCTTTGTATTCTTGTTCCCAATTCTGATTGTGCCTTTTCCAATGATTTTAGTTGAATCATTATTTCCAAAGGAGACTGATCCATCTCTTTCCTTTCTTAATGTAAGAAAATTGTCTCTATCACCTGTCATGAGTTTTGAACAGTCATACTTACTAATATTTTCATAGATCTTGTGTTCTCTTAGTACTTGAAGTACTAACTTGAGATGTTCTTCATGCTATTCCCTGGTCTTTGAATAAAATAAGATATTATCAATGAAAAATAATACAAATCTGTCCAAGAACTTGCTGAGTACACTATTCATCAAGCACATGAAGGTGGTCAGTGCATTGGTAATACACGATTTTTTGGATTTCGTCATCCTTGATCCAGACTTGATGGTATCAAGATCTCAAATAAATCTTGGAGAAGATTGTAGCACCCCTTAACTAGTCAAACATGTCATCAATTCTCGATAAGGGATACTTGTTCTTAATTGTCAATTTTTTAAGTTGTCTATGGTCTATGCACAACCTAAGTGTTCCATCCTTCTTCTTCATAAGAAAGGTTGGTTCTCCCCAAGGAGATACACTAGGCCGAATATAACTTGTGTCTAATATTTCCTTTAGTTGTAGTTTGAGTTCAACTAGCTCCAGAGTACTCATCCTATAAGGTGCTCTAGACATTGGTACTGCTCCAGGTATAAGTTCTATTAAGAAATCAATGTCTCTTTGTTACACATTATTTTGGTCACCTTGATAACAATTCTACAAGCATGTGTCCAGGATCTCAACAAGATCTTTTGCATGAGAAAAATAACTGATTTCTTCCTCTACAAGACTGATTTTTAGAAGGCTTTTGCAGGTTGCATGTAGTACACAGTGCGCAAATCCATGATTTCCGCAGACTTTTCTATACCTAGATCATGGGGTTTTCGCAGGCTACTATATAGGTAGGGTGTGGTGGTGTTGAAAATATAAAAGAAGAAAGAAGTTCATGAAGTTTCTAAAAGGGGAATCTTCTAGAATGTGAGGTGGTGTCCATATGGTTGTGATCCTACTGTCTTCTCTAATTTGGTGGGATCATCCTCATCCCTTTAACCACTTCACCTTCTCCTATATAATGATGCGTTTCTCATATAAAAGGTTAAGCAAGATTAAGCAAAGAATTGATGAAATAATAGGTTGAAGACTGTGTGAGAAATCTTGTTTCAATTGATGCTTGAGGTCTCCATTTGTCCATAAAGATTTTGTGGATCATCTTCATGCAAATTTCAGAGCAATTGTATGTGTGTGTTGGAGCAAAGAACCACTAAAAGGGAACTTGCGACATCAAGGAAATTTGGTTGTATCTTGCACTTTTACTTAATATAATACGGTGGCATGTTTCTTTCCCACAAAATCATTCTCATTTTATTACATGACTCCTTAATCACATGTTTAGGTTTTCATTGAATCTACTATTGTTTCTTTCACTTTGGTTGGTTTGTGTCATCATAGATCTGATTTCACAAGAGCACCGAAGCGAAGAAGGGACAACAAAGATATAGGAAAGAGATATTTAAAGGCATCTCATCCATTTCTTATTTGGTAGTAAATTCAATGATTGTAACGTAGGGAAAGTGTCATGTCCCATCTTTTTTTGTTTTAGATCTAGGTGGATCTAGGGAGATTAGTTTATGTCTGCATTTATCGATTTATCCAATAACAAAATTGGCGAATCCAATGGGGATATGACTTGTTTGTGGTTTTTTGTTGTCCATTTGCTTTTAGCCTATATTTTTCATTATGTTTCTGTCTTTGAGTCTTTGGGGGATCCATCCAGACTCTTTAGATCTAAAAGTTCCCTTAGATTCTTTATCCTCTTCCCAAAATTTCTTTGTTTACAGACACTTATGCACTGTACCCTATATACAACCTATGGAAACCTTTGATTTCTGCACCATTACTATTTAGCCCAGTGCAAACTTTCTGCATCCTACCCATTGCTAGCCTGTAGAAACTATTGATTTCCGCACTGTAACCTACTGCTCGGTTGCGACGGCATATATGAAACTTTTTGGATTGGGTCTTGTTAACTTTTCATGCCCATTTTTGCTTCAATCACCTGGGAGGAAATTTTGATACTGGTCTTTGACTGATGTCTGATTTTGAAACTTGTTGTTGATCAATTTTTGGAGATCGAACACCTTTCTTAATCATTTTTCTAGTTTTACTTCTTGATTTTTATCAACAAGGATATAATATCTGAATTTTTCATCTGAGTGATTGATTGATTAAAATTATTTTGATTGGATTTAAAGTTTTGGATTGATCACATTTTCTGGATTTCTTGTTGACGGGAAAGTCATTTTTCATTTTCATTTGGTGAAACACTTTCTTGTCATTTTAACTTTTATCTTCATTGAAAGTTTGATTTGACTGCTTGTTGAGTGTGTATATTTTCTTTGATTACTTGTCCTTTCTTCATCATACCCCTGATTTGGTTTTGGAAAGGAAGAATTTAAAGTCACTTATTCTTTCAAGTAATCATTCATAAGAAAGTTTTTTACATTCAATTTTTTTTTTTTTTAAAGAAGAGAAAAATGAGAAATTTCATTTTTTATGGTTGTTTTGAAATCGTATTCATTTAAAAAAGAGAACTTACATTTCGTAGCTCACACCATTCTGTAAAAATACCTTCTTCCTATTGTAGATAGATTTCATTGAATGAAAGATTACATCATTCATATCTATTTGTATATTATTGGGTCAAGGTCTCATACAACATTGGTTTCATTTCCGTGTTCCTCTTGCGTAAACATTAGCCTCTAAAAACATTGCGTAATTATAAAATTTACTTAGCAACTTTTATTTTCTAGGGTCTTTTACACCAACATTCGCTAGGCTAGTGCTTTGGAATAGGTTGTGAGGCACACTCTCCAAAGCATAAAACACACAATAGCATATTGTGATAAGGAGTGTTCAAATCCATTGGAAACATTTTGTCTTGGGAAGCCCTTCTCACACAAGGGTCAAACCTGAGGTCGCATTAAGACTAACAAAGTTACTCACCTTGCTTTGTTGGTCTTGGTGTAGATATTGTGAGTATTATGGGGGTCGCTTGAAAGGTATACCCACAATGATGAGTGGAAGCCTTTCGAGTTGATTTTGGGCTAGATACCCTTCCTTTGCACGTGGATCGAAATGTTGACTGTTTCCCTAGGAATCACTATTGTTCTTGGTAACCTTAGTAGCCTATCTTCTTAGGGTCTTACACAAGGTGACCATGGAGGCGCAAGTCTTCATGGTACCTAGAGTTGATGTTGGCCAAACTCACTCGGGCTCCTTGGACTGTATACCCATGATTATGTGTGGGAGCCTACATCAGAGTGTAAGTCCGTTAAGCAGATTGTTAATGTAACTTTTCCACCCACTCTATCCTATCACCTTCTTGTCTTGACTTCGTGACATTGGATTTTATCACCAACTAGTGAATTCGAAATAAGAAGGTTTTGTTTGCATGGTTTGATTCCTATATTTTATTAGCAAGTGTTGTTTGTTTCCAGAGTTGGCCATAGATTTTTTCCATAAAATATTTGGTTCAACCAACATTGACCCTCCCCATCGTTCACGTAGGATGAAAGGACTACCTCTGGAAGATTTGAAAGGTTCTCAAACCTTTCCTACTAATCCACCAAAGGGATCTCCTCAACAGAGTGAGGTCCAAGACAACATAACTACCCAAGCAGAAAGAACTGACTCTTTAGAGAATTTCCGAATTGTTTTCGATTCTCTATATGCTTTTTGAATACCTCATGGATACGAGAGACGTATTCTATGACTGAATTCATCCGAAGAACTTGTTGTTGACACTTCTGGAATACCGACCGAACCCCTTCTCGGCCCTAAAAACGAGAATCCCTTTTAGACTACTGACATATTCAGAACCCCATCTCACACTGTACGGTACCTTTACGGCTTAGGGGTAGGTGTTGATATACCTATCATCTCTGAACTTCCCGAAACATATGCTACCTACATGATACCTCTAGATCACTTTTCTAGTATAACTTGCTATCTCTTCATTGGTTCATACAAACAGTCAGTTGCTCCTAGCTTGACCATTCCTCTCCATATGGCCCATTCCACAATGGTCCCACATGCTATGACTATTCCTACTCAGAATATGGTGCCTAGCCAAGATCCCATTAGCACACCACTTTCATCTAGACCTATCATGTCACTTCCTCCTGGGTATAATTCTTTGAATACTTCTATCCCTATTTTGACCCAGGTTCCATCTGAAGCTTCTAGAGTTTTTACTCCTCCTAGGTATAATGTTGTTTCCGGTTTCATTCCGACACTTTCCCAGGTCCCCTTCAGAGGGTCTTATCCACATTTTATCGGAGGATCCAACCCTAGTGGCTCCAACCCAATCAGAGGCACCACTCAGTCTTTCATGTCTAGTTATCATATTCCCATTGGGGGGAAATTTAAACCTGGAGGACAAGCTTCATTTGGAGGACAACCCCCGCTTGGAGGAAAACCCCCTCTTAGAGGTTATACCCCACCCTATGGACAAAACATACCAGGATCATTGGCCCAATACTGGAACCTTCTCATCCAGGAAAATCCACAATCGTCTGGGGGGAAACAACCTCTAGTTAGCTCTTTCATACCCCCTAGTTCAAGGCAGACATATTTGGGTTCTTCAAATCCTATTTGGGGTTCGAACATTCATTCTAGTATCCCTTTTCAAGGGAACATCCCTAATCATTAAAAACCTATAGGCTACATGCCTCCCCATCCACGTCCAAATCTATCAAGATATTCGCATCACATGCAAAATTCTTACGGTTCTACTGGTATACCCGATGGGACTTCCTCCCTAAAGTCACTAGTACCCTCACGTGAATAGACAGTTGCCATTTTTAGCCACTTTGGATCTACCCGACTTGTCTAAAATATTGAATGACCCTATCCTACATTGTCCCCATTGGCCCGTTATACTAGCCAAGCTACCATCTGACATTCCCAAATTTGACAGTAAATAGGGAGAATACCCAAACAACCATGTTATGATTTTTCACCTTTGGTGCTCGTCCAACTCTTTGATGGACGACTCCATTCGGTTATGACTCTTCCAACGAACTCTTATGGGTTCGGCTGCAAAGTGGTATATAGAATTACCACTAGTCTTCTTCACTGACTTTAATACCCTAGCCATGGATTTTCTCACACATTTCCAACTGCCAATCCGCTATGAAATAGGAATGAATTTTTTGAAATCCTTTAAGAAATATTTGACCACTCATATTTCTGATCACATCCATGAGTGGTGAAGAAGACGATGTTTGATCAAACTAGACCTTCCTGATCATTTATTGGCTGAATGGTTCACCAAATCATTCATGAATAAAATCTCTTGTGACATTTCCATGGGTGGAGTTGTCACTGAAGAACAGGCAATCAGTCGTGCTCAGTACCTAGATATTGTTTATTCGCAAATAGACACTCTTTACGACTTACTCCCTGATGCTCCTCATCCTTCTACCACCACTACCTCAACTACCATTGTTACTTCACATGCAACTGATGGTGTGATTGGCACCTTCCATGCTCAACCTCAATCTACGCAAGCCTCTGAAACCAATCCCAAATCTACTGCTTCTAATGTACAAAGTGCTCCATCTCCCACTCGTTCCACTGACAAAACATCTAAGGTTAACTCCGTTCAATCTACCTCTGTCGATAAAAATAAATCTAAAAGAGGAAAGGGTAGGAATAAGGAGGATAAAAATAATAATTCGCAATTTGAAAAAGACAAAACGCAACTTGCTGATGATAAGGATAAGCGTAAAATGAGATATCCTTGCCTTATCTGTGGTGATGATCACTAAACGAATGATTGTACAAGACGTGCTGAGGTCACTAAGTTCCTTCAAGGGATCACGAAGCCTCCCACACCTGTCATTTTGTCACATCCTTTCCCTTCTCAACAACAGGCCCAATTGGTCATTCATGACCAACCCTCTCCTTCCACCACTTCATATGTCCTTATGTGTATAGGTGATTCAAAAAATAATGATGTTTCCATCGCTACTTGGGCCAAATATTACTCTCCCTCAAAGGAGAAAGTTGACGATATACCACCTTCGTTGGTTCAACCGCCTCCCTCAACTTCACCCCCAAACAATCCTCTTCATCTCGAATGACTGGGTCTCGATACAGTTCTTCGCCCTCCTCCAAAGTTTGTTGTTAAAAAGTATTCCTTAAATCCTCATGCGTGTGCTACTCAAAACTACAGTATTGTAGAAGACCTTGAAGACCTTGCACAAGCACCCTCTGCGATGTGAGCTCTCGAAGTCCTTCAAAGTTTTCCCACTCAACAGAAGGCACTGTTAAAGTCCATCGGTGGAATTGACCCCACACATACGAATTTGATAATCTTTGACCTAGAAGATCACATCCCAAGGCTACCCCCTCAGTTAGCATTTCATATACAAGTTGTTGTAGAGAACAAGAATATCTATAGAATTGTTATTGATGAGGGTGCCTCGACGTGCATCATGTATGTTACCTGTTGGAAATCCATTGGATCTCCTCCCCTCACTGAATCACACAACACACTTAAGGCCTTCAATGGCTCTAGTTTTAAACCCTATGGTGTTCTTCCCTCATTGACTATTACGTTGGAAGGAAAAATAGTCAACGTCAAGGTTGAGGTCTTTGATGCGCCTCTCGATTACAACCTTTTACCTGGTTGTAGATGGATTGATTCCATGCATGCAATTGTGTCCACACGTTTCTGCGTGTTACATTTCCCACACCAAGGAAAGGTGGTTACTGTTGACCAGGTGGCCTTTTTTAACTTTGATTCCTGTACTAGAAATGTACCGTTCATCTCAAAAACACCTGCAGTGTATGAGAATGTCAGTGTGGGTCTTCGAAAATATTCTACTTTGATGGGTACATTCCCAATCCCACCACTCAACATTCCACCTCCTTTTTTCACCTCAATCAACATGATTTCTACCTCTGTTCACGACACCCCCGCGTCTCATGACCCATGGATAGCACCCGAGCCTGGTGATTATCTTCTCTATGGTGAACAAATGCCTTTGAGTCTATTTGAATCCTCTTATCAAGCCATTCTATCGGCAACCCCTTCTACCCCCTCTCTTGGTGATTCATCTCCCGATCTGTTTCACGTAATTTTTCCTACAAACGAGATGATCATGTCAGTTATGTCCATGGAAGACACCCCTTGGGACAATGGAAATCATCGTTCCAGTCTCTTCCTTGAACAACACACCATCAAGAGTTACCAAAGGATTTCAACTTCATCGACCGTTGTTGTCATTTCCTTGGTTCCCGAGTCAACACACGATGTGCTTTATGAAGGGAACCTGAGTAAAATTTCATCCACCGTTCCTCTCAACATATCCATTAAACGTGGAATCGTCGAAAATGTTCACATCGGAGCCACTTGTTCCCAAGATGAAGTCGTTGTTGATTTGTATACCTTGGGAGGTGTTCCCCATGTGCTTTCCTTCCTTAGCACATGTGGGAAATTCATTTGGCACTTTGTCCTTGTCCTTTATGTCTATTTGGTACTTGACTTTGGTTAAAGTGCAAAATGTCACTTTTTGGTAAAGTGAACATTAAATCACACTTTTGGTGATTTTGAGGGGACATAAAGTGACTTAGGAAATTAACCCAAAAGTG
>JZKD02S0937782.1:738786-760234 GCA_000966675.3 Picea glauca | reverse complement strand
AATCCATATTCTTTTGTAGTTCATTTATGTCCCTATGCATTTCTTCACCTTCATCAAGAGTCCAATTAGGATTTTCTAGAGGCTTATTTGGTGTAGAAGGTCCCTTTTTTGGTGGAATGTTGGCCAAGTATCACCTTTGAATGTTGATTTTGAGGTGGTTCTGCTAGACAATATTTATTCTGTTCTATCTCCCATGTTTCATCCCTTCTGGGTATGAAAATTTATTTTAGGTAGTTCTCTGATATTTCTTCTCTGCAATGCCATAGTTCTGATCAAAATTGAATGTGCCAAGTGGAATTTATGATAACTTTCTCACAACTTGCCAATTTTTGGCCTTTCCAGGAGATCTCACTTTTATAGCATGCCCCACACAAAATAATTGATATCAAATTCTAAAACTTGCACCCAAAATACTACAGAATATCCAGGATCTAATGAAACTATTCCCACTCAATTTGGATACTCTAGCAAGAAGTTATGATTGTTTTACCTGGAACACCTTCTTGAGACTAGTCAATAGGATTAGTCATATACCCTATCTTACACAAGGTGTATCTACAAATTTAAGATTACCCAGAAGTTGAACCTTTTACCACAAATACCTTACTAATTTCTATAAATGTCCTCTAGATTTTAGGGTCTGAAACATTACAGCAAATTTTTTATAGCGAAAATTTCGCCATGACTCATTTCAGGATGATTCCAGAATCCTATCTTGTACAGGCTATATCTCTGAAAGTATAAGGCCTCAGGCACTGAATTTTGAACCCAACATACCTTGATCTGTCTACTAAATATCCTCCAAGACCTTCCTTTGGAAACATTGTATAAAAAAAGTTATAGTGAAAATTCCACGGTGTCTCAGATGTAGCAGCGAAACCCCAAGACCTTGAGCTCTGATACCATATGTTAAGAACCAAATATCAATATAGCATAGAAAAACCTCAGAAAAAGTACTCAACGCTTTGAAAAAGATATAATTTCAGATAATAGGCCTCTTCGAGGGAGCAACCTCCTTTTACCCCACTTAAATGTTCATGTACAAGATGATTCAAAATGAAAATGTCTCCTTGGTATATATAGAAGACTAGGAGGTATAATTACAACTAATGGCCTAAAGATGACATAAATAAAATAACATTACTAACATAATATGCCCCAATTAAGGGGTAATGAGCCAATATTAGGGCTTAACAGTTTGTCACATGTACAAATACTTTTTGGGTTTTTCAGAAAAAACCTCGAGCTCAGTATTTGTTCGGTCTCGTGCTCAAAAATCAATGAGAATGAAACCGAGTACACTTTTGTCATCTTTTCGTACTTATCATGGTAAAATGAAAAGAGAAACCCATGGAGTATCCTTTAATATGTTTTCACGCTCCATAAAAATGAAAAGATTGTCGAGTGACCTTGTTCTTTTCACGCTCGTAAAAGTATTTGAATAAAACGTTTGATGGGCGATAGTTTATCACTTTTTCAGTCTCATCAAAGTACTTTACTAAAAAGAAACTGAGAGAGTTCTCTTTAAGTGCTTTTCAGACTCCATAAACATGAAAAACCCCCGAGTTTTCTATCTTTGGACTTGTTAAACAAACATCGAAAGAACCATATGGGACCAAATCACTCCTTCTTAGGGTTCATTAAACATACTCTGAGGGAATCGTCTTAAGGATGACCTTACATAAAACAAGCATATGTTATCCTCCTTAAGCTTGCCTAAAAATAAAGAGGTACTCGCTAGAAATGGTGGGGGAAAATTTGGGAAAGAAATGTGTCTCTGTATTTGTGTTAGTGGCAGTAAGAGTTGTCTTGAATATGACACCCCCCTTCATCATTTTGAATATGGGTTGGGAAATCCATTTGTCTCTCGTCTGACTTTCTGCAAGTTCATATCTTGGGTCATATTTGAGTCAATGATGCCAAGACTATTGTCATGTCATTCATATGTTCAAGAGAAGTCCAAACAAGCCCTCTATTGAATCGGCCATCTTCAGTTGTCAATTCCTACCATGTCGGCCTTCCCTGTGTCAGTTTCAAATCATATTTGTATTTGGATCTACCCTAAATCTATTACTTATTTTGTGTCATTGATGGGAGATACATAAAGGAACAAGACTTAGAAATCATTTAGTATCTTAGAGCCTGCATGCCTCAATGGAAGGTTTCTTCGCTTTCAACAATGGATTCACATCATTGATCCCTAATCGAAATATTCTATCGAGTGTTCAAATTCAACTCATTTATTCACATTCGTTGGATTGTACTAAGGTACCTTGAGAGTCATTGACATCAATGGTGATTTTCCTCAGACTTGTTAATGGTTTTCATTAATGACCGGTAATAAAGTGGTTTCTAACGATATTCGACTTCAGCACCTGTTATCACATGGCTAGATTCGTACTTATGGATGACGAGATTGAAGATCCTGTATCTCATCGTTGTTGGTCTAGGTTGTGATGGAGTATTTATGATTTGTATTGACACATAGATCGACTTTGTATGTCTCGTGTCTATGTCTGAATTTGATCTTTCTCATACATAGATCCACAGTGTATTCTTGGCGGCTATGTAGAATCTTAATGACATGGATCCACAATGTATAATTGGTGGTCATGACTTACATTTATGTTTTACATCATTTGTAGTCTGAACATGGGAATTCCTACCTCAGACATGGTATAATATTGTGCAGATGCTTGATTGTTTGCAGGTTCCCAATTGGTGCATTCCTTGTTCCCGACACACACACGCATTTTACAATGTATTTCGGTTGTCACATGTTTCAGCCTCATACTTTGGGGGGAATTTTGTTACACATTATTTTGGTCACCTTGATGAAAATTCCACAAGCATGTGTCCAGGATCTCAACAGGATCTTTTGCATGAGAAAATAATTGATTTCTTCCTCTACAAGACTTCTTTTAAGAAGGCTTTCATAGGCTGCATGTAGTACATAGTACGAAAATCCATGATTTCCGCAGGCTGCTCTATACCTGTCTCACGGGGTTTCTGCAGGCTGCTATATAAGCAGGGTATGACAGTGTTGGAAATCTAAAATAAGAAAGAAGTTCATGAAGTTTCTATAAGGGGAATCTTCTAGAATGTGAGGTGGCGTTCATATGGTTGTGATACTACTGGCTTCTCTGATTTGGTAGGATCATCCTCATCCTTTTAACCACTTCACCTTCTCCTATATAATGATGGATTTCTCATGGAAAAGGTTAAGCAAGATTAAGCAAATAATTGATTAAAGAATAGGTTGAACACTATGTGAGGAATCCTTTTTCAATTGATGCTTGAGGTCTCCATTTGTCCATCAAGATTTTGTGGATCATCTTCATGCAAATTTTGGAGCAAGTGTATGTGTGTGTTGGAGAAAAGAACCACTAAAAGGGAACTTGTGACATCAAGTCAATTTGGTTGTAACTTCCACTTTTACTTAATATAATACAGTGGCATGTTTCTTTCTCATAAAATCATTCTCATTTTATTACATGACTCCTTGATCACATGTTTAGGTTTTCATTGAATCTACTATTGTTGCTTTCACTTTGGTTGGTTTTTGTCATTGTAGATCTGATTTCACAAGAGCACCAGAGTGAAGAAGGGACAACAAAGATATAGGAAAGAAATATTTAAAGGTATGTCATCCATTCCTTCTTTGGTAGTAAATTCAATGATTGTAACTTAGGGAAAACATCATGTCTCGTCTTGTTTTGTTCTACATCCAAGTGGATCTAGGGAGATTAGTTTATGTCCACATTTACTGATTTATCCAATAACACTCTTCTTGGAGGTAGGCCTGCTACCTCTTCATGAAACACGTCCCTATATTCTCTCAATATAGGATGGTCTTCTAGGCTTGGTTCATGGTTATCAACCGAGTTCCATACTTGTATAGAATACAAAGGAAATCCCTTTCTACAATATTTCTTTATTTGTAGGGTTGATATCTATCTCACTGAGACAAGATTTTGAATTCCATGTAGGGTTATTTTATCCCCTTTATCATTTTCACATACTAATTTTTTGTTATATCAGTCAACATGGATTTATGAGAAGCTAACCAATACATGTCAATTAGCACGTCATAAGATCCTAGAGGAAGGATTTTTAAGGTTGCTTGGGTAGACAAAACATTCATAATGACTTGGCATGTTGTTATGACTTTTGTTACCATTATTTTTGTTTGAGTGGCTAGTTGTACCAGCCATGATTTTTCATGTTTTTCATGCTATAATTATACTTATCAATAGTTTGAGGGGAAATATAACTCAAATTAGAACTAGGGTCAATTAGAATAGAAACAAGATGGTTGGAAATCATACCTTCCATTTCCACTATTTAGGCCTAGTGGTTTTCTTGTCTATTGTACAAAGATGCATGAATTTTTGGTACACTTTTGGCCACATCATACTTTGGTAGCCTTTTGGACAATTTAGACTCTCCTATTGTCTGGCTTCCTATGAGGGAAGTCCCTTAGTAATTTTTCTTCCCCACAACCCCATCATTTTAATGATTCTTTTTGTGTACTCTTATTCCTTCCAGGGGCTGATCCAAAGGTTTTGTTTCCACTCTGAGATGGAAAGTTCTATTGATTCACACTTTTAGTGGGAAGGCTCATCCTAGAACTCTTCCCATAGTTATTGAACCTTGAGGAATTAACCACCTTCTTATTGAATCCCATTTTACCGTTCTTCTTCCAGTCCTTGGTATATTCTTCCTTGTCGTAGACTTGTTCCTAAAAATACCTAACTTTCCTAATGGCATATTCCAACGTCTTAGGTTCATCAAATTCAATTATGTTTCATAAGTATTGAGGCATCCCACTAAGGAACAATTGTATCTTCATCTTTTCTTCCTTTTATATAGGGAACATACCCCAGTAACTCCATAAACTTGTTGATGTATTCATCTATGGTTAGTTGTCGTAGTTTGAGTTCATAGAACTCCTTAGTTCTTTCATGATAGTACCTTTCATACATGTACTTCTTATTGAATTATTTTTGAAGTTTTCCCCAAGAAAATCCCTTCTCATAGATCCCATTTATATTTATAAGGTCCTCCCACTAGATAGAGGCATTTCCATTCATGTTAAATATATCTATTCAGGCTTTCAAGTTCTTAGAGTAGTTATGAAGTCTGAAATACTTCTTCATGCTAAGTATCTAAACTTATGCTTCTTCCCCCTTTTTGATTTCTCCATAAAAAATGGGTGGCTTGGCTTTCTTAAATTATTCAAGGTCACCGCCCTTGGAGTAATTCCGTTTATTTATCTTCCTCTTAGAATGTGTACTAGTCTCACTATTGGAAAGTTCCTTGGAGATTTCTACCCCTTTACTAGATGAATTTCCAAATGATTCTTGGGTTTTGGCATGCCTCCTAGCTCATTTTCATGCCTTATTGGTAGTGATTCTTCTTGCATCACTTCTTTTAGGACCATGCTTATGTATCTCATGAAGACTCTGGGTTTTCTCAGGCCGGTGTTTGTCCACATTGATGGTTGTTGGTCCATGTTGTAACTATCTATGTATATCTATCAGACTTTGTAGTAGGACCACATTTAATTCCATCTATATTTCTTGCTCTTTCATCATCCTATCATTATCGACCTTAAATATCTGCAGCTCTGCCATGAGGCCTCTCACTGTCTCAACTAGATTTGGAGGGGTTTCTACCACTCTCCTTTAATTAGATTCTTCTTCTTTGTTATGGATGTCCCTCCCCATTCATGGTGTGTCACCATCCTTTCACTTATAACTTTTCTATGAACTCATTAACTAGTTAAGTACTGATGATCAATCATTTTTGTTAGTTGATTATCCCCTAAATTATAAAAAAAACAAGAATTAAAAAAAAAAAATTGCTTCATTATTAATAAGCACTCAACAACATACTGTTCATATTAAATTATGAAAAAAAAAAAAAATTATCATCCCTCCTTTCAGTAATAAGGTTTAAAATAAATCCTCATGGATAATAATGTGGGGATGTTATCAATCTTGAGATTTAAGGTGTTAATGTTTTACACAGTGAAATTCGTCGAATTCCATATACTAGGTAAAATCATGACTCAGGAACCATCAGATCAAAAGGCTCGATCAAGACCCATCCTTGGATCGTGGTATTCGTGGTCAAATTCCTAGTGGATAAGTTATAATTGTGATCATTGATTATGGTTGAATCAATGATCCACATCTTTATATACCGTGAAATTAGTTGTGGTTTACACTAAAGGATTGATAGTTCATCTTAAAAGTGCACACATAAGTCACACCTAAGTTAAAAAATGGCTACTCTGTGCTGGTGGTTTCATAATATCCACGAAGGGACACATGGTGGTCAATAAAGCTAGAGTGACGCTCTTAAGGGTGGTTTTATTTACACCTCCTGACCTCCTGCTATGCTATGAAAAAAGAAAAGAAAACCTCTTGGTGAATGTGGTAAATCACTCAAGGGCTTAAGTGCCTGATTATGTGGCTTGGAATTAATAGGCCCTTAAGAATAACATATGGTAACATATCCTCCCCCTTATAATTTTTCTAATAAAATTTATTTGACTCTTTTGTGAGCCCAACCAGGACAAGTGTATTTCCTTCTCTGATACACTTTGTAAAAAACTCAACCCCCTAATTAACTTTTAAGGGAATGGGGTATTAAAATTTTTTCCCTTAACCAACTCAAAGCTTCCCTTCGATGGAACCATCATCTTCTATTCATCAAGACATTTCCAATGACTATAATTTTGTTGAAAACTGATATTTGGATTCAAATCTATGGCTTCTCAAAGTTATGGCCACCTTTAATATAGGTGGATATTGGTGGCCAACCACCTATTCCAACTAGCTCAAAACAATTTTCTGGCAACTTACTATTTTTAGTAGTTATTCCATTCCTAAACTTTCAAGGCCTAAAAAACGTTTTTTCACAATCGAGCACCTCAATGATAGCCAAAGGATTTGATTGAGCCCCCAAAATGAATCTCCTCTTCAATACATTTCCAACGAGCTATCTTTCTCCCCCAAAAAAGATCATATGCCAAAGTTACACCCATGGGAAGTTGATACACCTAACTACCCAAAATGGGGTCTACAAAATTGTTGGCTTTTCATATTTCGAGGTTAGGGTTTTGGATTTTCTTTATGATAAAAATGCCTTTGGAGCCTCATTGTAAAATCATCTTCTTGAAAATGTGAGTAGTCGTCACATATCTTCTTAGAGATAAGTTGCCACCATTCTAATGAGTCTTTCACTTTGTATTTCTATAGTTTTGTACATTTCGCTCATTAATAGAAATTGTGTATTAATGTATCTTTGTGTTTATGGTTATATCTCTAATATATATTTGTTATGTTATTGGATATATAATATATATTTGTATGATTATTTATTATATCTCCACTCTCATTTCATGCCAAAAATAATCTAGATCAACCTCACTGCCATGTGTCACCCACATGGCCTTCTATCACACGTGTCCTCCTATGTGGCAATGTCGTGGCTTCCTAGTACACATGCCATGATTCATGGCATGAACGTGCAACCTTCCCCATTCGACCTCGTCCAACACTTGTCGAATTCCTTCCAATGTCTTTCGTCACTATCGGGATCCTTCCATGAGAGTGTTCCCATGATAGGTTACCCAATGCACTTCGACAGTTGAATCTAAAAGTTACCTCCTCCAATAGATAGGATGGTTCCAGGGGCCTGACGATGGATGACTAATATTTCATCGAAGCTTCTTGGTTGTGTTTCATTCCCTTGATGCACAATGCCATCTCTACGTAACATGTCATTCTATAAACACTAGACATGTGGCACCCATATTTCCCATAGAAGTTCACCCACATGTGCCAAATCAATATGCCATGTGCAAACTTCTATGCTTGACACATAGAACCACCTATATTATAACACGTGGTACCATATGCATTGTCCTCTTAAGCCTTTAACAAAATAATGAAGGTCCTGATCATTTGCATATCCCTCAGCCTAGGAAGATCGATGGTCTAGATTTCCTATAGGAGTCTTCCCATTGAAGTATATCTCCATGATCCACTCCAAAATTCCCATTACGATGGACAGTCAAGATCTCCTCTTGGAGTTCCTTCGACCTTGATAGATCAATGATCAAATATTTTCCCCGAAACTCTCTCGTCGGAGTGTATCTCTGTGATCCATTCTAAGAAACCCCTTTTGATGGATGGTCATGATCTCTTCTCGGATTTTCTCCAACCCCGATAGATCAAAAATGATATCTTGTTTGAGCTCTCCCATCAGAGTATATCTCTGTGATCCATTTCGAGAAACCCCTTGTGATAGACAATCAAGATATCTTCCTAGAGTTCCTTCGACCTCAATAGATCAATGGCCATATCTTCTTCTCGAAGCTCTCTTGTCAGATTATATCTCTGTGATCCATCTTGAAAGGCCCATTGCAATGGAGGGTTAGGATCTCCCCTCAGAGATCCTCTGATCCTTGACAGATCAACAACTGTGATTTCATCTTGGAGCTCCTCCATCAGTGTGTATCTCCAAAATTCATTCTAATAAGCGTCATCCAATGGACAGACAAGATTTTCCTTTGGATCTCCTATGATCTTGATGAATAAAAAATTAGGGTTTCCCCTCAGAGCTACTCAATTAGATTTTATCATTAAGATCCACTGTGAAAATCACCTTCTGATGGATGAACAAGATCTTCTCTTAGAGTTTCTTCAATCCTGACGGATTGATGGTCAGGATCTCTTCTCGTATGACCCTTGATATTGGACCACTCCTAGGGAGACATATGTCCCCCCAAGATGCGTTGGAGAGACAAGTGGCACATGCATGAATTTATGACCATTCCCTCACTAGTCCAAAGGATCACAATACATGGCATAACCATTTCTCGACATGTGGACCTCCATGTGTACTTTACATGGCATACACATCATCATGGATTCACTCTATTTATCCATTCATGTGATGACACATGTCTTTTCTGTGCCATGCTATCCCTCAGGCTAGCACCTCCGTTATCCTGATGTCACCTCCCATCTTAATATCATTCAAAGAGACCATAGTGATCTATGAAATAAGTTATTTTGGGGTTAATCCCCAATGAGCAGTCCAGATTGTCCCTCAAAATCCCCTTTCAGAATTCCTCCACTTTGACATCCAACACCACTCTGACCATGGGAATTTATAAATTCTCTATCTTGTGATCTAAAAATGAGATCTCATCATCGTGCCCAATATGATGGCTATGTTGGTATAAGGTCTTATATGCCCACAGGCTCTGACCTCCTCCACACAACAGATCTAATGTCCCATAAACTTCAACAGCCGCCCTCTGACATATTAACGATCCTATTGTATATGAAGTACATACTCTATAGGAGTCACACCCTGCTCTGATGGAGGGTTAGGATCTATTGATTCCATCAAATAAATAGTCGAGATCGAATCTCACCCTTGCTATGATCAAAGGCCAGAGTTATCCACCGTGACAAATCAATGGTCATGATCCTTCAAGGTGAGTTAGGGTTTTCCTTTGGCTTAGCAGTATTCTCCAAGACTTAACCACTTTCATGAGTGTTCCTTTGAGTCCTTTACAAGGATTTTCAAGTCTCAGGGACCTTTCTCTTGTCCAAGGCACTCTATTTCCCTATTTACTCATTTCAGGGACTTCCCCACCACAATGCACAGGTATACACACAATGTGTATATAAGTATTTATATGAGAAAAAATACGACAATACATATAGTAAGAATGTCTCTCTCTACTTAGGTTATGGTTGAGATTCAGGTTATTTACCCACTCAATTAACTATACATATTCATACTCTATTTACCATTTACAAAGGCTTTTCACAGATATATTATTGTCATTATTTCCTTACAAATAAGACTATCTAAAATAAAATAAAAACATGACTTCTTGAGCAGATATACGTTCTATGAAAACATGGGACATCTCTAGAAATATAGAGTTAAGCTCTAGAATCTTCATCATACAGACCATCAAGTCCTTACATGTATTTTAGTCAATACATAAAACAATACAAGCTACTTATCTACAAATTTGAGGTATTTTGGCCACTACTGAAGGGTGAGTCTCTCTCCACCCAACCATAGGAAAGATTGCGCTGAAATATGCTATAGCCATCCAACCCCGAGCTAGGGTACGATTCCACGAGAGAATTTCTGCAATATTTTCAAAGAGTCTCTGCTAATTCTGCTCTTCTTCTCACCTGAACCAAAGATATATACCTTTGTCTATCTTTCCATGCTCAGGCCTTTTCCCAATCGTGTGTGTGTCTCCTCTGTCCACCCATGACCCCTTATTTTTTGTGTCTTCTCCCCCACAACCTCGTGGTTCATGCAATAAATTTCTCGAGGGTACTTTGTCCATCCTTCCTTAATTTTCCAACGGGACTATTCCAACTATCATCTTGATTGGTAATAAATATTTAGGGCCAAGGAAAGTTCAACTCTGCACTTGTTTTTAATTTTATAGGGTATTTCCTTCCAAGGTCATTTCAATCAATAATAGCTTCCTTCTTCCACCATTCCTCTCATGACATTGTAACCTGTGAAGGCCATCCCTTCAACAATAGCTTAAGATTTCTTTGTTTCATTAAAATAAAATATGTACAATAAAAAATAAATCAAGGTCCATTGTCTTTCCTTTATCACATAACAAATATGTTTATAGTTTGGTCATAATAGTACTTATATTTTATAGAATTGGGGGAAATAGGGGTGTTACATTCAAGGAAAGAGTTCAAGGAAAATTTTCACAAAGTGAAGCAATCGACGCACTCTACTTTGTGAACACAATAGTAAGTGGGCTGAAAATGGCAGCTTGGTTGACACTGGGGAAACAAAAAGTTTTGTGAGTGAATGAGATGCAAATTATATTCATCACAAACCTAAGAGCTACACTAAAAATGTAAAGTGTTGAAGTCAAAAATGATGTCAGTGATGGGGATTACTCATTTAGTGCCATTGAGAGATGGGGAGAAGTTTGGCAACATGGACCTGCTAGTAGCTTCGTTTGAATATCATGTGATGATATTGGGCTTGGAATTCCTCATACTTTTCAAAGTATCTCCACTCATTCATGAAAGTCACTTAGCGTTCTTGGGAATGTACAAAACACCAAGTGCACCCTTGAAGACAAAGAGAAATCTCAAGAGGATGCCTAGAATCTCTATGATTAGGTTGATAGAAGGAGTTAGTGGGAGCACCGATGAGCCTTATAATGTGGCACAACAACTAGAAGTCATCCATACCCCAATATATATGAGTAGTTTGGGGATAGAAGAGAAGCAACAAATGGTGATGAAGTCTTCAGTGAATATAGCCATGGGGAAGATTGGTTGATTGAGGAACTTGCAGAACCATGAACGTGTGTAACATCCCCAACCACCCAATAAGTTGGGAGACATCACTTCCTAGACATCTCTCCTTTCTCTAATACCAATTTGTAACACTCTCGACCTTAAACCAATAGGACAGGCCATGCCACCCAATAACTTTGTAGATATAATCACATATAACACTTAACAGGAAAATAGAGATAACATATGGTATTCACACACACACACACACACACACATATATCTAATGCAATTAAACAGACATCAATACTCTACTCATACACCTATTCATGCGGAAGAAACATTAACACTTACATGCAACATATATACACAAACATTACTCATTAATTATAATACAAATACAAATACAGATACACAACATACAATGAACAAATATTTGGTACTTATCTTGTAATAGATGACCACCAACTATAGGCAGACCCTCCATGAACCTCCCAGCCTTAGACCATTCTTATCATCGCGCTCAACATTGTATCACCCCTGAATTGGGACTAAACTCCATCGGGACAAGGATTCCTAGGCTTGGCAAGGACAAGAGGAAAGTCACATAGATCAAGAGGAATGATTCTCTGAGGAGCCAGTTCACACTGACAGTTTACAACCTCTCATTCCCCACATGCCTATCCCACCCAAGGAAGTGTTCCCCTTATCTACTCAATAGTCCTTCAGCTTCCCTACTTCCCTTCCAGGGCTTCAATAATAGGTCGAACATGAATTCTTAGAGCATTATTGCTATCGTTGGACTCCCTATGGGAAAAATTGCTTCCTCAACAACCTCTCTCACCTGTAGAGAGTTGTTATAGGCCTAAAAACCTTATTCTTCAGTCCATGGGACTGACAACCTTCCTCTTAAAACTCACAAGCCTGATAACCTCCTTCTTTATTCCAGCTCCTAAGTCAATTCAGGTAAGGGTGATGGAAAAAAAAAAATCTCGGTAGAGATCATATAAAGGAAACAAGCCACGCCCAGTCAAGGAACTATGTTGGCAGCAACAAAAAATCATTAAGGCACAATACAGCTCAGGAAAGGTACAAGTGTGTTATGCTTCATAGGAAAAGTATGGGGTAGCTCAAAGTGCCTGCAGGTTCTAGGGTGCGTGAATGATGCATGGGTTGACAATGAAGGAAATGACTCTCTTCGTGAATCAGTCATGAATCAGGTGAGATGGAAGACTTTTGAGAGTGGCGACAATCATGAGAATGGTGAGAGAGAGAGAGAACCCCCAATGAGCTAGATTTCCTAGGTATAAATTGCATGCGCCTAGGTTGACACATGTCTTCTTGAAGTTGCATGAGCTCCACTTAACACTCCTTCCCTTTCGCCAGGAACTTAGGAGAAGATGAATATGTCACCTTAGTCTTTTTGGAAATAATAATATAATATTATTCCCTTAAAGGTAAGCCCTCTAGCTTAGCCCCTATTCTTAGACACTTAAACCCTTCCCTTACCCTTCTTAGTGGATCTTAGTCCCCTATAACTCTTTCTTTGTGGAGGTCTACATGCAACGATGTAATTTTATTAATGATATAAGTGTTTACATATACAAAAATAGGCTCATTGGACTTAATAATATAGGCTCTTCAGCCTAATAACATATAATTATTCCATCTTATAAACACTTGTCTCACCAGCCCATAAACATAATTACAATTCAGCAGGGGCTCGGCCTTGGGGTATTACAATCCCCTCCCATTTTTTTTTCACTGTCCCCAGTGAGACTTATTTACACAACAACAATAAGATTTTCAAAATCTTCAAAACGATGTGGATACTCTGCCCGTATAGCATCTTCATGATTCCATGTTGTGTCCTCAGGACCGTACCGGGTCCACTAGAATTTTACAAGCCCTATGGATCGATTCTAGATCTGCTTTCTTTTTTGGTCTAGTATGTGCATGGGATGCACCTAAAAAGTGCTTTCTTGCTCCACCTGAATCACATTCCAATCAATAACATGATTAGCACTAGGTATATACTTCTTAAGCAATGACATATGAAATACATTATGTATAGGAATAGATGCATGCAATGCAAGAATATAGGATACTAGACCAATCCTCTCTAGGATTTCAAATGACCCACAATATCTGGGTGCCAACTTGGAACAATTTCCTGGATTTAGGGAACTTATATTGGTCTTCACCTTCAAGAACACATGATCCCCTACTTTAAATTCCTTGTAAGTTATGCTCTTATCAGCATAGGTTTTCTTCCATTCTTGGGTAGCCTTCAAATTTTGTTTAATCTTCAACATTTGGTCTTCCATTTTCTTCAGCAAATATGGCCCAACCACTGCCCTATCAACTGGGTTGTCCCAACTTACTGGGGTGTTGCACTTTCTGCCAGAAAGTGCTTCAAACATGCTCATATTCACTAATGGTTGATACCCATTGTTGTAGGAAAATTCTACCAAGTGTAGATAATCTTCCCATTTAGATGTTTTGTCCATAACATACACCCTTATAATATCCTCTATCACTTGGTTCACCCTTTATGTTTTCCCATCCAACTCAGGATGATAGGTTGTGTTGAAGTTCATATTTGTTTCGAACGCCTTGAATAACCCCTTCCAAAACTTTGAGGTAAACTTTGGGTTTTTGTTAGACACAATTGTTTTGGGTATGCCATGCAAGCATGTTACTTCCCTCATAGAAATATCATCAACATTGGTTGCCTTGTAAGTAGTCTTCAATGGGATAAAATGGGCAGCATTAGTAAGCTTTTCCACAACCACCATGATTGCATCATGTTGCTTACTTGTTCTGGGAAATCCTGTGATGAAATCCATTGTTAGAACTTCCCATTTCCACTCAGGAATGGGTAATGGTTGTAGTAAACCAGTTGGGTTTCTATGCTCAGCCTTAACCTTTTGACATTCCAAGCATTTAACTATGTATTCAACAATCTCCCTCTTCATTCCTAGCTAATAATATTGGCTCTTGACTGCTAAAATTATTTTCTGATATCTTGGGCGTCCCGCATAAGGTACATTGTGCATTTATTTTAAAATATCACTCCTCAATTCAAGAGAATTGGTTACATAAATTATTCTTCTGTACAATAGAATTCCATCAATTCCCCATTCATAATCCTCGACTTTCTGCTGCATGTTACCTTGTTGTAATTTTGTTACCAATTCCAAGTACTGTAAATCTGATTTTGTAGCCTCCACAATTTTGTCTTTCAAATCTGATTGGTACATGCTAATGGTTGTAGCATGAAACTCATGCACTCTTCTGCTGAGTGCATCAACCACTTTGTTCTCTTTCCCCTTGATATGATTTATTTCAAAGTCATACTCACAGAGGAATTCCAACCATCTTCTTTGCCTAGCATTCAAAGTAGGTTGATCAAACAAATACTTCAGACCATTATGGTCTGTCCTTAGCTCAAACTTCTTTTCCATGAGGTAGTGCCTCCACTTCTTCAAAGTGTGCACTATGGATTCCAAATCCAAATCATGAGTGACATAGATCCTTTCATTCTCTTTCAATTTTCTGGACTTGAAACATATTACAAATCTATTCTAACTAAGGACTCCACCAAGTCCTTCTTTGCACACATTTGTGCAAACCAAAAAATATTCATTCGGAGCTGCAATATTCAGAATTGTAGCACTGGTTAATAGTTGTTTCAATTGTTGGAATCTCATTTCGCATTATGTTGTCCATTGAAACTTCTTCCCCTTCCGTTGCAAGTAAGTAATGGGATGAGCTATTCTCGAAAACCATGCAATGAACCTTTTGTAGTAGCTCACTAGACCCATGAAGGATATGACTTATGTCACATTCTTAGGTGTTTTCCACCCTCTAATGGATTCTATCTTATTAGGATCCATGGTTATACCATCTTTTGAAATGATATTCCCCAAATAATGAATCTTGTTTTTATAAAATGAGCAGTTGCTCAATTTGGCATACAACTGATGCTCTCTTAGCACTTCTAACACCATCCTCAAATGATGTTCATGATCTTCTTCCGACTTGGAATATATAAGGATGTCATCTAAACAGAAAATGACAAACTTGTCCAAATATTCTCGGAAAGAACCATTCATTAGGAACATGAAAACAACTAGTGGATTTGATAACCCAAATGGCACCACTATGATCTCATAATGACCATGCCTTGTCTTGAAGGTGATCTTATTGATATCTTCCTCTTTAATCCTTACCTAATTGTATCTTGACCTGAGATCTATCTTTGAAAATATCCTTGCATCCTTCAACTGATAGAAGAGATCATCAATCCTTGGTAGATGATACTTTCTTTTTATAGTTACCTTGTTCAACTATCTGAAATCGATGCACAATCTCAATGTCCCATCTTTCTTCTTCATGAACAATACTAGGGCACCCCAAGGTAAAAAACTTGGGCATATATACCCCTTCTTTAGAAGTTCTTCAAGTTGCATTTGCAACTCCTTCAACTCTAGTGTACTCATTCTGTAAGGAGCCTTTGATATTGGAGCTGCTCCAAGCATTAAATTTATAGAGAAATCAATATCTCTCTTTGGAGGTAGTCCTAGTACCTCCCTCAACACATCTTCAAACTCTTCTAGGAATACATCATCCTCCATATTTGGAACCTTATCCTTATATGCTTACTCGATATGGGCTGCAAATATTTGACAACCCTTCCTGTAACACTTTTTCAGCTGCATTACTAAAATTTCTTTGATAGTCACTGCCCTAGGAATTCCCTTCACTTTCCTTAGGTTACCTTCCTCATCCAAGCAAGTAAATTCCTTTTTATGAAATTCTAGGATAGCATGATGTTGGTTCAACCAATCCATCCCCATTAGACACACATAGGAACCTAAAGTCAAGATGTTCAAATCTTCCCTACTGCTTAGTCCATTCATGTCCATTAGACATGACTTAACCATCTCATTAACTTTTCTTTTGGCTTCGGTAGCTAGCTACACCAACCAATATTTTCCATGCTTGTTTCTTGGCAAATGAAAACTTTCCACCATCTTAGGATCTATATAACTATGAATATATATTGAATCAATTAAAATAGTAATGGTTCAGTTGTGGATCATACCTTCCACTTCAATAATATGTGATTGATACTCAGCTTGTTTGTTGTACAGGGATGCATAGATCCTGGGTACACTTTTTCCCATGTCCTCCATTGTTTCATCTCATTGTACATTGCGAAAAACGCTCACTTTTTCACTTCTGTGAGGACAATCTCTAAACATATGGTCTCCTTTACAACCCCAACATTGAATAGGTGGTTGCCTTGGCCTTTGACCACCTATCTCAATCGTTCTGGGTTTTCTAGTAGTTATTTGTCCCTGAGTATTATTTCTGAAGAATGGTGGTTTAGTTCCCTTCTTCCTCTGATCCATATTAAATTTATTCTTGTCTTCCCAAGATTTTTGGAAAGTTGGCCTTGCTTTTTGTTGATCATATAGGCACTTAGCTCGCCTTATGGTCTCCTCCAATGTTTTTGGATCATCATATTGTATTTTTTCACTGATGAATGATGACAAACCAATGGAATACCTCTAAATCTTGATTGTCTCATCCTTGATGAAAGAGACGTACTTCAACAATTCTAAAAACCCTTTCATATTCATCTATTGTCATACTCCCAAGCTTAAGTTCAAAGAACTCTTTGATTTTCATGTCATAGTATCTCTTACTCAAGTATTTATTTTCGAAATACTTCTTGAATTCACTCCAAGTATTATTTTTATCTTCAATGTGCTGCACTTGCACAAGTTTCTCCCACCACATGGATGACTTTCCTTTGAGTTGATAGATGGAAATTCTTCCTTCTGCATGAGAAGAATAATTATGCAATTGAAAATACTTTCTCATGCCCAACAAATATGTATTTGCATATTCATCATTCTTGTGCTCACAATCAAATGTAGGAGGTTTGATATTTTTCATTTCCCCTTGTAGCTCATCCACCCTAGACCTCTTATGCTACGTGATAGGGGATGGACTTGGTGATCCGGATTATTTTCGACACGAAATGAGAGCGGAGATATAATAAATAATTGCACAGAGATATCATAGATATTCAATAATATAACAAAAATGTATCAGATATGCAACCATAAACACAAATATACAGTAATACACGATTTCTAATAATGAAATAAATGTACAGAGACTGTAAAAATACATAGTGAAAGACTCGCTAGAATGGTGGCATCTTATCTCTGAGAAGAGATGTGACAGCTACTCACATTTGCAAGAAGATGATTACAATGAGGATCTTAAGGCCTTTTTATAATAAACAGGAATTCCAAAAACCCTAGACATCCAAAAACCTAACCCTAGGAGATGAAGCGCCAAAATTCACGTGGGCCCCGTTTGGGTAAGTTAGTGCATTAACTTCCCGGGGTCGTAACTTTTGCATACGATCTCTGTTTTAGGCGTATGATAGATCGTTGGAAAGGAATCATCGAGGAGATTCATTTGGGGGCCTTAATAATGATGTAGTCTATAATTGAGAATCTCAATCTCGAAAATACTTCATTTAGGCCCTCAAAATGGCCTTGAAAGTTAAAAATTGCTAAAAATAGTAAATTGCCAAAATTGCCAAAAAGCTATTTTTATCCAGTCAGAAAATGTGGGTGGCTACCAATATCCACCTGGATCAACCCTACCTCCTTAGGAAGAAATGGTTTCCATTGCGTTGAGTTCCCAAGGGAGAGGGAAAAGTGTTTGTTGAATCTGTATCTTGGTGAGTTGCTTGCCTTGTTGGAGACGTCGCACTGCTCAGTTTGTGGAAGTCTGTCATGAACCTGTTGAGGTTGAGGCTGTTCAACAAGTCAAGGTACATGAGAGGATGGTGTGCAGAATGAATCTTTGCGCTTTGCTGCATCCTTGTCGACTTGCTTCTGTTGGATAGAAGGTGCTTGGGGTGAGGTTGTAGTGGTTGCAGTGTCCTTCTGTTCTCCTTTTGAACAGATTGTGAAAAAGATAAATTTTGCAGTATGAGATACTACCTCGAGGCACTTTTTAGGTGTAACAGTAGTCGGAACTACCTATGGTATTCTGTGGATATGACCCCCTAGAGAAACAATGACACTGCGGGGTCGAGACTCATAAACAACATGGCGCTTCCACATATATGGTTGGCCCAAGAGAACATCACAAACATCTAGTGGGGTGACATCACATAATACCTCATCCTTGAAGTTTTGGATGCCGTATGAAAATCGAAATTGTTGGATGACATGGAGATATTGTCCTTGGCGAAGCCACCCAATGTTGTATGGCTACGGGTGTGGTGTTGTCGATAATCCCAATTGTTTGAAGACCTCTGCTGAGATGAGTTTCTTCTGGATTTCGATATCAACAATAAAATGGAACAATCCCCTTTACCCACATCTGTGAATGAAAAAGGCACTCCCCCTCTTCAGGATATGTTGGTTCTTCTAGTTGAGTTGTTGCGGTCGCGACAATAGAAGTGGGGTCCACGTCAATGATCTGTCCTTTACTAGAATTTTCAGAATCAGATTCTGAATCAGGGTTCGACTCCTTGTCTTTGATATCGACCACCAATGACTATTTTGAGTGACATTCATCGATGTTGTGCCAATGTCTTTTGTGGAAATCTCACAATTTTCTGGTGTCCTTCTTTGTCTTCTCGTGACCCTTCTTTTCTTGTGTCTTGGACTGGTTTTCAGGAAGTTGTTTGTTAGGGCCATATTTATCATACTTTGGTTGTTGCAGATTTGTAGACCCAAAATCTCATTTGTTCTAGTGCTTAAATTTCTTCTTGATTTTCACATCATATCGATAAGCATCACCGAGTGATGAGATGTCCAGAAAATCCATTTCAGTTTGGATGTATCTTTGTAGAGCCCCACGGTATTTCAGAACCAAATTTCATTTAGAGTATTTAATACCCATATTGGTTCTCAAGGTATGAAAGGTATTGGTGAACTCCGAAAATAATTGGCCCCTCTCTTGCTGCAGTGTGTTCCATCTCATGAAATGGTCCTCATAGTTTCCAACAGGGTAATATTGTTCCTTTACCAAATCCACAAAAAACTCCCAAGTGGGCTCGACCCCATATATTCTAGACTCCTCTGTGGAACTTTGCTCCTAGTAAGTTTCCCACCAATGTTTGAAATGAGGGAGAGATTTAAGGATTGTGAAGGCGATCTTTTCTTTGTCCGAAAAATTGTGAACAAAGAAATAACCTTATAGCAGATTTAACCATTTGTCTAGGGCTTCTGCATCTATCTGTCCTTCAAATATAGGAATATCAAAATTAACTTGTACCTTGAAAGGTGAGGTGCTTCCAAAGTGGTTTCTTGATGAATATGTGCTTGTTTCTATTGGCAGGCATTGAATGATGTGGGAAAATTTCTCCATCATTTCGTCCCTCTGTCGCGTGACAGCTTGCTCAAGCAACAGATTGATAGGATCGTCTACTCCATCATTTTTTTTTTCTTCCACCATTGAGAGTTTCTTGGGTGTACGAGAGAGATTGTATTCAAGAGAGACAATCTCGAGACCCAAAATTCTATACTCGGATCTCATCGAGGACATGCACTCAAAAATGATCAAGAGCAGCCTGCTCTGATACGACTGATCTGGATTATTTTCAGCACAAAATGAGAGAAGAGATATAATAAAGCATTACACAGAGATATCACATATATTCAATAATATAACAGAAATGTATCAGAGATGCAACCATAAACACATATATACAATAATACACGATTTCTATTAATGAAAGAAATGTACAGAGACTGTAAAAATACAGAGTGAAAGACTAGGTAGAATGGTGGCAGCTTATCTCTGAGAAGAGATGTGATGGCTACTCACATTCGCAAGAAGATGATTACAATGAGGCCTTCAAGGACTTTTTACAATAAATAGGAATGAAAAAAACCCTAGAAATCCAAAAACCTAACCCTAGGAGATGAAGGGCCAAAAGACATGTGGGCCCCGTTTGGGTAAGTTAGTGCATTAACTTCCCGGGGTTGTAACTTTTGCATACGATCTCTGTTTTAGGCATATGATAGCCCGTTGGAAAGATATCGTCGAGGATATTCATTTTGGGGCCTCAATTATACCATGGGATATCATTGAGAAGCTCAATCCAGAAAAAAACTTCATTTAGGCCCTCAAAATGGCCCTGGAAGTTAAAAACTGGTAAAAATAGTAAATTACCAAAATTAACAGAAAACTGTTTTGAGCCAGTTGGAAAAGGTGGGTGGCCACTGATATCCACCTGGATCACTTGGGATATTATGTGATATCTTATTGGAATGCCTTGAGGAGTAACGATGATGTCTTCTAACATTTCTTGTTCTTATTTTCTCATCAGGAGACTTGTGACTTCCTGATTTTCTTCGACCACTCTCCTTATCCAATTTATTTTATATTATTTTCAGGATCTGGATCAACTTCATGTTGAAATCTCCCTGTTTCTCCCTGGATATCATAATCTTTTAACTTCAGGCTTCGACCCCTCTTGCTCTTATAACACCTAACTTTTGTCGAAGTTGCAAAGTCCGAATGACTTGGAGGTTAAACTTCATGCACTTTTCTCCATATCTGACGGTTGTGAAGGATCCTCCTTCTCTCGGATATATCCTAGGACCCAATCACCATGGATGTTGTGGTTTGTTTCTCTATGGCCAATTCTTAAACCGTTATTCCTCCTGTGCTTCTGAACACAATCCAATTATTCTTTCTCTCAATGCCCTTCTGGTACTCTGCACATCAAAATTCTCTAGAATTCTTACTATGAACACCTCATTCATGGTCCATCCAAGTTTAGTGTTGAAACCATGGGCTATGAACTTTAATGTTGTCTATTTCGACAACAATTCTTTTCCAAAAAAATTTCTTCGACTTCCACTAACATGGCCCATCCAGGATCAGTGTTGAAACCTTGGCTCTGATACCATTTTGTAACATCCCCAACCACCTAACAAGCTGGGTGGAATCACTTCTTGGATGTATCTCCTTTCTCTGATACCAATTTGTAACACTCTCGGCCTTAAACCAACAGGCCAGGCCATGCCACCCAATAACTTTGTAGAAATAATCACATATAACAC
>JZKD02S0937782.1:708575-724340 GCA_000966675.3 Picea glauca | reverse complement strand
ATGTCCACTATCCATTTCTCTTAGTTCATTCAATAATCTAGATCTAGGGAAAGAGTAGTATTTTGTCTTGCTTTGTTCTAGATCCAGGTGGATCTAGGGAGATTGGTCTGTGTCCACACTCACAAATTTATCTTGAAACAGCTCCACTTAACACTCATTCCCTTTCCCCGGGAGCTTAGGACAACACGATTATGTCCACCTTAGTCTTTTTGGAAATAATAATATAATATTACTCCCTTAGAGGTAAGCCCTCTAGCTTAGCTCGTAATCCTAGATACTTATCCCCTTCCCTTACCCTACCTAGTGGAGCTAATCCCCCCATAACTCTTTCTTCGTGGAGGTCTACACACAGTGATGTAATTTTATTAATGAAATGAGTGTTTACATATACAAAAATAGGCTCATTGGCCTTAAGCATCTAGGCTCTTCGGCCTAATAACATATAAGTCTTCCAGCTTATAAACACTTGGTTCACAAGCCTATAAACATAATTACAATTTAGGAGGGGCCTTGCCTTGGGGTGTTACAACGTGAGTGTAAGAGAGAGTTGGAATCTTCACTTGCCCTAACATAGGAGGAACATCATGGAGTGAATAGTCATCAACAACAAATCATGAATTTTGTGGAAGATCAGGAAACCAACTTACCCATTACAGAAACTCCAAGAGTTAAGACAAGACAATGCATGGAGGCACTTACTCAAATAGATTTGGAAACATACATGGAAGAGGCAGCAGAAGAAGAAAACCATGCAACAATGAAAGTGAACTTTTGTAAGAAGGCCACAGGGAAATATGACTTCCAACTTATGGCAGAACGAATTCAGGAGTCAGGATGCTCACCGAAGAAAGTTCATTTGGTCATGTGATACTTGAACATAGATCATAAGTTAGACACAATGTATGACAATAGCCTTGGTGGAGGCTATTGGGTACACTCTGACTATTAAATATATAAGGTGGAAATGTGCTACCGAGAGCAAGTAGCATGAATGGTGATTCCTAGTGGAGGTGTCATCAAAATACTCAAGCAGGGAAGATGCAAAACGACATGATGAGTTGTGGAGGAAACATGCAAAACTAATTCAAGGGGAAAGACCTTGTCTAGAACCAAAGGAGTTCATTCAAGTGAGAAAAATAGGTTGAGACTGTAGTGGGTGACTCAAAAATACCAAAAGGATTTGGACAGGATGATGATGAGGAAAACAAAAAAGAGTTAGTTGGATGTGGATATGCGCATTCTGTAGTGATGAACACGAAAATTTGAATAATCACCCAACCGGTTCGGAACTTGAGAGGATCCAATGTACATGACACAAAAACAAAAGAGTTGAAGTATCAAAGCCATCAAGGGTCAAGAGTATCTAGCACTTGTGTGCACTTAGCAGAACATCCCTAGGAGAGTTTTCTTAATGTCAACGGTTGGAGAAGTAGCAGTCATTAAGTGGTGATGATATCCTAAGATGGGTAGAGACACCCTGGAAGTTGATGGATTTTTTCGGGAAAACAACAACTTGGAGTGGGGAAGGATGTAAGGGTCTCCCTAGACACCCACCAATGTGTGTGCTCCTTGGGAAGATTCAACGATAGATAGACAAAGAGCACAAGGAAGGAAATGATCGGTTGGGAAAATGAATAAATTTTTGTGTGGGTAGGAGCACATTGGGCACATGATGTTGATTCATGGAACCAAGGGGGCACACACCTTAATTTCCTTACAATGATTGATGGAGACTTGGGTTGCATTTCAGCAAGGGAAGGGTGACTTGGGAGCATGCCTAAGGAGTGGAATCATCTACCCTCAACAACATAGGTGTACTAGAGAAGTTGTATGAACCCATCGACACACTCATGAGAAGTCACAAGGATTGACATGAAGTGAACACAAGGAAAAGTATGCACCCCAAAGGATGGGGTGCACCGGTACAAGAGACAGACAGTTAATGGTTGCACGGGCTCTGGATGGGTGCATCGGGTCCATGAAAGGGTGTGGCAAGTTCATTGAGTGTGGGTTTATGAAGGGGAATGGTGCACCCAAGAGACACAATGTTTCACACAAGTGACCCTTGGAGCTCCTATAAAGCAAGGGAACACAACCAGGAGGAAGGATAGATCACATTGGAAAGAGATTTGGGGAGAAATTTTGAGGCAAGTCTGCGATAACGAACTGAGGTAGAGTTTCCAAGATGGAAGACAAGTAGCCAAGAGTTGGACACTTTGAAAGGTTTTGGGGAAGTCTAAAAAATGTAGATCTTTGGGGGAACGTGTAATACATAACCAAAATCTATGTTATCTTGTTGAAAGTCTATAGAAACGAAACGACAACAAGTTTGTGGTTGTGGGAACGCCTGAGGTGCATCACATGAAGTTCTGAAGATGGTTGCAACAAAGAGTCTTGTGGTGAGAGATATGTTCTTGAGTGTCTTGGTGAGGTGAGGCAAATTGTTTGACATGGAGTTTCCACTTTGACAAAATTTGAGGTTTTTGGTTGGCACAAAACTTATGTTTTCCAGTAGAATTAGTGGTAGTAGAGGCATTAGTTTGTGCAAAGAATTGGATGGCACAGGTTTTGTGGATGTTGTTGAGGAAAAAAATGACTTGAGGTGAGGGAGGATGTAATTCCTTGGGAGATTAGATTTGGTGATCTCACCTCCACCCCAGTCCAAATTTGGTGGGAAGGACACTTGGTGCGAACAAAGAAACAAAATATTTCATATAGAGGGGATTTAGGGTTCCATGGGTGTGTGACGTGCTAAGGGACGACTCCACCCAAGGTTTATTGAAACACATGTCAAATAATGGATGGTTTGATGAAGAGTTGAGGTAAAGACTTGGGTGCTCCATCGATGAAGGGAAAAATGAATAAGACATGGGGGGTGCACTTAAACAAGTTGGTTTAACTCACCTAAGGGGCATGCAGACCAGAGAAAATTCTTCTCTTAGATGGATGGGGCATGCCAGCATGAGCAATGCACCAAGGTTCGGTGTGCTCGTCCCAAGGAGGAACAATGGATTATGAGTGCATGAGTGACCAAGGTGCGAGTATTCATTTGGGTGACCGGGTCCGTGAGGGCGCATGACGATTCATTTGGACAGGGGTTCATGAAGGGGCATGACACCTCCAAAGGACGTGGCAGTTCATGATGGTGACCTTTGGAGAGCCTATAAGAGAAAAATGGTGCACAACCAAAGAAGGAAATTTTGGAAGATTACACTTACATGGTTTGAATGCTCTGTGAGATATCAACACTAAATGTTAGCTCACTTACATGGTTGTTGTATTAAGGACGTGTGAGTTCTAATATTAAGTAGGCTTTCAGCTAAACATCTATTCTTAGCTATTTGTTGGGTCTTTTCATTTCTATAAATAAAGACCCTCTCATGTATTGTTATTAATTCATATTAATAGATTATTCTCTATTAGTATGAGGATAATTCATGATCTAGGTTGATAACTGGATCTTTACATGGTATCAGAGGAGATGTTGCCTGTCATGATTGTTTTCTCAGCAGGTGTATACATGTCATGTTGTTTTCTAATTTTCTCAACTATGTGATTTTTTTTTGTTTAACGTCTAATTTGTAGCCCATTGTCTCAGATCTGGCAGTGTCTGAACATATCTTGGTTGGATGTGGGATCGATTATCTCAAATCTCAGATACTGGCTTTTGTGGATATTTCACAAGCCTTTTTTTACAGATCCAGTCCGATCTGTATTCAATGCGTGAGAGAAACTATGTTTTCTCTGTTGCCTAGCTTTGGCATTGAATATTAGTTTTGTTATTTGCATAAGAATGGAGTCTTGACTATTCCTTTCATTTTCAAATATGTCATCTACGAATTCCAGATCTGGTACAGGATTTTTATCTTTCCCACCTTTGCACATTGTCACAGTTCATAGTCTTAGATTTGTGTGGGCACACTCTCAAAGTCCTTGGGAGATCTCTAGTTCTTGGAAGTTTTGGATCTTTGGGGCTTGAAACAAATCACCAACTCCATTCTACTGTTGCTTTGGAAGCTCACAAGGTTGAAGAAGTTACCTCTCAATTCCTCTTTATCCAAAACTCCATCTATGAGGGAGCTAACTCTTTGGAAAATTGGCATTCCCTTCTTTTTATATGGTTGTTATGGGAAATTTTATTATGGAGGTTGAAGAGTCGGTTTGTAGGTTGTGCTTGAATGGTGAAGAGCTGAGATTTATTCCCTTGGTTATAAAATGAAATTACATATAGATTTTTTATATAGAGTTTTTGTTTTGGAGGCACTTTGGCATATAGTTTATTTTTCCAATTTATTTTATTTTAAAGGTTATCAGCCAAGTTTTCTCCATATCTCTTAAGAGAAGTCTCCATTTTTCATTTTGTTTGAGGACTTGCTAAGAACATTCAACCCTCTTTTCAACAAGTGATTTCATACCATAATGATTTTCTTAATTGAGATTGTTTTTCTCATCATGAGCTCAATGAACAAATGTTGATTCCTCTATTGTAAATAGGTACCTAACATGGCCTTGTTTGTCGAGACCCATATCGAGGATTGTTGTCCATGATGACTATTTATGGTACCTCTAGTTCTGCACCTTTGAGTAGTGGATTTTGTGCCACTAGTGCAAATAGTTTTAAGAGTGTAACCAGGCATTTGTCTCCATGTACTACATTTTTTAGTGGTCTCTTGGAGCTTGCCAGTTTGGACTGTTTCTTTGTCATCTTTAGCTCATACTCCATACTTTAGTTAGATGTGACATTCATTATCATCATCTTTTCCACTCAGTTCAACATTTTTGGGGATTTTTGGGGACGGGGGGAGGGTGGTATGTAATGCTTCCTCGAGTGAAATTTTACTCACAATGTTCAATCGAGATCAAGCATCTTCAGAGTGAGCCTTGCACACAACATTAATTCCTATATTGATTTGGTGGTTGCAGTAGCTAGTGACCCATGCAGTCCGGTGAGATGGATTGATATCCATAGGGATACTCAACATATGATGTTTTCTTGGTTGTAAATGAGTACCTCATCAAGCCTTTTGTGTCGGGACTCAATTCTAGAGGATCAATTTATTTTGGGGGTGTGCATTCAACTTTCACAGCCTCAATACTTTGGAATGTGCATTGGAGATTGACTCACTTTTGGAGAGGAGTTTAATCATTTTTTTTGTTTATGAGAGTTTGTACATAGGTACCTCATGAGGCCTTGTTGTCACAGCCCATCTTTATTTTCTTTTGTTTTTTACCTACATTTAACTCATGAGAGGTGTTGGTATTGGTGTTTTCCAATACATTCATCCTGTGTTTTCCAATACTATTTGTTGAGTCTCCTCTTTCTTATAAATAGAGACCCTCTCATATATTTTTATTAATTCATATTAATAAATTATTCTATACTAATATGATGAGGATCATTCAAGGTGATCCTCTCATCTCTAAAAAGATATAAAGTACAAACATGACCGACACTCAAATTTCTGTTCAATCTTAACTTACTTTTTCCAATTTGACTTATTTTAGTAGCTGGGAAAAAACATTTTTTAATAATCTTTATCATAAGACGTGCGTTAAGAATTTCAATTTTCTTTTTTTAGTATATGTGGGTGGCCTTACCTGCTTCAAGGAATGGAATGCCTTTAATTGTTCCGCACTTAAAAGTTAAGATGTGTTTTACTCAATCATACATGTGAGTGCAAGTAAAGATGTGTTTAATCATACATGTGAGTGCAAGTAAAGATGTGTTTAAATTTTTGATGATTGTGAAATTTTTTTTTTGAAACATTCTTTGTGAAAAAAATGCATAAGGAGATATCAAACTTTTAAATTTGATTTCATTTTGAAATTGGAAATATTTTTGGAAAAATGAGTTTTCTAATTGATATGTTTTGGTTCTTTTGACATTAATCCTGTGTGAGATATAAATTTGGATGAAATTATATTTTTGTTGTTGTTTAAATTGTATATCTGAATGCATAAGTGGATTCTGGGTGCTGAAAAACTCTTGGAGAAGAAATTTGAATATCCAACAATTTCTTACTGGATTTAGGATAAAACTAAACAAAAAAAATGGTCCAAAAATAACCAAAACTTAAAACAGTTAGACTAAGGCTTTGGGAAATCTAGTTGAAATCTAGTTGCTGAATTAATTTTCATCATGCCCACGTCTTTATCTATTTCTTCTCCATGCCCTTGGAGTTTGTTCCTTCAACTCCCAAATGGAGATCCATTCCTATAGCTTCGTTCTTCTAATTGTAAGCATCCTGTGCCTCCTCCATCTCTCTACACTATGTGACAATGCGATTCGGTTCTAAGAATTGTTAATTCTGCAAAATGTGCAGTCAACCAAATTTTTGTCAAGCTATTAGACTTAATAATTTTCTAGAATAACATAAACCAATATAGTTCAACAAAATAATATCCGTCTCCATTTTCATTAGGTCTTCGTCGATCAAGAACCTCTCAGGATTCTATCTCTAAGCCCAAGTCTGTTCTACAATAATTTATGGGCTCTAGTTCCTTTTCTTCATCCCTTGGTTTGCATGTGACCACGGATGTGACCCAGTGCTAATGATTTGGGCGCTTATATGGAGCCTTGAAACTTCAGGATTCAGAGCTTCAGAGGTTTCCATTTTTCCACGCGTCCCAAATATCACAAAACAATGAACTGAAAAACATGCGAAGAATGGTGGATCTATGGTCCACATCTTCCCAACATCTAGCAATTGATACTTGCTATGGAACTCTAGGCTTCGGGGCTCTAGAACTTTGGAGCTTTGGGGCTTTGGGACATCAGAGGATTTCACCCTTTCACATCCCAAAACTCCCGAATCAAAAATTTATGAATATTTCCACATCACCCGTATGACTTCATTACGTCACGTTACCTTAGCACTATGAAACTTCATAAATTTCTTCCTTCCATTCCAACATGAACCATTTCTTATAGGGTGTCAAGTCTCTGGACTTCTCGATCTGGCGCCACCCATTGATTGTGACAATCAGGGGCTCAACCATCCCTGCTCGAGAGGAGGGCCACGTGGGGAAATATTAGAAGCAAACACATGGCCCAATCAAATGGGTGACACGTGTCACATTTTAGCTATCATTCCAATAATCCAAAGGTTCTTAACTCATTGACATATGGAACACATCCCAGGTGTCCACATCATTCTTGGTGACATCAGCAGGCCACGTCACATTAGGAATTCAGTCCTTTGGGCTTCGAAAGATTTTACACTTGCATTCCTCAAATCTCCCAAATTCCGAACTAATTTACTTTCCTGGGTTCACATAGTACAACTATCAACAATTAAGGTGGTGACACGTGGTATGTCTAGGAAAGGTCCATGTCATCACTAGCGGTGTCATCATGCCGCACCACTTATGTCCCTCGGCTTCAGACTTTTTACACTAGCACAATCCAACAATGGACACTCCCCTCCCCGGATATATGGTGTAGATTCTCTTTAGGACTTAGGAACTTTGGGCTTCGGCCCCTCTTGCTCTTATAACCCCTAAATTTCGTCGAAGTCGCAAAGTCCGAATGACTTGGAGGTTAAACTTCATGCACTTTTCTCCAGATCTGACGATTGTGAAGGATCCTCCTTCTCCCGGATATATCCTACGACCCAATCACCATGGATGTTGTGGTTTGTTTCTCTGTGGCCAATTCTTAAACCGTTATTCCTCATGTGCTTCTGAACACAATCCAATTGTTCTTTCTCTCAATGCCCTTCTAGTACTCTGCACATCAAAATTCTCTAGACTTCTTACTATGAACACCTCATTCATGGCCCATCCAAGTTTAGTGTTGAAACCATGGGCTATGAACTTGAATTTTGTCTATTTCGACAACAATTCTTTTCCAAAAAAATTTCTTCAACTTCCACTAACATGGCCCATCCAGGATCAGTGTTGAAACCTTGGCTCTGATACAATTTTGTAACATCCCCAGCCACCTAACAGGGTGGGTGGCGTCACTTCTTGGATGTATCTCCTTTCTCTGATACCAATTTGTAACACTCTCGGCCTTAAACCAACAGGCCAGGCCATGCCACCCAATAACTTTGTAGAAATAATCACATATAACACTTAACAGGAAAATAGAGATAACATCTGGTATTCACACACACACACACACACACACACACATATATAATGCAATTAAACAGACATCAATACTCTACTCATACACATGTTTATGCAGAAGCAACATTAACACTTACATGAAACATATATACACAGGCATTACTAATCAATTATAATACAAATACAAATACAGATACACAACATATGCTGAAGAGAGATTTGGTACTTATCTTTTAATAGATGACCACCAACAACATGAAGACCCTCCATGAACCTCCCAACCTTAGACCACGCTGCTCATCATGCTTAAGAGTGGGTGACCCCCTGAGCCAGGACTAAACTCCACTGGGCAAGGGATTCCTAGGCTTGGCAAGGACAACATGAAACTCGCACAGATCAAGAGGAAGGATTCTCCCAGGAGCCAGTTCAGACTAACAACCTACAACCTCTCATTCTCCACATGACTTTTCCACCCCAGGAAGTGTGCCCCTTCTCTTCTCAACAGTCCTTCAGCTACCCCACTTCCCTTCCAGGGCTTCAGCAATAGGCCAGACAAGAATTCTTAGAGCGTTATAGCTATCGTTGGACTCCCTCTGGGAAAAAACACTTCCCCAACAACCTCTCTCACCTGGAGAGAGTTTTGATAGGCCTGACAACCTGCTTCTTTAGTACATGGGCATGAAAACCCGCCTCTTCAAACCCACATTCCTGACAACCTGCTTTGTTAGTCCAACTCCTAAGTCAATTCAGGTAAGGGTGATGGAAACAACAAAGCTCGGTATAGATCAGATGAAGGCAACAAGGCATGCTCAATAAAGGAACTGCGCTGACAGCAACAACAAATCATTAAGGCATGGTATGACTTAGAAAAGGTATAGGTGTGTTGTGCTTCACAGGAAAAGTATGGGGTGGCTCAAAGTGCATGCAGGTTCCAGGGTGCGTGAATGATGTAGGGGTTGATGATGAAGGCAATGGCTCTCTCCATGAATCAATCATGAATCGGGTGAGATTGCAGACTTGTAAAAGTGGAAACGGTCATGATAATGGAAAGATAGATAGAGAGAGAGAGAGTGAACCCCCAACGAGATGGCTTTCCCATCTATAAACGACTTGCACCCAGGTTGAAACATGTCTTCTTGAAGCTACACGAGCTCCACTTAACACTTGTTCCCTTTCCCCGGGAACTTAGGACAACATGATTATGTCCACCTTAATCTTTTTGGAAATAATAATATAATATTACTCCCTTACAGGTAAGCCCTCTAGCTTAGCTCCTAATCCTAGACACTTATCCCCTTCCCTTACCCTACCTAGTGGAGCTTATCCCCCCATAACTCTTTCTTCGTGGAGGTCTACACGCAGTGATGTAATTTTATTAATGATATGAGTGTTTACATATACAAAAATAGGCTCATTGGCCTTAAGCATCTAGGCTCTTCAGCCTAATAACATATAAGTCTTCCAGCTTATAAACACTTGGTTCACCAACCTATAAACATAATTACAATTTAGAAGGGGCCTCGCCTTGGGGTGTTACAACGTGAGTGTAAGAGAGAGTTGGAATCTTCACTTTCCCTAACATAGGAGGAACATCATGGAGTGAATAGTCATCAACAACAAATCATCGATGTTGAGGAAGATCAAGAAACCAACTTACCCATTACAGAAACTCCAAGAGTTGAGACAAGACAATGCATGGAGGCACTTACTCAAATAGATTTGGAAACATACATGGAAGAGGTAGCAGAAGAAGAACACCATGCAACAATGAGAGTGAACTTTTGTAAGAAGGCCACGGGGATATACGACTTCCAACTTATGGCAGAACGAATTCAGGATTCAGGATGCTCACCAAAGAAAGTTCATTTGGTCATGTAATACTTGCACATAGATCATAAGTTAGACACGATGTATGACAATAGCCTTGGTGGAGGCTATTGGGTACACTCTAACTATTAAATAAATAGGGTGGAAATGTGCTACCGAGAGCAAGTAGCATGAATGGTGATTCCTAGTGGAGGTGTCATCAAAATACTAAAGCAGGGAAGATGCAAAACGACATGATGAGTTGTGGAGGAAACATGCAAAACTAATTCAAGGGGAAAGACCTTGTCTAGAACCAAAGGAGCTCATTCAAGTGAGAAAAATAGGTTGAGACTGTAGTGGGTGACTCAAAAATACCAAAAGGATTTGGACAGGATGATGATGAGGAAAACAAAAAAGAGTTAGTTGGATGTGGATACGTGCATTCTGTAGTGATGAACACGACAATTTGAATAATCACCCAACCGGTTCGGAACTTGAGAGGATCCAATGTACATGACACACAAAAAAAAGAGTTGAATTATCAAAGCCATCAAGGGTCAAGACTATCTAGCACTTGTGTGCACTTAGCAGAACATCCCAAGGAGAGTTTTCTTAATGTCAACGGTTGGAGAAGTAGCAGTCATTAAGTGGTGATGATATCCTAAGATGGGTAGAGACACCCTGGAAGTTGACGGATTTTGTCGAGGAAAACAACAACTTGGAGTGGGGAAGGATGTAAGGGTCTCCCTAGACACCCACCAATGTGTGTGCTCCTTGGGAAGATTCAACGACAGATAGACAAGGAGCACAAGGAAGGAAATGATCGGTTGGGAAAATGAATAAATCTTGGTGTGGGTAGGAGCACATTGGGCACATGATGTTGATTCATGGAACCAAGGGGGCACACACCTTAATTTCCTTACAATGATTGATGGAGACTTGGGTTGCATTTCGACAAGGGAAGGGTGACTTGGGAGCATGCCTAAGAAGTGGAATCATCTACCCTCAGCAACACAGGTGTTCTAGAGAGGTTGTACGAACCCATCAACACACTCATGAGAAGTCACAAGGATTGACATGAAGTGAACACAAGGAAAAGTATGCACGCCAAAGGATGGGGTGCACCGGTACAAGAGACAAACAGTTAATGGGTGCACGGGCTCTGGATGGGTGCATCGTGTCCATGAAAGGGTGTGGCAAGTTCGTTGAGTGTGGGTTTATGAAGGGGCATGACCCACCCAAGAGACATAATGTTTCACACAAGTGACCCTTGGAGCTCCTATAAAAACAAGGGAACACAACCAGGAGGAAGGATAGAGCACATTGGAAAGAGATTTGGGGAGAAATTTTGAGGCAAGTCTGCGATAACGAACTGAGGTAGAGTTTTCAAGATGGAAGACAAGTATCCAAGAGTTGGACACTTTGGAAGGTTTTGGGCAAGTCTAAAAAATGTATATCTTTGGGGGAACGTGTAATACATAACCAAAATCTATGTTATCTTGTTGAAAGTCTATAGAAACGAAAGGACAACAAGTCTGTAATTGTGGGCACGCCTGAGGTGCATCACATGAAGTTCTGAAGATGGTTGCAACAAAGAGTCTTGTGGTGACAGATATGTTCTTGAGTGTCTTGGTGAGGTGAGGCAAATTGTTTGACTTCGGGTTTCCACTTTGACAAAATTTGAGGTTTTCGGTTGGCACAAAACTTGTGTTTTCCAATAGAATTAGTGGCAGCAGAGGCATTAGTTTGTGCAAAGAATTGGATGGCACAGGTTTTGTGGATGTTTTTGAGGACAAAAATGACTTGAGGTGAGGGAGGTTGTAATTCCTTGGGAGATTAGATTGGGTGATCTCACTTCCACCTGAGTCCAAATTTGGTGGGAAGGACACTTGGTGTGAACGAAGAAACAAAATATTTCATATAGAGGGGATTTGGGGTTCCTTGGGTGTGTGACGTGCTAAGGGACGACTCCACCCAAGGTTTATTGAGACACATGTCAAATAATGGATGGTTTGATGAATAGTTGAGGTAAAGACTTGGGTGCTCCATCGATGAAGGAAAAAATGAATAAGACATGGGGGGTGCACTTAAGCAAGTTGGTTTGACTCACCTAGGGGGCATGCAGACCAAAGAAAATTCTTCTCTTATATAGATGGGGCATGCCAGCATGAGCAGTGCACCAAGGTTGGGCGTGCTCGTCCCAAGGGGGCACAATGGTTTATGAGTGCATGAGTGACCAAGGTGCGAGTATTCATTTGGGTGACCGGGTCCATGAGGGGGCATGAGGATTCATTTGGACATGGATTCATGAAGGGGCATGATACCTCCAAAGGACATGGCAGTTCGTGATGGTGACCTTTGGAGAACCTGTAAGAGAAAAATGGTGCACAACCAAAGAAGGAAATTTTGGAAGATTACACTTACATGGTTTGAATGCTCTTTGAGATATCAACACTAAATGTTAGTTCACTTACATGGTTGTTGTATCAAGGATGTGTGAGTTCTAATATTAAGTAGGCTTTCAGCTAAACATCTATTCTTAGCTATTTGTTGGGTCTTTTCATTTCTATAAATAAAGACCCTCTCATGTATTGTTATTAATTCATATTAATAGATTATTCTCTATTAGTATGAGGATAATTCATGATCTAGGTTGATAACTGGATCTTTACATGGTATCAGAGGAGATGTTGCGTGTCATGATTGTTTTCTCAGCAGGTGTATACATGTCATGTTGTTTTCTAATTTTCTCAACTATGTGATTTTTTTTGTTTAGCATCTAATTTGTAGCCCATTGTCTCAGATCTGGCCGTGTCTGAACATATCTTGGTTGGATGTGGGATCGATTATCTCAAATCTCAGATACTGGCTTTTGTGGATATTTCACAAGCTTGTTTTTACAGATCCAGTCCGATCTGTATTCAGTGCGTGAGAGAAACTATGTTTTCTCTGTTGCCTAGCTTTGGCATTGAAGATCAGTTTTGTTATTTGCATAAGAATGGAGTCTTGACTATTCCTTTCATTTTCAAATATGTCATTTATGAATTCCAGATCTGGTACATGATTTTTTTCTTTCCCACCTTCGCACATTGTCACAGTTCATAGTCTTAGATTTGTGTGGGCACACTCTCAAAGTCCTTGGGAGATCTCTAGTTCTTGGAAATTTTGGATCTTTGGGGCTTCAAACAAATCACCAGCTCCATTCTATTGTTTCTTGGAAGCTCACGAGGTTGAAGAAGTTACCTCTCAATTCCTCTTTATCCAAAACTCCATCTATGAGGGAGCTAACTCTTTGGAAAATTGGCATTCCCTTTTTTTTCTATGGTTGTTATGTGAAATTTTCTTATGGAGGTTGAAGAGTCGGTTTGTAGGTTGTGCTTGAATGGTGAAGACCCAAGATTTATTCCCTTGGTTATAAAATGACATTACATATAGATTTTGTATATAGAGTTTTTGTTTTGGAGGCACTTTGGCATATAGTTTATTTTTCCAATTCATTTTATTTTTGTCAGCCAAGTTTTCTTCATATCTCTTAAGAGAAGTCTCCATTTTTCATTTTGTTTGAGGACTTGCTAAGAGCATTCAACCCTCTTTCCGACAGGTGATTTCATACCATAATGATTTGCTTAATTGAGATTGTTTTTCTCATCATGAGCTCAATGAACAAATGTTGATTCCTCTATTGTAAATAGGTACCTAACATGGCCTTGTTTGTTGAGACCCATATCGAGGATTGTTGTCCATGATGACTATTTATGGTACCTCTAGTTGTGCACCTTTGAGTAGTGGATTTTGTGCCACTAGTGCAAATAGTTTTAAAAGTGTAACCAGGCATTTGTCTCCATGTACTGCATTTTTGAGTGGTCTCTTGGAGCTTGCCAGTTTGGAGTGTTTCTTTGTCATTTTGTTTATGAGAGTTTGTACATAGATACCTCATGAGACCTTGTTGTCACGATCCATCTTTATTTTCTTTTGTTTTTTACCTACATTTAACTCATGAGAAGTGTTGGTATTGGTGTTTTCCAATACATTCATCTTGTATTTTCCAATACTATTTGTTGAGTCTCTTCTTTCTTATAAATAAAGACCCTCTCATATATTTTTATTAATTCATATTAATAAATTATTCTATACTAATATGAGGATCATCATTCAGGGTGATCCTCTCATCTCTAAAAAGCTATAAAGTACAAACATGACCGACACTCAAATTTCTATTCAATCTTAACTCACTTTTTCCAATTTAACTTATTCTGGTAGCTGGGAAAAAACATTTTTTAATGATCTTTATCATAAGACGTGCGTTAACAATTTCAATTTTTCTTTGATTTAGTATATGTGGGTCGCCTTACCTGCATCAGGAAGGAATGGAATGCCTTTAATTGTTCCGCACTTAAAAGTTAAGATGTGTTTTACTCAATCATACATGTGAGTGCAAGTAAAGATGTGTTTAATCATACATGTGAGTGCAAGTAAAGATGTGTTTAAATTTTTGATGATTGTGAACATTTTTTTTTGAAACATTTTTTGTGAAAAAAACGGATAAGGAGATATCTAACTTTTAAATTTGATTTCATTTTGAAATTGTAAATATTTTTGGAAAAATAAGTTTTTTTGATTAATCTGTTTTGTTTTTTTTTACACTAATCCTGTGATATAAATTTGGATGAAATCATATTTTTGTTGTTGTTTAAATTGCATATCTGAATGTATAAATGGATTCTGGATGCTGAAAAACTCTTGAAGAAGAAATTTGAACATCCAACAATTTCTTACTAGATTTAGGATAGAGCTAAACAAAAAAAATAGTCCAAAAATAACCAAAACTTAAAACAGTTAGACTAAGGCTTTGGGAAATCTAGTTGAAATTATAAGTTTTTAATCGGGTTTTTACATTCTCATGATCATATGACTGAGAGCAATATCCAGCTTGCTAAGCAACATGAAATCCCATTCAAATTATAAGTTTTTAATCTGATCCTTACATTCCCATGATCATATGATGGTGAGTAATATCCAACCTGCTACACAGCATTGAATGTTGAGGTAGATGGATTTTAAATCATTAAATCTGAAAGCAGATGAATTAAAAACCATCAGATCTGAAAGTAGATGGATTATAGATCATCAATCTGAAAGCAATTCAGATCCGACGATCTATAATCCACCAGCAACAACAATAGAACAACATTAAATATTGAGTAGCAGACTAGATATTGACAGCCATCATCATATGGCCATTTGATTATACAGTGTACAGCCCACATTAATTGTTACGACACTTGTTTCACTGCTCAGGTGTCAGAAATTAATTGTGTGTATCTGAATTTATTATGACCATTTGATTAGACAGTATAATGCCAATGTTAAATGTTATGATACTCGTTTGATTGCTCAACATTCTGGTATGTTATCTCAACATTCTTTGGACACTCATTTGAGTTAAGAAAGTAGATGTAATATGATGCAGATAGAACAGGCCATTCTGTGAGGAGCAACAACAATTTGATTACGTTGTTCAATAATTCTCAATCATTAGGCACTCTGACAACAATCTGATTACATGTTCAATTATTTGCAATTAATTAGAACCGACAAAAGTGAGGTGGGGGATGATCTTTGTCTTGTGTGTACAGATACAAAATAATCGAGGATAAATAGTGGGGTAAAGGAACAAGCAACTCGGCAAGCAAGCGAGGACTGGCATTCATTCATACCTATATTCTTCCTGTAATTTTCAGTAGTTTAATTTTAGATGGCGAAAATGGGCAAAGGGGAGGAGCAGGTGAAGGTGTTGAGCCTGTGGGTTAGTCCCTTCAGCATGCGTGTTTTGATTGGATTGGAAGAGAAAGGCGTGAGATATGAATACCAGGAAGAGAATCTGGA
>JZKD02S0937782.1:592806-605964 GCA_000966675.3 Picea glauca | reverse complement strand
ATTTTAAGTTGTTTTACAACAACCATCCTTGAATGTGTTCAAACAAGTGCTAACATATAAAGAAGAGCCATCAGAAAAATTGATTGGCATTGGGTTAATTAAGTGTTGAGAGTATATGTTGGCATATCAAAAACTAATTGTCAAATTTGTAAGTATAATCTATGTTGTTTTACTTCCATCATTTTATAATTAATGAAACAAAAATAATACTTATTATTAAATCTATGATTTATTATTGGGTATAAAACTTGCAGGAAACGAAGTATGGAACTAAGCCAACAGAACAATTGTTAAAACAAGGAATGTGATTTGATTTTGAACATATGGGTATTATTCATGAGACACTTCTTACTTTGGAGGTACGTCGTTTTTAAATTTACATTCGTGTATATTATTTATTTCAATTTTCATTATTCTCACCAATGTAGATAGACTCATTATATTTTATTTGTATGTTTGTAGATGGAACTTCAAGAATAACAAAACAATCAAGACAATGAACAAAACATTCATCAAAATAACCCAAGACATGGAAGTAGCTTGAGCACTAACAACAATTCCAGTGAATAATGAGGAATTTGGATATCAATGAAAGCTGCAATTGTATTTTTTTGAAATAATTGTATGTGAAAATCAAACATTTTTTCTTATTGTAATGGACATAGTGTCCCAATTGAAAGACAAGGTATTACCGATAAGTGCCCCATTTTGTATGACAAAGACCCTCTTATTCATATATTAAAATATGTTTTAATTTATTCTATTGCCTTGTCCAATATCATTGTGAAATATTAAACCGATGATTAAATATATGGATGACTAAATATTATAATGAAGAGATAAAAAATCTAATGACATAACAAATTAATCCAAACATCGTATCCAAATTCACTAATCAAAATATAAGATATATTAATTTTTTTGATAAATAATGGAATTAAAAAATAACAATAATTGCACTATCACAGGTCGATGTTTCTCGGTGTATTTAAATTATTAATCTCATCAATGCGTTTAATATTAAAAATCACTAGTGTGTTTCATATGAAATTCGCACTAGTGCTTTTATGTAATCAATTAGCATTGGTTTCAATATTAATTTAATACCAAAAAATTATATTAACAATTTGGCCATCGATGCGTTAATATTATACGAAGCACTGATTTGTATGTGTTATCGATACGCATCAGTGTTATTGTGTTATTGGTAAGCATCGGGGCATGCTTGTTACTGAAAAGCATCGGTTCTATTTTGTTATTGATAAGCATCGGGGCTTGCTTGCTACTAAAAAGCATCGGGGCTTGCTTGCTACTAAAAAGCATCGGTGCTTTCGATTTTTAATGCACCGAGGTGTTTTTCACTGTAAACATTGATGCATATTATTTTACACAACATTGGTGCCTTCTTATTAGTAACGCACCGACACGTTCTATGCAGAAATTCCTGGTGCTTAATTATTTCTAACTCTCCCGGTGTGTTTTGATGTTTAATCCCTAGTGCTTATAAGACAAACTCCTCGGTGCTTAAATATTTTACGAGAGAAAGTAATGAATAAGAGAAACCAGCTAGCTACAACACCAATAAGAATGTCTGTTGGGACCGAGAGGAGAAGACTGAGTGGCTTGACCTTCTCCTTGATTGTCTTACCATACATGACCTTATATAATCTCTCATATGAAGGTGAATGTCTGACTATATCCATTTAAGTTGCTTGTTGAGTGTGTTTCAGAATGGGAGTGCCCCAATGCTTTCATATTTTATTTCCCCAGTGCTTGAAGTTAAGTGTACAACATCAATGTTGTAGATGTATGTAGGCACCGTTGCTTGTGCCTTATACAAATTCATCGATTTGTAAACATCCACTAACACCTATGACTGCACATATTCTTTTATTTATAATCAAATTTCATCGTAGTATCTGCAAAAACATCCACTATCGATAACATATGTTGTAGCGAAGTTTTTTTTGACAATTTTTTCAAATTTTGTAATAGTAGAAACCTCCGCTATAACCTCTTCTAAAAGGTCTTTTCCTTGTATTTTCGAGAACTTTGACCTCAAGAACTATGACCTCAATAAATTTGACCTTGGGAAATTTTACTTCGAGAACTATGACCTCGGGAATATTGACCACATGAACTATGGCCTTAAGAAATTTAACTTCAAGAACTACAACCTCGAGAACTAGGACCTCATGAATTATGACCTTCACAATTTTGACCTCAGGAACTTTTGACTTGGGGAAATTTAACCTCAGGAACTATGACCTTAGAAACTTTAACCTCATGAACTATGACCTCGATAAATTTTACCTAGGGACTATGACCTTGATAATTTTGGCCTCAAGAAATATGACCTCATGAACTTTTACCTAAAGAACTTTGGCCTCATGAACTATCTTATGGGAACTAGTTCAAAGTTCTTGAGGTCATAGTTCGTGAGGTCATTCATATTTTTTATGAGACAATACCTATGACCTTGGGAACTATGATCGATGAAGGAACTTTGGTTGACAGAGGAACTGATGAGCCAAGAGATGACCATTGTGTATAAGAGGAGAACAAGTTGAGCAACTACTCTATGAAGTTGTGACTGCTTGGTGGATTGGTAGACACCCACATCAGGGTTGGTGTCCCTAGGAAGAAGTGATAACCTGGTATCTTTTTTGAAATGTTCAAAAGAAGTTACTGTGTGCCAATCTAAGTCCAAACTACTTTTTTTTAATAAAAAAAATAAAAATAAAAAAGTCGATGAATTATTTTCCAAAAAAAAATAATTTACAACACTTATTTATTAGGGGTTTGATTTTCAATTTTTTATCCATACAAGCCATGTTTGGGGTTGAATAGGTTGGATACTCAACTTTAACCCTTTTAAAAGACTATTAATATCTAACTACAACTATCATCATTAAAATCCATATATACACCTTTTAAAGATGTGATTTCTACTATTACTTCTTTGGTAAGGAACATGGATTGTCGTGGGACTTACGTTTTCAAATTTTTCTAAGATGACATATGCATTTTTTAAAGACGTGCTTTCTATTATTACTTCTTTTAGCAAGAGATATTTAACATTGTGAGGCTTACTTTTTCCAATTTTCTAGGATCAAACAACATCATCAAATAAAAATTAAGGAAATTTAGTTGTTATTCATTATCAATAGATAACCTCAAACTTACCAATGAATCGTATATGTTAACTACCAATTACAACTATGATCATTGAAATACATATACACTTTGTATACATGTGATTTTTATTATCAAGTGTTATGTCATGGATTAAGTATCATTAGGAGAAGATGAGAAGTCACTTTATGTTGAGAACATAATTGTGACCATCGGATTAGTTAGTTACAAAAGCACAATTTAAAGAAAAACACTTTACTTAAAAACATATTAAACCAACTTGAACTTAACTAAATTCTAAGTGCCTATCTATTCTATCAAGTTAGATATATTAACCTTTGATAAATTTATTAACTTTAAATTTATGTGTGTGCACCTTTGAGTTTTCACTTAAAGTTTAGGTAAACATTGAATTATTATTAATAGTTTATTATATTTTAAAATTAAACATCTCCCTCATACTAGGCCATAGAATGTGCATCTAGATGCAATGATATCACAATAACTACATATTTATAAGTATTGAGTTATTATATGAAGTAAACTAATCTTGTAGTCAAAGTCTCTTTTGTCACCATAAATCTAACAACACTTTGAAAGAAAATTACCATGAACAAAATATTATCATGATCCAAATTTTATGCATGATCAAACAATGCCACCAAATCTTTAACCCAAATCAATTAAAATTCTAATTATTTTTAAAGTTAGATGTATTTTTTTTTTTGTATCCTCCTCAGCTTAAGATTAGTTGTATGTTTTTTATATAAAAAAAATTAAAAGTTAGATGTATTTTTCTTCTTTGTATCTTTTTTGAAATAAATTATATGTATTTATTTATTTATTTTTAATATTTGTTCTTTCCTTTTTAATTGTTATTTTATATATTTACTTTAATATGTATATGCTATAAAAAAAATTTAAACAATTTATATGTATTTATTTATTTCTTAAAAATATTTGCTCTTTCCTTTTTAATTACTTTTTTATGTATTTACTTTAATATGTATATGTTATTTTTAAGGTTAATTGTATGTTTTTTTTTGGCTTATTATTGTTTATTATTGGTGTGGATATCGTGTATATTTTATGGTTTATTGTACTTTTTAAAAGTTAGTCATTTGTGATTAGTTATTTGTTGTCATTTGAGGTTTATTATACTCTTTAAAATTAGTCATTTGTGATTTTATTATTGTTTTTCATTTATTAATTAGTATAAATTATCTACTTGTTTATGTAGTTATATTTGTCAAGTTCACATATTAATTTCATTAATATATCAATTTTACATATATGGTTAATTATTATTATTTTTTTTTAATTTAGAATTTTTAAAAATTAAAATAATATAAATTATATTTTTAAATATGTATATATATATATATATATATATATATATATATATAACATTAAAAAACTGATTATATGGATTTGAGTTTTTTTGGAAATAAACTTTAATAATTGGCTCTGATTAAATGAATTTAAATGATATTATTGTATGTAGAAGATGATGTTTAATAATTGAGCATGATTGAATTGAATTTTATATTGTATAATATAAATATGTTTTTGTATTTTAGTTATTAAAAAAAAAAATATTTTGATGGTAAAAAATTCTAAATAAAATAAATATTTTTTTAAATAAAATGTAACGATCTAACTAATTTTATTTAAAAAACTAAAAAAAAGACAGTTATTACACTTTAATTTTATAAAAAATAACATTTATATTTCTTATTCCATATATCCTTTAATAAGAATCCACATTTCTTTTAGTTTTATAAAACATTTTCTTAAGGAAATCTACTTAAGTAGGTTGCTAAGAAGGATTTTGACATTTGCTATTACCACAAATTCAGTCGAAGTTTTGATGAGACCATTGTAGATACTTAAGGGAGGAGTAGCCAAATGGAAGCGAGAAGAAGAATTGAGATGCCACCATGAGGTAATCGCTAAGCTGGAAGAGCAATTTACTTTAACCTCAATAGAGTTTAAAGAAAACTTAAAAATTCTTAGTAATGAAAATACCAAGCTAAAAATAAACTCGCTAAAATATTGCAAGAAACTATAAACCAGGATTAGGAAATTACGAGGTTAGTAGATCTATCAGAGATGTTGAGCAAGCCGATGAAATAATGGCATAAACTTGGTTCTATTATTTATACTTAAAAGAGAAATGGAATAAATTTCATATTGAATGCTATGTATCTTAGATTAAAACAAATTTCAAAACCCCTAAAAATTATGTGAATTATATTTTTACATCACCCTTGAAAGAATAAATCTACTCTACCAAATTTATTTACACAAATATGCACTACATTAAAGACTAAGATGGTCACCCAATCCTTATGTTTGGGATGTGTAGCTCATAGTATTTATGTCCTCGTTACATAATGAATCTTGTAACCACAAGATTTATATCTACAAAATGATACGAGGCTGAGGAGATGAGAGTAGAATACATATAATTCAGGAAATTTTTTCACAAAGATCGTTTTTATATTGAGGGTATCAAGAGGATAACTTCTAATTGGATATGATTGAAATTTAATGTCCTCTTTTTGTTACACCTCATTTCATACTTCAACCTGACATTGAAATTGAAAATGTAAGATGAAAATAAATTTTCAAATTTTCAAGATATCACCTAAAAGACACTAAAACTTACCCAATGGCTTATGACCTTAGATCCAAGATCCAAATGTTTAGTTGTATAAAAGGCTATAAAAAAAAGTATGGCTTAATAAGGTAAAATCATGTGGGATTTACCTTGTTGATCAATATGAAGGGTTTTATATGTATTGGTGGGTATAAAAAGGGGTATCTAATAAAAATAGAGGATATCTACTAAAAATTGGGTTTTGTTATTACTAGAAAGTTGTATTGGGAGGGGGAATTCAACAAAAAAAAATTGGGAGGTATTTATCAGTGTCTAGTGAAATTAAAGTGTTTTTTAATAGCCCAAGAATGCACATGCTATGTCATAGGTTCACTAAGTGAAGACCACATGGAGAAAATAATGTTCTTCTCACCAAGAATGAGTAGCATTATGTAATGCTCACCAAAATAGCAACAATAGAAGAAACATAGTTGTCAATAGAAATAGAGGAGAAACACCACCAATAGCAATAGAGGTTGAAAAAGGTGTTGACTAAGTAATAATTAGCAAAGAACATTTCATTCCATTTTTCTTATTTTCTTTTTTTTGCACAAGGGCATGCAAATAACTCTCAAAAGGCCACAAGCCATGGTTTTAGGTGTCGTGTTGGACCTAAATACCTAGAAGTTTATTTAGGGTCTAAGGTAGATATTTCTTCCACCAACCATGTCTAAGGCCTTGAGACTCATACATAGTTATCAAAACCTTTTACTGTAATTGATATCCATTAAATAATTCGATAATCAATTTGGTAATATTTATTAGAACCTAGGTAGAGAGGACACAACTCCATCTCAGAACCACTAGAACTATACCCAATTAGTTTTTCAATAACAATTTTGCAATAAACATTTATTATTTATTTAAAGTAACAATAACATAAAAAAAAGGTAAACAATGAAGTGGGTAATTTACAAAATAAATATTTTTGAATTTGCTTCATATTAATGATGCAAAGTTTCATAGTAGCATTTAATTGTTTAAATAATATAAAAAATAATTAATTTAATTCAATTATTATTATTATTATTGCTTTTTAGTAGATTTATATTATAAAAATAGTACAACCAAGTTCATGTTGAGATGTACAATCCAGAAAAGGTTATGATCTTATGAATACAACCCAAAAAGAGAGGCTATCTAGCAAGGCATATAAATCGAAAGTTTCATACCGATAAGTGTATCGTCTATAGAAGATGCATACTAGTTTAACAATTTTAAATAAAATAACTGACTAAAAGTAGATAAAAAAACCACATAAAACTTCATGCTTTGTGGTTGAGGATGATGTAAGAGTACCATTTCGAGTCTTCTATGTTAGCTTTTTAGCTCGGGAGGTACTCCGCATGTTTTTTCTTGTATGCGTATGTTACCTTAATATTTACACAACTAGGCACTTAACTTTGTAATAGTTTTTATAAACTTGTTTTAAGTAATTCTTTTATTAAAGTGACTTTTTAATAAAGTGTACCGTCTATTTTTAAAGTGACTTTATTTTCATAAAGCACTTATGTAATAAAGTGAAATCACTTTAATATTTCAAGTGATACATTTTGGAGGGAATGGATCATGACCCTTGATCTTGAAAAAGGTAAGATCTAATCTTGGCCTTTGGATTTAGGGTTGGGAAAAGTGAAAAAACACTTTGGAGGGGAAATGTCATTTTCAAATTATAAAAGAATGTATTGGGTAGTGTGCAAGACATGTTAGAAGACATCGGGAGGAGATTGAGAGAGATTTTTCTGAGTAAACTTGAGAGAGGAAAGAGGGCAGCAAAGAGGGCAGGTTTCCCAAGATTTTTAAGGCATGAATCCCAAGAAAAATTTTCTGTGATTTTTGGGCCGAATTATTTTTCCATCGTGGGAGGCTATACTGTACGGATCCATACAATCCATACAATTCCATACAGTCCATAAAGCCATATGGATTTGGCACAGAAATTGAGGCAATTTTGGGCACAGTTTTCGAGGCAGACTTCAGATTTTTGTTCGTTGTTAATGGGCCATTTGGAACAGTTCATACAGCTGACTGTGGGCATGGAAAATGAGGTATGGAAGAGGTCGTAGAGCAGTATGGATTTGGCACATTTTTCGAGGCAAGAATTATTGGGACTGTTTTGGTGTTGTGAGGTATTTCTCTTGGCTAGAAATGTGGTTTCGCTGCTGTAATGTACTTTCCTAAAAGATGAATAATATATATCTCTCTCTCTCATTGGGTTTCCCCACATTGAGGTTTTCCCTAGCATTTGCCTAAATTTCTGTGTGTTATGGGTTGCTATCCACTGTGTTACTTTCGCTGCTATTTTGCTTAGCAATGTGTATTTATGCTTATGGTAATTTTTGAGTGAGGGTTTAAGGCATTTATGAAATTTATGAAGACAATTATCTCTATGTTGCTAAGTGTATGATAGAAATTTCATTTGCTGATTTTTTTCATTAAAAATCTACATGGTATCAGAGCATTGTCTCTGATAGTGGGCAGTTTGATTTTTGGGAAAAAGGGTGTGATTGTTTTCCTTGAGTTGTGACAGGGAATATGGTTGCAAGCATTAGATATGAGGATCGGTTGGATGACATTTCCAACTATTTGCAGTGAAAGGTTCGATTGTTAGTCGTTCTCAAGGAGAACAAAATTTATAATTATGTCAACTCTATTGTGGTAGCTCTCGCAACAGATCCTCTTGCTTTGGACTTGCATGAGACCAAGGAAGCCAAAGCTTAGAGGATTATTCCGGATGGAGCGAAGGATCACCTTATCCCACACTTGGCTGAGAAAAATACTACCAAGGAGATGTGGGATGCAGTTAAAAATTTGTTCGAGGCGAAGAACGAGAACCAGAAGATGGCCTTGAAGGCCAAGTTCCATGATACCAAGATGGGGAAGGAGGAGAGTGTCTCTTCTTATCTTACTCTGGTGGCTCAAGTGATAGATGAGACGACAGCTATTGGAGAGGTCATCACGGATTCTAAGTTGGTAAGGATAGCCTTAAATGGATTCACTAAAGAATGGGAGGTCTTCATGAAATGTGTGGTGGGGCGTGAGCATATACCAGATTGGAGCAGACTGTGGGATGATTTCACTCAGGAGGAGATCCAGGAAAGATCTCAAAGAAGTGAACAGAGGACAAACAGAGCTAATGAGAATGTTGATCTTGCGACAAAGATCAAGAAGAAATGAAGTTCTGGAAGGGACTTGAGTAAATTCAGATGTTATTGTTGTAACCAGTTGGAGCACCTTGCCTCTCATTTTCCTAAGAGGAACAAGAAGAAGAAGGAACCAGAAGGGCCTGATACAGTTGCTACAATAGCCATGGAGGACTTTGCTTCAAAGTTTGATCGGGAATTTTCTTTGGTAACCCTAGTTTCCAGTGTCGACAATGGAGGATTTGGAGGTGATATCAGATGGATTGTGGATAGCGGAGCCTCTAGCCACATGATGGGAATCTGGCGAGTATTCTTAGATTTCAAAGAGATTGATCCTGGCCAACAAGTGGTAAATGAAGAGGGTATGGAGAAATTTTTACATGGAGTTGGGAATGTTAGATTCCAACTCAAGTTTGGTGGACTCTTTGAACTTGATGGAGTTCTCTTTGTTCCAGGGTTGAGGGTTAAATTTCTCTTAGTCTCAGCCTTGGAGGATGTAGGATATTGTGTATTGTTCAAGAGGGAGCATGTCTTTATCTACAGGTAGGGAGTGGAGCCGGTAGAGTTGTAGGCAATCGGTAATCGGGTGGATAGGTTGTATATGTTGAGAGGACAACCTTCGATGTATGATTCAATGTTGAATGAGGAGTGTGAGGAGGCTTCTAAGACTACGGTGGCATAAAGGATTCAGTTTTTCATTCCAGGAGAAGAGAGCGAGTCTCTTATAAGCACTGGCAGGAGGCTTACCCAGGTTGATCGAACCAATGCTCAAGATGAAGTGAGCTCAAGGTTCCAGAACGTTGCCAGGAGAATATCTTCTAGTTCAATTTTTGTGCAGGTGTTGAAGATGGCTCCAGGTTCAAAGGGAGCTCCTATAGAGCACAGTGTGATGGGACCAAATGATGGAGATGGCAACAAGTACATCCCTCTCTAAGACAGAGTGTTAACCTTTTAGCTTGGGAGGTACTCTGCATGTTTTGTCTTGTATGCAGATGTTACCTTAATATTTACACTACCATGCACTTAACTTTGTAATAGTTTTTATAAAGTTGTTTTAAGTGGTTCTTTTATTAAAGTGACTTTTTAATAAAGTRTACCTTTTATTTTTAAAGTGACTTTATTTTCATAAAGCACTTATATAATAAACTAAAATCACTTTAATATTTCGAGTGATTCATTTTGGAGGGAATGGATCATGACCCTTGAACTTGAAAAAGGAAAGATCTAATCTTGGCCTTTGGATTTAGGGTTGGGGAAGGTGAAAAGACACTTTGGGGGGAAAATGTCATTTTCAGATTATAAAAGAATGTATTGGGCAGTGTGCAAGACATGTTGAGAAGACATCAGGAGGAGATTGAGAGAGATTTTTCTGAGTAAGCTTGAGAGAGGAAAGAGGGAAACAAAGAGGGAATGTTTCCCAAGATTTTTAGGGCACAAATCTCAAGAAAACTTTTCTGTAATTTTTGGTCCGAATTATTTTTTTGCTGTGGGAGGTCGTACTGTACAGATCCGTACAATCTGTACAATTTCGTACTTAACAGGTGCTTAACACATATTAATAATAGGTGCTTAACACAAAGTAACAGAGATACAGTAAAACTAGTTTTCTATTAATAAAGAAATAAGTTGGAAGCTGTAAAATGCAATGGAAACAAGCTTGTTGGAATGGTGGTCGCTTATCTCTGAGAAGAGATGTGACGATTGTGCTCATTCGCAAGAAGATGATTACAATGAGGCTCTGAAGGCCTTTTTACAATAAGTAGGAATGTAAAAATCCTGAGACATCCAAAAACCTAACCCTAGGGAATGAAGTGCCAAAAGTCATGTGGGCCCTCGTTTGGGTAAGTTAGTACATCAACTTCCCGGGGTCGTAACTTTTGCATACGATCTTCGTTTTAGGCGTATGATAGCATGTTGGAAAGGTATCATCGAGGAGATTCATTTTAGGTGCAATATCGAAGGAACTAATGTACTTCAAACCTGTTTTCCCAAAAAACATCATTTAGGGCCTAAAAAAGGCTCGGGAAGTGAAAACTGCTAAAAGTAGTAAATTACCAAAATTGCCAGAAAATTGTTTTGAGCCAGTTGGAAAAGGTGGGTGGCCACCGATATCCATCTGGATCAGGATAGACTTAAATGGATTCACTAAAGAATGGGAAGTCTTCGTGAAGTGTGTGGTGGGGCGTGAGAATCTACCGGATTGGAGCAGACTGTGGGATGATTTCACTCAGGAGAAGATCTGGGAAAGATCTTAGAGCAGTGAACAAAAGACAGACACAGTTGATGAGAATGTTGATCTTGTGAAAAAGATCAAGAAGAAAGGAAGTTCCATAAGGGACTTGAGTAAAGTCAGATGCTATTGTTGTAACCAGTTGGGGCACCTTTCCTCTCATTGTCTTGTGAGGAAGAAGAAGAAGAAGGAACCAGAAGGGCCTGAGTCAGCTGCTACAATAGCTATGGAGGACTTTTCTTCAAAGTTCGATAGGGAATTTTCTTTGGTGACCCTAGTTTCCAATGTCAACAACAGAGGATTTGGAGGTGATATTAGATGGATTGTAGATAGCGGAGCCTCTAGCCACATGATGAGAATTTGACGAGTATTCCTAAATTTCACAGAGATTGGTCATGACCGACAAGTGGTAAATGAAGGTGGTATGGCGAAAGTTGTACATGGAGTTGGGAATGTTAGATTCCAACTTTGTTCCAAGGTTGAGGGTTAACTTTCTCTCAGTCTCAGCCTTGGAGGATGTAGGATATTGTGTATTGTTTAAGGAGGAACATGTCCTTATCTACAGGAAGAGAGTGGATCCAGTAGAGCTACATTCGATTAGTAACTAGGTGTATAGGATGTATATGTTAAGAGGACATCCTTCGATGTATGTTTCAATGTTGGATGAGGAGGATGAGTAGGCTTTTGATACTGCAGTGGTGCCAAGGATTCAGTCTTGGATTCTGAGAGAAGAGAGCGAGTCTCTCTTAAGAATTGGCAGGAGGCTTAGTCAGGTTGATCGAACCAATGCTCAAGATGAAGTGAGCTCAGGGTTCCAGGACGTTTCTAGGAGAAGATATTCTAGTTCGAGTTTTGTGCAGGTGTTGAGGATGGATCCAGATTCAAAGGGATCTCCTATAGAGCACAGTATGATGGGACTAGATGATGGAGATGGCAACAAGTACATCCCTCGCTAAGAGAGAGTGTTATCTTTTTAGCTCAGGAGGTACTTTGCATGTTTTGTCTTGTATGCGGATGTTACCTTAATATTTACACTACTATGCACTTAACTTTGTAATAGTTTGTATAAAGTTGTTTTAAGTGGTTCTTTTATTAAAGTGACTTTTTAATAAATTGTACCTTCTATTTTTAAAGTGACTTTATTTTCATAAAGCACTTATATAATAAAGTGAAATCACTTTAATATTTCAAGTGATTCAGTTTGGAGGGAATGGATCATGACACTTGATCTTGAAAAAGGCAAGATCTAATCTTGGCCTTTGGATTTAGGGTTGGGAAAGGTTAAAAGACACTTTGGGGGGAAAATGTCATTTTCAGATTATAAAAGAATGTATTGGGTAGTGTGCAAGACATGCTGAGAAGACATCAGGAAGAGATTGAGAGAGATTTTTTTGAGTAATCTTGAGAGAGGAAAGAGGGCAACAAAGAGGGCACGTTTCCCAAGATTTTTAGGGCACGAATCTCAAGAAACATTTTTTGTGATTTTTGGGATGAATTATTTTTCTGCTGTTGGAGTTCGTACTGTATGGATCCATACGGTCCGTACAGCTAAATGTGGGCACATAAAATGAGGTTCGAAAGAGACAGTACAACAGTACAGATTTGACACGTTTTTCGAGGCAAAATTTATTAGGACAATCTTGGTGTTGAGGTATTTCTCTTGGCCGAAATGTGGTTTTGCTGCTGTAATGTACTTTCCTGAAAGCTGAATAATATATATATATATATATATCATTGGGTTTCCCCACATTGGGGTTTTCCTTGGCATTTTCCTAAATTTTTGTGTGTTATGGGTTGTTGTCCACTGTGTTATTTCCACTGTTATTTTTCTTAGCAATGTGTATTTATGTTTATGGTAATTTCTAAATGATGGTTTACGACATTTATGAAATTTATGAAGATAGTTATCTCTAGGTTTCTAAGTGTATGATAGCAATTTCATTTGCTAATTTTTGTCATTAAAAATCTACATGGTATCAGAGTTTTGT
>JZKD02S0937782.1:573048-590045 GCA_000966675.3 Picea glauca | reverse complement strand
TCATTGGGTTTCCCCACATTGGGGTTTTCCTTGGCATTTTCCTAAATTTCTGTGTGTTATGGGTTGTTGTCCACTGTGTTATTTCCACTATTATTTTTCTTAGCAATGTGTATTTATGTTTATGGTAATTTCTAAATGATGATTTACGACATTTATGAAATTTATGAAGATAGTTATCTCTAGGTTTCTAAGTGTATGATAGCAATTTCATTTGCTAATTTTTGTCATTAAAAATCTACATGGTATCAGAGTTTTGTCTCTGACAGTGGGCAGTTTGATTTTTGGGAAAAATGGTGTGATTGTTTTCCTTGAGTTGTGACAGGGAATATGGCTACAAGCATTAGATATGAGGATCGGTTGGATGGAATTTCCAACTATTTGCAGTGGAAGGTTTGATTGTCAGTCGTTATCAAGGAGAGCAAAATTTATAACTATGTCAACTCTGTTGTGGCAGCTCCAGCAACAAATCGTATTGCTTTGGACCTGCATGAGAGGAAGGAATCCAAATCTCAGAGGATTATTGTGGATGGGGTGAAGGATCAAGTTATCCCACACTTGGCTAAGAAAAACATTGCCAAGGAGATGTGGGATGCACTTAAAAACTTGTTCGAGGTGAAGAACGAGAACCAAAAGATGGCCTTAAAGACCAAGTTGCATGATACCAAGATGGGGAAGGAGAAGAGTGTCTCTTCTTATTTTACCCGTGCGGCTCAAGTAAAATATGAGCTGACAGTTATTGGAGAGGTCATTACAGATTCTGATTTGGTGAGGATAGGCTTAAATGGCTTCACCAAAGAATGGGAAGTCTTCATGAAGTGTGTGGTGGGATGTGAGCATCTACCAGATTGGAGCAGATTGTGGGATGATTTCACTCAGGAGGAGATCCAGGAAAGATCTCAGAGTGGTGAACATAAGACAGACAGAGATGATGAGAGTGTTTCTGTTGCGGCAAAGAGAAAGAAGAAAGGATGTTCCAGAAGGGACTTGAGTAAAGTTAAATGTTTTTTAATGTAACCAGATGGGGCACCTTGCCTCTCATTGTCCTAAGAGGAAGAAGAAATAGAAGGAACTAGAAGGGCCTGAGACAACTGCTACAATAGCCATGAAGGACTTTGCTTCAAAGTTCGATAGGGAATTTCCTTTGGTGACCCTAGTTTCTAGTGTTGACAATAGAGGATTTCGAGGTGATAACAGATGGATTGTGGATAGCAGAGCCTCTAGCCACATGACGAGAATCTGACGAGTATTCATAGATTTCATAAAGATTGGTCCTGGCTGACAAGTGGTAAATGAAGGTAGTATGAAGAAAGCAGTATGTGAAGTTGGGAATGTTAGATTCCGACTCAAGTTTGGGGGACTCTTGGAGCTTGATGGAGTTCTCTTTGTTCCAGGGTTGAGGGTTAACTTGCTCTAAGTCTTATCCTTGGAGGATGTAGGATATTACGTATTTTTCAAGAGGGAACATGTTTTTATCTACAGGCAAGGAGTGGACCCGATAAAGCTACAGTTGATCGGTAACTGGGTGGATAGGTTGTATATGTTGAGAGGACAACCTTCAATGTATGATTCAATGTCGATGAGGAGCATGAGGAGGCTTCTAAAACTGGGGTGGTGCCAAGGATTTAGTCTTGTATTCCGAGAGAAGAGAGTGATTCTCTTCTGAGCATTGGCAGGAGGCTTAGCCAGGTTGATCAAACCAATGCTCAAGATGAAGTGAGCTCATGGTTCCAAGACGTTGCTAGGAGAAGATCTTCTAGTTTGAGTTCTGTGCAGGTGTTGAGGATGGCTCTAAGTATAGATGGATCACCTATAGAGAACAGTGTGATGGGACCATATGATGGAGATGATAGTGAGTAGATCCGTCGCTAAGAGGGATTTTTATCTTTTTAGCTCGGGAGGTACTCTTCATTTTTTGTCTTGTATGTCGATGTTACCTTAATATTTACACTACCAGACACTTAACTTTGTAATAGTTTTTATAAAGTTGTTTTAAGTAGTTCTTTTATTAAAGTGAATTTTTAATAAAGTGTACCTTCTATTTTTAAAAAGACTTTATTTTCATAAAGAACTTATGTAATAAAATGAAATCATTTTAATATTTCAAGTGATTCATTTTGGAGGGAATGGATCATGACCCTTGATCTTGAAAAAGGCAAGATCTAATCTTGGCCTTTGGATTTAGGGTTGGGGAAGGTGAAAAGACGCTTTGGGGGGAAGATGTCATTTTCATATTATAAAAGAATATATTAGCTAGTGTGAAAGACATGTTGAGAAGACATCAGGAGGATATTGAGAGAGATTTTTCTGAGTAAGCTTGAGAGAGGAAAGAGGACAACAAAGAGGGAACTATTCCCAAGATTTTTAGGGCACGAATCCTAAGAAAACTTTTTTGTGATTTTTGGGATGAATTTTTGTTCAGTTGTGGGAGGCTACACTGTACGGATCTGTACAGTCCATATAGACATAGGGATTTGGCACAAAAATTGAGCGAGTTTTGGGCACAATTTTCGAGGTGGATTTCAGTTTTCTATTGGTTGTTTCTGGGCCATATGGAACAGTCAGTACAGTTGATTGTGGGCATGGAAAATGAAGTATAAAAGAGGTCGTACAACAATACGAATTTGGCACGTTTTTCAAGGTAGAATTTATTGGGATAGTTTTGGTGCTGTGAGGTATTTCTCTTGGCTGGAATTGTGGTTTTTCTTCTGTAATGTACTTTCTTGAAAGATGAATAATATATATATATATATATATATATATATATATATATCATTGGGGTTTTCCCTGGAATTTGACTAAATTTTTGTGTGTTATGGGTTGTTGTCCACTGTGTTATTTCCGTTGTTATTTTTCTTAGCAATGTGTATTTTTGCTTATGGTAATTTCTGAATGAGGGTTTAATATATTTATGAAATTTATGAAGACAATTATCTCTAGGTTGCCAAGTGTATGACACAAATTTCATTTGTTGATTTTTGTCATTAAAAATATACATGGTATCAGAGCTTTATCTCTGACAGTGGGCAATTTGATTTTAGGGCAAAAGGGTGTGATTGTTTTCCTTGAGTTGTGATAGGGAATATGGCTGCAAACATTAGATATGAGTATCAGCTGGATGGAATTTCCAACTATTTGCAGTGGAAGGTTCGATTGTCAGCCATTCTCAAGGAGAATTTTTTTTTAACTATGTCAACTTTGTTGTGGCATCTCCCACAACAGATCCTGTTGCTTTAGACTTGCATGATACCAAGGAGGCCAAAGCTTAGAGGATTATTTTGGATGGGGTGAAGGATCACCTTATCCCATGCTTGGCTGAAAAAAGGATTGTCAAGGAGATGTGGGATGCACTTAAAAACTTGTTCAAGGTGAAGAATGAGAATTGGAAGATGGCCTTGAAGACCAAGTTGCATGATACTGGGATGGGGAAGGAGGAGAGTGTATCTTCTTATCTTACCCGGGTGGCTTAAGTAAAAGATGAGTTGGTAGTTGTTGGAGAGGTCATTACGGATTCTAAGTTGGTGAGGATAGCCATAAATGGATTCACCAAAGAATGGGAAGTCTTCATGAAGTGTGTGGTGGGACGTGAGCATCTACTGGATTGGAGTAGAGTGTGGGATGATTTCACTCAGGAGGAGATCCGAGAAACACCTCATAGTAGTGAACAAAAGCGAGATATAGTTGATGAGAATGTTTCTCTTGTGGAAAAGAGAAAGAATAAAGGAAGTTCTGGAAGGGACTTGAGTAAAGTCAGATGATATTGTTGTAACCAGTTGGGGCACCTTGCCTCTGATTATCCTGAGAGGAAGAAGAAGAAGAAGGAACTAGAAGGACCTGAGATAGCTGCTACAGCAGCCATGGAGGACTTTGCTTCAAAGTTCGATAGGGAATTTTCTTTAGTGACCCTAGTTTCCAGTGTTGACAATGAAGGATTTGGAGGTGATATCAGATGGATTGTGGATAGCGGAGCCTCTAGCCACATGATGGGAATTTGGCGAGTATTCCTAGATTTCATAGAGATTGGTCCTGGCTGACAAGTGGCGAAAGATGTACGTGGAGTTGGGAATGTTAGATTCCAGCTCGAGTTTGGGGGACTCTTAGAGCTTGATGGAGTTCTCTTTGTTCTAGGGTTGAGGGTTAAATTTCTCTCCATATAAGCCTTGGAGGATGTAGGATATTGTGTATTGTTCAAGAGGGAACATGTCTTTATCTATAGGCAAGGAGTGGACCTGGTAGAGTTGCAGCTGATCAGTAACTGGGTGGACAAGTTGTATATGTTGAGAGGACAACCTTCGATGTATGATTCAACGTCGGATGAGGAGCGTGAGGAGGCTTCTGAGATTGTGGTGGTGCTAAGGATTCAGTCTTTCATTTTGAGAGAAGAGAGCGAGTCTCTTCTGATCAATGGTAGGAGGCTTAGCTAGGTTAATCGAACCAATGCTCAAGATGAAGTGAGCTCAGGGTTCTAGGAAGTTTCCAGGAGAAGATCTTCTAGTTCGAGTTTTGTGCAGGTGTTGAGGATGGCTCCAGGTTCAGAGGGAGCTCCTATAGAGCACAGTGTGATGGGACCAGGTGGTGGAGATGTAAGCGAGTATATCCCTCGCTAAGAGGGAGTGTTAACTTTTTAGCTCAAGAGGTGCTCTGCATGTTTTTTCTTGTATGTGGATGTTACCTTAATATTTACACTACCAGGCACTTAACTTTGTAATATTTTTTTATAAAGTTGTTTTCAATGGTTCTTTTATTAAAGTGACTTTTTAATAAAATGTACCTTCTATTTTTAAAGTGACTTTATTTTCATAAATCAATTAGGTAATAAAGTGAAATCATTGTAATATTTCAAGTGATTCATTTTGGAGGGAATGGATCATGACCCTTGATCTTGAAAAAGACAATATCTAATCTTGGCCTTTGGATTTAGGGTTGGGGAAGGTAAAAAGACACTTTGGGGGGAAAATGCCGTTTTTAGATTATGAAAGAATGTATTGGGTAGTGTGCAATACATGTTGAGAAGACATCGGGAAGAGATTGAGAGAGATTTTTCTGAGTAAGTTTGAGAGAGGAAAGAGGGAAACAAAGAGGGCACGTTTCCCAATATTTTTAGGGCACGAATCCCAAGAAATTTTTTCTGTGATTTTTGGGCTGAATTATTTTTTTGTTGTGGGAGGTAGTACTATATGGATCCGTACAGTCCATACAATTCTGTACATTCATACAACAATATGTATTTGGCATGGAAATCAAAGCAGTTTTGGGCATGATTTTCAAGGTAGATTTCAAATTTCTATTGGTTGTTTCTGGGTCGTACGGAACAGTCCGTACAACTGACTGTGGGAACAGAAAATGGGGTATGGAAGAGGCCATACAACAGTACGGATTTGGCACATTTTTCGAGGCATAATTTATTGGGACAGTTTTGGTGCTGTGAGGTATTTCTCTTGGATGGAAATGTGGTTTTGTTGTTGTAATGTACTTTCCTGAAAGTTGAATAATATCTCTCTCTCTCTCGTTGGGTTTCCCCACATTAGGGTTTTCACTGGCATTTACCTAAATTTCTCTATGTTATGGGTTGTTGTCCACTGTGTTATTTTCACTGCTATTTTTCTTAGCAATGTGTATTTCTGCTTATGGTAATTTCTGAATGAGGGTTTAAGGCATTTATGAAGACAGTTATCTCTAGGTTGCTAAGTGTATGGCATAAATTTCATTTGTTGATTTTTGTCATTAAAAATCTACATGGTATCAGAGCTTTGTCTTTGACATGGGCAGTTTGATTTTTGGGCAAAAGGGTGTGATTCTTTTCCTTGGGTTGTGACAGGGAATATGGCTATGAGCATTTGATATGAGGATCATTTAGGATGGAATTTCCAACTATTTGTAGTGGAAGGTTTGATTTTCAGCCATTGTCAAGGAGAACAAAATTTATAACTATGTCAACTTTGTTGTGGCATCTCCCGCAGCAGATCCTGTTTCCTTGGACTTGCGTGAGACCAAGGAAGCCAAAGATCATAGGATTATTCTAGATGGGGTGAAGGATCACCTTATCCCACACTTGGTTGAGAAAAAGACTACCAAGGAGATGTGGGATACACTTAAAAACTTGTTCGATGCGAAGAAGAAGAACCACAAGATGGCCTTGAAGGCCAAGTTGCATGATACCAATATGGGGAAGGAGGAGTGTGTCTCTTCTTATCTTACCTGGGTGGCTAAAGTAAAATATGAGCTGACAGTTGTTGGAGAGGTCATTACAGATTCTGAGTTGGTGAGGATAGCCTTAAATGGCTTCACGAAAGAATGGGAAGTCTTCGTGAAGTGTGTGGTGGGATGTGAGAATCTACCAGATTGGAGCAGACAGTGGGATGATTTCACTCAGGAGGAGATTCAGAAAATATCTTAGAGTAGTGAACAAAAGACAGACAGAGTTGATGAGAATGTTTCTCTTGTGGAAAAGAGCAAGAATAAAGGAAGTTTTGGAAGGGACTTGAGTAAAGTCAGATGCTATTGTTGTAACCAGTTGGGGAACCTTGCCTCTCATTGTCATGAGAGGAAGAAGAAGAAGAAGGAACCAGAAGGGCTTGAGACTGTTGCTATAGTAGCCATTGAGGACTTTGCTTCAATGTTCGATAGGGAATTTTCTTTGGTGACCCTAGTTTCCAGTGTTGACATCGGAGGATTCACAGGTGATATCAGATGGATTGTGGATAACGAGCCTCTAGCAACGTGACAAGAATCTGACGAGTATTCCTAGCTTTCATAGAGATTGGTCCTGGCCGACAAGTGGTAAATGAAAGTGGTATGGCGAAAGTTGTACATAGAGTTGTGAATGTTAGATTCCAACTCGAGTTTGGGGGACTCTTGGAGTTTGATGGAGTTCTCTTTGTTCCAGGGTTGAGGGTTAACTTGCTCTCAGTATCAGCCTTGGAGGATGTAGGATATTGCGTATTGTTCAAGAGGGAACATGTCTTTATCTATAGGCAGAGAGTGGACCCGGTAGAGCTGCAGCTGATCGATAATCGAGTGGACAGGTTTTATATGTTGAGAGGACAACCTTGGATGTATGATTCAACGTCGCATGAGGAGCATGAGGAGGCTTCTGAGACTATGGTGGTGCCAAGGATTCAATCTTGTATTCCGAGAGAAGAGAGCTAGTCTCTTCTAAGCACTGGCAGGAAGCTTAGCCAAGTTGATCGAACCAATGCTCAAGATGAATTGAGCTTAGGGTTCCAAGATGTTGCTAGAAGAAGATCTTCTAGTTCAAGTTCTGTGCAGGTGTTGAGGATGGCTCCAGGTTCAGAGGGAGCTCCTACAGAGCACAATGTGATGGGACCAGATGATGGAGATGGTAGTGAGTACATCCCTCGCTAAGAGAGAGTGTTATCTTTTTAGCTCAGGATGTACTCCACATGTTTTGTCTTATACGCGGATGTTACCTTAATATTTACACTACCAGACACTTAACTTTTTTATAGTTTTTATAAAGTTGTTTTAAGTGGTTCTTTTATTAAAGTGACCTTTTAATAAAGTGTATCTTCTATTTTTAAAGTGACTTTATTTTCATAAAACAGTTATGTAATAAATTGAAATCACTTTAATATTTCCACCGATTTGTTTTGGAGGGAATGGATCATGATCCTTGATCTTGAAAAAGACAAAATTTGATCTTGGCCTTTGGATTTAGGGTTGGGGAAGGTGAAAAGACACTTTGGGGGGAAAATGTCATTTTCAAATTATAAAAGAATGTATTAGGTATGCAAGACATGTTGAGAAGACATTAGGAGGAGATTAAGAGAGATTTTTCTGAGTAATCTTGAGAGAGGAAAGAGGGCACACTTTCCAATATTTTTAGGGCACAAATCCCAATAAAAATTTTCTATGATTTTTGGGCCGAATTATTTTTCTGCTTTTGGAGGATGTATTGTATGGATCCATATAGTCTGTACAATTTTGTATAGTTCATACATCCGTACGAATTTGGAATGAAAATTGAGGAAGTTTTGGGCACAGTTTTTGAGGCAAATTTCATATTTATGTTGGTTGTTTCTGGGCTATACAGAACTTTCTGTACAAATGACTATGGGCATGAAAAACGAGGTACGAAAGAGGCTGTACAATAATACAAATTTGGCATGTTTTTCGAGGCAAAATTTATTGGGACAGTTTTGGTGCTGTGAGGTATTTCTCTTGGCTGGAAATGTGGTTTTGCTGCTGTAATGTACTATCCTGAAAGCTGAATAATATCTCTCTCTCTCTCTCATTGGGTTTCCCCACATTGGGGTTTTCCCTGGCATTTGCCTAAATTTCTGTGTTATGGGTTATTGTCCACTATGTTATTTTCACTGCTAGTTTGCTTAGCAATGTGTATTTCTGCTTATGGTAATTTCTGAATGAGTTTTTAAGGCATTTATGAAATTTATGAAGACAATTATCTTTAGGTTGCTAAGTGTATGACAGAAATTTCATTTGCTGATTTTTGTCATTAAAAATCTACATTCTATTGATTGATAAGATAAATCATTGATTTTTGTAAATTTTCCAACTTGCCTTCAAAAGACTAGATGCGTTTTTCCTAGGTCAATAGAATCCATAATAAAACCTCCACTAGTGGATTTTAATTTCATCTCCCCCCCTCAATTTTCCTTTCATAGATTCAATTAAACAATTGCATCTTTCAATAGACTCAACATGTTGCTTAAAAGGTCCTTCCAAGTTTCTTTGAGCTTTGTGTACAATCCATATCTTTTGAAATTCAAAGCCAAGAATAGGGAACAAGGGCCATGACAGATAGACTACGGGAACTTAGAAAGTTGAGGGAGGTTGACAAGCCCTCAAGAAGGATAGACCTTCCCCCAACCAAAGGTCATAAAAAATACACAGACTCAAGAATAACCGACCAAGACCTTCAAGGAATACCTAGAACCAATACTAGGAAAAAAAATCAAGAATCCAACATAGGGTAAAGGGCCAAACATGTTACGTGGGAGAAAGGAATTGAAGTATAGATGAAGGATCCATTGTCCAAGAGAAAACTGTCTAGAGAAGAATTGAAGGTTAATAGAGACCACCCAAACATCCACAAGCCTTCGTCCAAAGTGACTAATTATGAAATAGAACAAAAGGTCAGAACAATTCAGGAAAACCCAAGCTAAAACAACACCAAACTAGTCCTTAATCCTCCCTTCCCATAGCCTACAAAGTGCACGGGGAAAACCAAAATAGTCCCACATAAATATTCCATTATCCTCTCCAATGATTTAAAGTATTTCTTCTTGAGGGAGGAGTGCATGTGAGAGTAAATGAGCCTTCATTGCACCCTCGTCACTTTGAATGAGCCCACATCATGATGCTACCCTCGTGCCAAGCAAATTGAGTGTCACCACTTGTAATGCTAAAAACAAGTTTTCTTGTTGTGAATTAGAAGTTCACAAACACTACTAGAAGATTAAACTATATTTGTAGACACTTCTGTATAATTTATATACTCCAAATTGGAATCCAAACCCAAGTATTTAAGTTATAAGTGCATGCAAACATTTACCATTACTAGAAATTAAAAAAAAAAAATATCACTAATAAAATAGTTGCAACTAAGTTTAATAATTTCAAATCAAAGTAAGGTATTTAGTCAATGTTTTTATGAATAAAATAAATAAATTTATTATGTCTAGAGGTGCTTTCTATAGCTCACTGTAAAGGAGATGTGAAGGAATTTCAATAAGTGGTATTAACAAAAAAATTGATAACAAAAAAATATTTCAATATTGATCATATATAAAATGTTTCAATAATTTTCTTATTGTTGAGATAAGTTTCTTTTACATTCAATATGAGGGAGATGTGTAATTCCTTTAGTGTTGAGCTCGAGTTGACATGTGGCATTTAAAAAAATTAATAACAAAAGAAATATTTCAATCTATAAATAAGATATTTCATTGTCAATCTTAAATAGAAAGCATCTTTGGATGGAAAAAAAATATTCTAATGTTCATCATATATAAAATGTTCAGTAATTTTCTTATTATTGAGATAAGTGTTTTCTACATCCAATATAAGGGAAATGTGTAATTCCTTTACTGTTGAGCTAGAGTTAGCATGTGGCATTTAAAAAAATTAATAACAAAAGAAATATTTCACTCATCATAAATAAAATATTTCTTTGTCAATCTTAAATATAAAGCATCTTTTGATGGAATAATATATTTTTTTACTTTCAATTAATATATATATATATATATATATATATGAATGAATGAGATGTATGATTCATTTTGTGGTGACACATGTTATTTAAAATTAAAATAAAATAAAAAATATTTCAATGTCTATCTTCAATAAAATATTTCAATATCGACTTTTAATTTATTAAAAACTTGGTAGTTCCCAAAATTCGATGAGGAATTGTTGGATTAGTAGATTAGAGTGATTATTTCTGTATAATCCTAGTGCCGTGGAAGTTCTTAAGCATGCTGAATCCATTTCTACATTGAAAAATGGATTTTGAAAACAAAACATAATAATTTTTGTAAATTTATATCACGGCAAAAAAATATTTCTTAAAACAACTAATCCACTCTTAATCAATTTCTATAATATAAAATAAAATAAAATAAACAAACCCACTTAAATAAAATATCTAATAATTTAATTAAAACATTAAATTAAAAAAAGAATTCAAACCATTTTGTTTGACTTTCGACTGAAAGCTATGCCACACCTTCCTCTTTCTGAGAACGTGCCAGCGACGGCCGGCAGAGTAGTCGCCCTGTTGAACTGTTCTACGTGCCCAAAGTAACAATACGAGCGCTCTCGCTCGCTTTCTCTCTCTCTTATATATATATATATATATATATGTGTGTGCGCGCTCTCCACTATTGGTTTTAACCACTCCGCTGTGTTGCAATTGTCTCCACGTATCGCTAATGGTCCGCTCTGTAAACGCTGAGCTTTGGCCTGGAAAGAGTCCTGATTCATGAGTGAAAGACGTCTGGGGATATACCGCGTGACAGCAGATCCCGCCTACCTGGATAATAATTTTTAATGTATATTTAATTTTTCTTGGATCTGCGCAGTAGCGCATGATTTCAACCACCTGCCCCAAGGTTACATTTATACCCTTCCCATTCAATCCTATTTATTCTGTTCCAAACCCAATTGAAACAGGCATGCAATTAGACTAGTCTGCACCTGCTGCATCCTCAATACTTGTCAAATAATATGTCATCCATGGATGCTTTTAATCCATCAGGTTATGTCCATCTCATTTTTATGGTTATGATCATATGCAGTGCAGCTACATATCCCACAATTTATGCAAATTTTTACAATGATATAGATGTAACATGGGGCTACAACAACGTCAACATATTTAACAATGGCCAGGAAATGCAGCTTTGTCTCAATAACGCTTCCGGTATTCTTATCTTATCGATATATAACTGTATTGTTAGCTTTTAATGCTTTATGTTTCTGCGATAATATACTATCAGGAATAGAGTAACAGTGGATATTTCATTGGGTACTATTTAATCAGGCTCGGCATTTCAATCCAATACGCAATTTTTGTTTGGAAGCATCGATATGTTTATGAAGCTGGTGCCTGGAAATTCCTCAGGAACAGTTACAACATTCTATGTGAGATAAATTTGTGTAATTTATAGCAAATAAAATTCCATTTTATGATTGTCCGCTGACGAGTAGGGAAAATATTGAAATGCGCTGCAGTTATCTTCGACAGGCGACAGGCACGACGAAGTTGATATGGAATTTTTAGGAAATGTTTCTGGTCAGCCCTACATTCTGCATACAAACATCTATACACAAGGTTCAGGTAATAGGGAGCAAGAATTCTATTTATGGTTCGATCCCACAGCAGATTTCCACAATTATTCAATTYTGTGGAATCCACAGCAAATTGTGTAAGCTATATYTTCCTCTGWATCTAGTTTAATCGGTTTGATGGTCACAYAGTAATTASGTMGAAAGGCTTACACCTATTGACAATGKGTAYTTTTAATASATTTTTAGTTYTTAATACGTTTTTAATGGACRAGATTACATATGCCTAGAATATTCTTAGTCGTCACAATAAATGAATGGCTCTGATTTCATCCATTAACTTCCGAGCTGTTATAAAGACATCYGTTTATATGTTGGTGAAGTTTTGTTTCATTTCTGTGCTGGACGCGTTTCGTTTTAATATGCCTTAATCAGCCATGTAATTGTGGCTGTGCTAGTTTTTTAATCATTTTAATTAAATGTTAAAATGTAAACAGGTTAATTGAAGCTTTTAAAAATGTTAAAAAGTTATGAACATGATATKGTYGAAGCTTTTAAAAATGTTAAAAAGTTATAAACATGATATCGTTCATTGATTTGGAAGGACGATTAAGATTATGCTAACATAARATTGAAATTTATGATTAAAARATCATTAAATATAYCCATTATCAATAGATGTAAWTCTTTCTACTTAATAATGAATCCATCTTACCTGATTCCATCTTACCTGATTTCTTCATTTCAGGTTTTCTGTAGATGGACTGCCTATCAGAGTATTTGGGAACMATGAAGACATAGGTGTGCCTTACGCGAACSAGCAGGCGATGAGAGTGTACTCGAGCATATGGAACGCAGATAATTGGGCAACTGAAGGYGGACGGGTGAAAATCGATTGGTCGTACTCACCATTTGTGGCTTCCTACAGGAATTTCACAACAGAGGTATGCGGATGGACAGGCAGTGGCAGCCCYTCCCAGTGTTGGGCCACTAGTCCCAGTAACTGGTGGAATCAGCCAGCTTATGAGAGTTTGACCTATGCCCAACAAGGACAATTACAGTGGGTTCGCGATAATTATTTGGTTTACGATTACTGCAAAGATCCTGCCAGATTCGATTATCAGCTTCCACCTGAATGCTCCAGACAACCATAAAATAATTCCGATGGCTTCTACGCAATTGCGGTTGGATTCTTTAATTGTTCATCTCATTAAATTCAAATAAAGAATCCCTATTTGAAAATCATTTTATCTCTCTGGCCGTTTTTTTATATAGGAATCTCAACGTTATGTAACCACAAGATTCATTGTATCTCACCATGGAGCATGCATGTCCGCAACAAATAAATTGTAGTTGTCCAATCACTTTTTCTAGAGATATCTGACCCCTGTCATCTATTTTCATTTTTTTTTGGTAATTTCTTCACTTTCTTTTACTGTCAAATAAGCTATGGGCACCCGTGAAGAAGAAGCAACATTGGAAGTAGAGATCACATTGAATTTAGCCATGGAGCTAAATTTCATGGAGATAGCCATGAATTTATTTCCATGAATTGTACCTGGAGATAGCCATGGAGCTAAATTTCCCCTCTAAAACTTATCTTCGCATTGATTCAATCAACGTTCATGTCCAATCAGTCTGGTCAAAGAAGTGTTGCAATGTACTTTGAAATTTGGAAATTCCCATGGCAATAATGTTATACCAGATGAACTCTATCCATGGCTTTGTTTTGCTTTTTCCATCAAATACATATATTGGATAACCCTAATGAGCACTTCTCGTCATTTCAATGATGGATGGTTACAGTTTTTGAGTAATTCCCAACTTGAATAATTTTATTAATGTGAGGTATATATAATTATAATGAGTTATGATCTTTGGTTTCATCTTTCAAGTGGTAGATGACTCAACTTATTCATCTATGACTCTTCATATTTCTTCTAAAATAAATATTTATAATAATATGTACAATATACCATAATTTTAAGGACTAGGTATCTAACATTCCCCCCTTAATCCAAAAAGGTGTTTATAATTCCAAGCATCTTTCTAAACTTTTAAAACTTTTCTTTTTTGTCTTCCAAATGCTTCAGTGAAGTTGTCAACATTTTGATCACTTATGTAACAATGTATCAAATGAATGGTCTTGGCCTCTACATGATGTGGATTGAGATGATACTTCATGTTGATCTGCTTTGTTCAGTCATGGAATCTAGGATTCTTGTCCAACTTGATTGTGTAAGTGTTGTTAATTTAAAGTGTTCGCCTATTTCTCCTGCAAATCCTCTAGTATCTTCTCGAGCCACACAATCTCCTTTGATGCCTTTGCAATAGCCACATATTCTTCCTTTATTGTGGGATTTTTTGGAATGGTTGCTTGTATGATCTCCAAGAGATAATTGTTGATCCACTACCCACGAGGCATCCTAAAATGGACACTTCGTTCGCATTATCTCCATCAATGTTTGAATCTGTATATATGACTAGTTTGAAGTCCTTCACCTTAGAGTATTTTATCCCAAAGTCTTGATTTCCCTTCTGTTGAAGATTGAGTAGCTTCATAAGATATCCTTATTGTATTTGACCAAGACAAACCCTAAAGAATGTTATTATATTATATTTATTAAGACGGCCCTATTGTGCCTTTGTAAAAGACATCCCTATTGTGCTTTGACAATTAAATGTAATTTAAGAGGGTAAATTGATAGGTTGACCTAGACCTAATTTAAGGAGGCCAGACTACTATTTATAAGGGAGTCTAGCGCCTCACTTACTCACTCACTCATAAGCTCTCCAAAGAGAAAAAAGTGTGCAAGTCTTGGAAGAGAAGCTACTTCAACTTGGGGTGACGTCAATGAGACTTTTGGTCTATCTCTTGGTTAAGTGGTGCACTACTATTCCTAGTGAAGGGGTAGAGGAGGATTTTCTTCCTTGTTAGTTCTCTCTAGAGGAGAGAAGCATTGTTCTTAGTTTCCTAATCTATATTGAGGAATTTTACTAAGTTTTCTTCCCCCTAAAGGGTTTCCCAGGATAATCTTTGTGTCTCTCTTGTTTTTGTGATTGCCTCTCTTTCGATGATCTTATATATGCAACTAATGTACTAAATTATTGTTATAATAAAGAAGAATTGTAACTGCTAGTTGTACAAGTAAAATATCAACACGGTATCAGAGCGAGGTTTGAAAGAGACCAACTCACAGTTTATAAGAAGTGATTAGCCTTAGTGCACCCACTCTAAAATTAGGGTTTCTGCATAAACCCTAAATGTGATGTTTTCACTTTTTAACGAGGATGTTGGAGAAAGTAACCACACCTAGGAGCTCTCCCTAGGAGAGTGCATCTAGTCTGTCGATCATAATTTCAAGATTTGAATGTTGAAAAATTAGGGTTTCCTCATAAACACTAAGTCTCGTTGCAACTGCTGTAGATTTTGTCACAAGATTTCATCCTTGACTCAACAATATCTCTGGTAAGGTATAAAATATTCATCTTGAAAAGTTATTTGTTCACTTGTTCCATGCAGGATGACTACTAGTACCAAGATTGACAAAAAGCTTGAAGGAGTCAATGACTTTTGTTGAATTTTAATGAATGCTCAAGCACATGTAGTTTCTTTTAAATTTAGCATGAACCTGAACCATAAACAATGCAGCAACACAATAGTTGCAGTAACCAATATCACAAGAAGACTAACCATGTACAAGACACAAGAATTTATCCTGGGAAAATCCTTCTCGACCAAGGGAAAAACCCAACAACCCTTTACTATATTTCCAAGAGAAGAACCTTCACACCATAAACCCTAGCACACACAAGAGGGTACTCTATGACCAAGAAATCTAGCACATAAGAAGAAATTTGCATTAAATTTCAGATCTCTACAATGTGTTATGAGAGAATGAGATAACATCTACAATGGGGATGTATCTCTCTTATAAGTACACGACCTAAATCATCAAATAGATGTATATATTGGCACAATAGGGCAGACTTGTACAAATAAATAATAGAATTAATCTTTTACACAATATTAATTATATTTACACAGTAGAGCCAACTTGTAACCTATACAATACAAATTAGGGTTACACAATAGTCTTACTCTTTGACAATATAACAAGGGGTCTCACACACATCCTGAAATATCCCTGATCCGATTGATCAAGATATTTGCTACTGTTCTACTGCTCTGGCGTGCAGATCTGATACACTGAGGGTTTTTGGATGCGTTTTAGCTGGGTGATTGAGATGTTCTTCGGTTATAGTGTTTGCATGTTGGTTATTATGGTTGCATGTCATTTATTACAAGTGCATGTTGCATAATGAAGGTTTAACGATCATAAAAAGATGCATGCAATAGTATAGAATGTCCACTGCTCAATATCATGAATAATAATAGTGCATGCATGGGAATACAAATCGCCTACTGAAATATAGAGAGTAGACATCAGTCAGATCTCATGGATCTGTACTGGAATACAATCAAATAACAAAAGAAATACCTGTGACCGCAACAAGACAACAGATCTACTGCATGCACGGATAGATAGGAAAAAATGAGCGATCCCAGAGAAGTACGGTAACTGCTACCAGCTGTAAAACTCGATCTAAATAATCCACCGTCAGAATGAACTCGAAACTGCTCCAATCAATGTGCGCTAGCCTCTACATTGGAAATAATGTCTGACGGAACTCAGATCGGACCTCTACAACACTAGATCTGGACCCCTGGGGGGTTTGCGCCCGTCCTTGGGAACTGAATGCGCCCCAAAGGATTCCACCATCGGAATATGCTGCTATATAGCTCAAAACGATCTTCTCGTCCAATGATGAAATGGGTCGGAAGGGTTTGGCCGAATCTGATAGGAAACCCCTGCATGCAATGTCAAACGTCTGTTCGGGATGACTGCGCCCAAAATGGTTGTATGGGTCAATATGCAAGATTCCACCATCGGAATCTGATGATGACTGGCTCAATGGACGTGCCCTGGCTAGATCTCTACTGGGTCGGAATGAATCTGCAATCGGGACCACGGTCTACTGCATATCTCTAAATCTGCAAAATGACTTGTGCCCTCCTTGGCTGAGTTGCGCCCTCCACAATAATCTCTCTTGAAAAGAACGGTGAAATACCTGGATGGTATCTCCGATGGGCTAGGGTGTGTCTCTCAACACCAAAACCGATCAATGGTGGTGGTTTCCTCCAGAAATCCACAAAACAGTAAGGT
>JZKD02S0937782.1:558241-572998 GCA_000966675.3 Picea glauca | reverse complement strand
ACAGTAAGGTCGGCTCTCCTCCTCCTCTCGGAAGTCTCAATATCAAATCATAACAATGCATAATGAGGAATTAGGTCAAATTCCTCTCTTTATATCTTTCCCGACCTAATTCTTCATTGAAATCACTTAACCTAGGCGCCTTTCCTCCTAAGTGAATTATTTGTCAATTAAGTCGCCCCCCCTTATCACCTTTTCGTTCTAATTCTTCGTTGACTTAGGCTTAAGTGTCTTTTCCTAAGTATTTAGGATTAATTTATCGTTTAGCCTTAATTCCTCCTTATTTATCCATCTGGTTCCCTGTTTGTGCCTGACTATAGTCTACGGGAACATATAGACTACTAAGTCACTCCCTGCTGGCCTAATCTTGGGGACGGGACATCACAGTCCTCCCTTCCCAAGATTGCTTGTCCTCAAGAAACATCAATCCTGGGTGCTGTAAAATATGATCTCCCTCCCATGTGGCATCCTCCACTAGAAGACCCCTCCATCTAACCAAGCACTCTTTGATGATCCTGCTTCTCAACCTGTGTTATCTCTACTCTAGTACCTCCTCGGGCACTAGTTCCAGCTGACCCTCCTCATCCAAAGGTGGCAACTCCTGTGAAGTGCTAATTTGTTGTCCCACCACCTTTTTAAGGTAAGAGACATGAAAGACGTTATGGATATTGCTACCCTCTGGTAGCTCTAGCTCATATGCCACCTCGCCTATCCTCCGAATGACTCTGTATGGCCCATAGAAATTGGGCTTCAATTTCTCTGCTCCGCTCCTCTTTAATGAGGACTGTCTGTATAGCTGTAATCGTAGGAAAACCAAGTCTCCTACCTCAAAACTGCGCTCAACTCGATGTCGATCTGTGTATATCTTCTGTTGATTCTGAGCTGACTGCAAGTTCTCCTTTGCTGATTGCAGGACTCTCTGACTCTCCTCCACCCAATCCTTGGCCCCCAGAACCCTGTTGTCCCCAAATGCAACATCTATAAAGGAGGGTGCATCGTATCCATACAATGCCCTGAATGGTGACATCCTAATGGACATATGGTAAGTGGTGTTGTAGCAATACTCACCCATATGTAACCATTTCACCCAAGTGCATTGCCGCCCCCCCACATAGTTCCTCAGATACCCTTCCACCCATTTGTTGACAATCTCTGTCTGCCCATCTGTCTGTGGGTGGTATATGGTACTCGTGGCTAAATCTATGCCTGCCAATCTGAAAAGATCTTGCCAAAAAGCGCTGATGAAGCGCCCATCTCTATCACTGACTATCTGCCTGGGTAACCCGTGCAACCGGAATACCTCCCTGAAGAACAACTCTGCTACCTGTATGGCCTTGTAGTCGGTGGGTATGGTGAAGAAATGTGAGAACTTGGTCAATCTGTTGACCACTACAAATATACAGTCCCTTCCCTGCACCCTAGGGAGGCCTGTAATGAAATCCATGAAAATGCTCTTCCATTTCTGCTCTGGAATGGGTAGAGGCTGAAGTAACCCTGCAGGATGTGTCTACTCAGACTTGTTCTGTTGACAAGTCATGCACTCCCGTATGTGTTTCAGCACGTCATCCTTGAGACCCTTCCAAGAGAATCTCTCCCTGATCTGCCTATAAGTTTTGAAGTATCCCTGATGCCCTGTTGTTGGTGAATCATGACATACCTTCAAAATCTTCCCCTTCAGGGTGGATTCTGGAACCAAATAAATCCGGTTCTTGTAGAAAATGATGTCATCAAGAACCCGGTACCTATCATCAATCACTTTCCCATCCATTACCTCACAAGAAAATTTGTTTTTGGAATATTCCACCAACAAATGAGCTTTCCAATCTGTACAAATATCCATCATCAAACATCCTGTTGGTCTCCTGGACAAGGCATCCGCCACCACATTCCTTTTTCCCTTGACATACTCAATGTCAAAGTCGAAGGCTTGGATCTTTGAGACCCACTTCTATTTCCTCTCGCTGAGGTCTTTCTGATCAAGGAAATACTTGAGACTGTTATGATCAGTATTCACTACAAACCTGCTGCCAACCAGATACTACCGGAATTTGGTTAAAGCATGCATGACTGCTAGCATCTCCTTGTCGTAAATAGGATAGAGTCTCTCTAACTCGTCGAGCTTCTTGCTCTCAAACACAATGGGGTGGCCCCCCTGCATCAATACTGCTCCAATCCCCACCCCTGATGCGTCACACTCTAAGACAAATGGATGCGAAAAGTCTGGGAGGGCTAGAACAAGGCATGTGCTCATAACCTCCTTCATTTTGTTGAAGGTCTGTTGTGAATCCTATGTCCAATGAAAAGCACCCTTCTTTGTCAAGTTGGTGAGTGGTGATCCCAACTGTGAAAATCCCTTGACAAACCGCCTATAGTAACTGCATAGCCCAAAGAATCCTCTCAGCTCCGTGAGATTCTTGGGCGTTGGCCAATCCACAATGGCTCTGATCTTCTCCTGATGAACCTGTACTCCTTTCCCACTGATGATGTGCCCCAAATATAGTATTTCCTTCATGCCAAATTCACATTTGGACTCCTTGGAATATAAAGACTGAGTCTTCATAATATCCAAGACCGTCTCCAAATGTGCCAAATTCTCATCCCATGTCTTGTTGTAGATCAATATATCGTCGAAGAATACCAGAATGTACTTCTTCAACTGTCCTCTGAGGATGTGGTTCATGCAATACTGGAAAGTGGTCGGTGCGTTGGTCAGTCCAAATGGCATGACCAAGAACTCAAAATGTCTGAAATGGCATCAGAATGTTGTCTTCTTAATATCCTGCTCCCTGATGTTGATCTGATGGTATCCTGAACGTAGATCAATCTTGTTGAAGAAGATTGCCCCATGTAACTCATCCATCAACTCATCTATGCGTGGAATAGGGTAACGATTCTTGATCATTTTCTTGTTGAGCGCTCTATAATCAATGCACATCCGTAATGTGCCATCCTTCTTCAGTACCAGTACTACTGAAGATGCAAAAGGACTCCTTTTGGGCCTGATGTGCCCCATAGCGAGAAATTCTTTGATCGCTTTCTCAATTTCGTCCTTAAATTTCTTGGGGTGTCTATAAGGTGATGTAATCACCGGTGTATCCCCTGCCTCTAGCTCAATCATGTTCTCAAACCCTCTATCTAGTGGTCTCCCTGGTGGTATCGGCCCAAACACTGGCTCATAACGTCCCATAAGCTCTTTGATCTGTGGATGGTACTGCTCCCTACCCTCTGCGTCTTTTTGTGTGGTGATCCAACACTCTGTTGCGTAAGCCACATCACCATGATGAAAAATACGTTCCATCCTCTTCGCCGATACTTCCCGAGGTGCCCCTGTCAACATACCTCTTAGCACAACTCTCGATCCACTAGTATCTCTGAAGCTCATGGTCAACGTCTGATAGTTGAACCCAATCTCCCCCAATGAATATAACCACTGTACCCCCAATACAACATATGTATCTGATAGGTCAACTACATAAAATGTGTCAGTCAGGGTGTAGTTTCCAAGCTTGACCTCAAGATCAGGGACCATGTCTAAACATGTCATCGTGTATCCATCCGCCAATGCCACATGGAATCCCTCAAACTCCTCGGTGCGTAACCCCCTCGTGGCTACCAATGATGCGTCTATGAAGTTGTGGGTGGCCCCACCATCAACTAAAGATGTCATGCGTTGCCCTTGTACAAGGCCCTTAAGCCTGAGAGTGTTGTACCTGGGAACTCTTGAAAGGGTGGCTATGGTTCCCCCTTTCACCTCTCTACGAGGCTTGGCCTCCTCCTGGGGCTTGGCCCTCGCCGGTATTTGTGATTTCTTCGGCTACTGCTCTGGCTCATGGGTGGTCTCAGTCTTTGAATCATTGTCTATAGGTGCCTGAATATCCTCATCCTCCTCCTCACTTCCTAATTCCACCTCAATATAGTGGATCTGCCCCTTCCCCATGCATCTATGCCCAGGGACCCACGGATCTCTGCAAGAGAAGGAAAGCTTCTTCCTCATCAACTCCCATCGTGTGTCATCATCCAACTTGGGCTTGCCCTTCCACTCCCTTGGAGGGTTCTTCTGATCCTTGTCTCTCTGCGGTACAAAAGGTTTAGTGAAGGGTTTAGTCTTTGGCACTGAATCCACCAAATATCTAGTGTGTCAGACGACATCCTGTAAGGAATGATGGCGGTATGCCTTCACCCAACCTATCAAGGATTCAATGATCCCTTCGGTGAATAGCATGACCAATCAAGGCTCAGATATGTCTGTCACTGCCACTACTACCCTCTGAAACTCTGAAATGAATGCCTCTGTTGTGCCAGTTTGTCTCAACTGGGCTAAATCTCTGAAGTGGATCTCCGGATCCCTCCTATCAAATCTATCCATGAGTCTCTCAGTGAACTCTTGGTAGGAGGTGATGTGATCGTGACCCAATGTCACCAATCCATGATACCACCACTCATGTGCCTCACCCTCCAAGTGTAGGGTGGCAAAACTTATAGCCTCTGCCTCTGTCATCTGGTTGAGCTTGTAGTAGGTATCCAGTTTCTTTACCCAAGCTCTGGTGGTGCATCTGGATGATCCGTCAAAAGATGGTATGGTGAGTTTACCAACTTTGCGGATGAAGTCAAGGTTATACCCCTGCTGCTGCTGCTGCTGCCCTCCCCTCTGTGCCTCTCTGGGACGGTTCCTCAGTCCGAGTCCACAATAATCGACTAGGGTCATGTCCTACTAGAAGTCACGGCCCAAGGCCGCATACTCTCTTCGATACTCTGCAATGTCCTCTGCATGTGTGGTTGGTCTCTGAGCTATCGGTATATGTGCTGCTACTGGGGCTGCCCTCTGGAAACTGGGAAATAATGGACATGGAATCCTACTCACAGAGGTATACGTGCAAGTGGGTGACTGGGGTCTACTGCCTGCCCTTGAGTTCCCATGCGCTGCATGTGGGCCTTGAGTGCCCGGAATATCTATCATAGCCAGTCTATCTGCTACCTGGGCCAAAGACTGGGACATGGTCCGCTGGATAGCTAGCATGTCACTGATCATCTGCATGAAAACTACATCAGGATATGCTGGGGCCTTACCACTGCCCTCTGGTCGCTCATACCCGTCACCTAGCCTCTTCTCGACTTCGCGCTCAGCCTCGCGCTCTGCTCGTCATTCTTATTCTCTATGTGCCTCTTCCTCTTCCTCTGAACTGGGAGGGAAAGGAGGAAAGTTAGGTCTATCCCTTCTTCCCTTTCGCCGATTATATGTGACATATTCGTCACCTTCATGCTCACGACCATCTGGTTCTTCTGCTGGATTCATGGTCTTTAATCACAGGGTGGCAGGACTAAAGCTCTAATACCACTGAAATATCCTTGATCCGGTTGATCAAGATATTTGCTACTGTTCTACTGCTCTGGCATGCAGATCTGATACACTGGGGGTTTTTGGATGCGTTTTAGCTGGGTGATTGAGATGTTCTTCGGTTATAGTGTTTGCATGTTGGTTATTATGGTTGCATGTCATTTATTACAAGTGCATGTTGTATAATGAAGGTTTAACAATCATAAAAAGATGCATGCAATAGTATTGAATGTCCACTGCTCAATATCATGAATAATAATAGTGCATGCATAGGAATACAAATCGCCTACTGAAATATAGAGACTAGACATTAGTCAGATATCATGGATTTGTACTGGAATACAATCAAATAAAAAAAGAAATACCCGTGACCGCAAGAAGACAACAGATCTGCTGCATGCACGGATATATAGGCAAAAATGAGCGATCCCAGAGAAGTACGGTAACCACTACCAGCTGGAAAACTTGATCTAAATAATCCACTGTCAGAATTAACTCGAAACTGCTCCAATCAATGCGCCCTGGCCTCTACATTGGAAATAATGTCTAACGGAACTCAGATCGGACCTCTACGGCACTAGATCTGGACCCCTGGGGGGTTTTCACCCCTCCTTGGGCACTGAATGCGCCCCAAAGGATTCCACCATCGAAATCTGCTGCTATATAGCTCAAAACGATCTTCTCGTCCAATGATGAAATGGGTCGGAAGGGTTCGGAAAGATCTGATAGGAAACCCCTGCATGCAATGCCAAACGTCTATCCGGGATGACTGCGCCCAAAATGGATGTATGGGTCTATCTGCAATATTCCACCGTCGGAATATGATGATGACTGGCTCAATGGAAGCACCCTGGCTGGATCTCTACTGGGTCAGAATGAATCTGCAATCGGGACCACGATCTATTGCAGATCTCTGAATCTCTAAAATGACTTGCGCCCTCCTTGGCTAAGCTGCGCCCTCCACAATAATCTCTCCTGAAAAGAATGGTGAAATACCTAGATGGTATCTCCGATGGGCTAGGGTGTGTATCTCAACACTGAAATTGATCAATGGTGGTGGTTTCCTCCAGAAATCCATAAAATAGTAAGGTCGGCTCTCCTCCTCCTCTCGAAAGTCTCAACATCAAATCATAACAATGCATAATGAGAAATTAGGTCAAATTCCTCTCTTTATATCTTTCCCGACCTAATTCTTCGTTGACATCACGTAACCTAGGCGCCTTTCCTCCTAAGTGAATTATTTGTCAATTAAGTCGCCCCCCCTTATCACCTTTTCATTCTAATTCTTTGTTGACTTAGGCTTAAGTGACTTTTCCTAAGTATTTAGGATTAATTTATTGTTTAGCCTTAATTTCTCCTTATTTCTCCATCTGGTTCCCTACTTGTGCCTGACTATAGTCTACGGGAACATATAGACTACTAAGTCACTCCCTACTGGCCTAATCTTGGGGACGGGACATCACACATCCTCTAGTGATCTACCACTAGGGACAAGTCCACATGTGATCAAACAAAAGGAAAGTCACTCTCAACAGATGAAATCAACTAAATCCATAGGAGTATGAACTGAAGAGCCATCTCAAGTCAACTCAACTAATTCCATAGGAGTATGACATGAGACCATCTCAAGACATACCAACTCATTCCAAAGGAGCATGAAAAGAGACAAATACAAGTCATCTCAACTCAGTCCAGAGGAGTATGACTCACATATCACATAGGTGTTCTCACAGATCATCTCAACTCAGTCCAGATGAGTACGATTTGGAGAATGTCACATGAAGTTGTAATCATCAAGGTAATGAATAACTGTAACTATTAGTTGTACAAGTAAAATATCAACATGGTATCATATCAAGGTTTGAAAGAGACCAACTTAAAGTTTATAATAAGTGACTAGCCTTAGCGCACCCACTCTAAAATTCATTTTTGAGTATTGTAGCTACTGTAGAATTAGGGTTACTACATAAACCCTAAAGGTGACATTTTCACTCTTAAGGAGGATGTTGGAAAAAGTAACCACACCTAGGAGCTCTCCCTAGTAGAACGCATCTAGTCTGTGGATCATAATTTTAAGATTTGAAAGTTGAAAAATTAGGGTTTCTGCATAAACCTTATGTCTGGTTGCAACTGTTGCATATTTTGTGACAAGATTTCATCCTTGACTCAACAATCTCTCTGGTAAGGTCTAAAATCCTCATCTTGAAAAGTTATTTTTTTACTTGTTCCATGCAAGATGACTACCGGTACCAAGCTTGACGAAAATATTGAAGGAGTCGATGACTTCCAAGCATGGAAGTATAGAGTGATGCTCATTCTAGAAGAGAATGGCCTTGTAAGTTTTGTTGAACAAGATATTGAAGAACGAGAGGAAGATGAGGCCAATGCCAAACATAAGAAATATCTGATCAAAGAAAAGAGGATCATTGCTAATTCCATCAAGAGCCATTTGATTATTCAGGTCTCAGCATTAAATACCCAAAATTAAATGATGGATGCCTTATCTCGTCTATTTGAAGGAAAGAACATCACTCGAAAAATGACCTTGAGGACTCAACTCAATAGTGTGAAAATGCAAAGTTTAGAAACCATACAATCTTACTTCACAAGAGTGTCCCAGATTAAAGAACATCTTGGAGCTATTAGAGACTTAGTTGAAGAAGTTGAGATAACGATGACCACATTAAATGGTCTTCCAAATTCTTGGGAATCCTTCATCCAAGGAATCTTTTCTAGAAGAAAGTTAACTAAGTTCAACAGGTTGTGGGAAGATTGTACTCAAGAATAATATAGATTAGAGGCAAGAAAGGAAAAGATAGAGAACAATGAAGATCAAGTGCTAATAGTTCACGCAAGAAAAGGAAAGAACAAGAAAGAAGTTCACTCTCACAAAAGATTTCAGAAGCCTCATAAAAAAAAATATTCTCATAAAGATCTCTCAAGCTTCAGATACGTCATTTTCTAGAAGATGGGACATATTGCAAGAAATTGTCCCCAAGAAAAACAACAAGATAAAACGAGAAATTTTAAAAGGCATTCTTATCCCCCACTTTCAAGGATAACTAGGATATTATGTCTCGAGGCCCACAGGTCCTAGACATGGAGTACCGAGAGCCAGATTGACTTGAGCATGGCCCTGGAGGGCCCATATTTTCTCCCTTTCAGCACCTCCACTTTTTCAGCAGCAACAACAACATCCATCACCTTCGGCTTGGTCCTGCATCAGAGATGGTTCTTTCTCCATGAGGTAATGAGTTTGGGTATCATGGTATGTGTCACTTTGATCCTCAAAACCTTTGAATATGTGCATTTAATTCTTTTGTTTCTAACAGGTGCTTGGATCTTATGCTTGTCCACTTGACTATGCATGGGGGGAATCATAGGATGTCCTAGTAAGATTGTGTCCATTAGGTTTTGAGTTGCCACTGGGGGAATTTCTGAAAATCCATTGTTTGTTCCCGTCATACATACCACTTTCCATTTTATTTCTCTCTCACCCATCTCATTACATTTTTTTGGGCATAGGGTTAGCCATTCATTTAGGGGTTGTACCTTACCTTGTGGGAAGAATGGGCTAAAGGAAAGGGGGTAAAAGCAGCTGAAAATAAAATCCTAAGAATAAAACCTTGATATGCTTCTCTAGGGATCCCCAAGAAAGAAATAAAATGATTCTTAGTAAGAAACAAAGGGACCCATAAAAAATAAATCAATACCTAGTTTAGGGATGGGGGGTCTCATCATGAGCCAACTCATTAGGTCCATGGGTGCCTAACAGTATGACACTACCAAGATCTGGTCACCATGCCAGGGTAGTGGTTTTTGGTTGCATAGCCAAAAGAAAGGGGGTCTCATCACGAGCCAAACTTCTATTTTTCGTGAAAGTACTTGTGGGTAACATTGCCACCTCTTGTCACCAAGCCAGGGCAATGTCCCTTGACTAGCTTCTTGAGAGAAAAAGCAATAAAAAGATAAAAAACAATAAGAGAAGACCTGGTTAGAGGATAGGAGGTCTCATCACGAGTCATCCTATTAGGTCCATGAGAATCTAGCGGTGTGACACTACCAGTCTCTAGTCACCACGCTAGGGTTGTGGCTCTTGGTGGCATAGCCAAGAGAAAGGGGGTCTCATCACAATCCATCCTTCTCATTTTCGTGAAATTTTTGCGGCTAACATTTCCACGACTGGTCACCAAGCCAGGGAAGTGTCCTTTGATTATCATCTTGGAAAAAATGAAGATTAAAAGGTATGAATGGGCTTGGAAATATTTGCATCCATGATAGGTGCATCTCACCCTCCACATAGGCACCCACTAGTAATCCATCTCTGCTATCACTGCACCTTTTTCCCAGGCATCACCATCCACCTCACCCACCTACATGACTTGGATTTGATCCTTTCCAGAAAAATCCCTCTACCAGTAGACACTAGCCCAATAGGATGTCCCGTCACTTCCCCCAAACTTGTATTACAGACTTGTATAATCTCTTTGAGAACTAGATTGGGGTAAAGGGGTTTTATGCACATGTTTAATAAACATTGATGATTAGATGTGATTGAAATTTCTATGATCCCTATGACTTATGAGCCCATAGAGGGCGTAGTTGTTGATGTGCAGGATCATGCCCGACGGACAGGTACCATGTTGGACATGTACACATGGGGAGATGACCAGTTCGAACCTCCATGGGGCTGAAGATCCCACTAGATAGATGTTGAGACCCCAACATGGGGCAGAGAGAGGGTAGAGAGTTTGTACTAGGGAAGAGAAGAAGAATCCACCAGAGGCAACTGAGTAGACCTGTACCTAGGGGGTTTGAGCCCTCTCCACAGGAATGTTGGCCTTGGAAGGCCCAGGACATCTCCTAGGAAGCCCATGATGTCACCCAATAGTATGGACATTCTAGAAGGCAGATATGGTAGTTTTGGCACATGTGGCAGCTTGGAGAGGCCCAAGGAGGGGCTAACGTTTTCCTCCAGGAGGTTGCATTTTCCCTAAAAGGGGTTAATGTCACCCTAGAAAGGGGATGACGTCTCACTATTTCTTGATTAGGGTTTAATTTTAAAACATTTAATGTAAAAAAATATGATTTTGGTATTTTGGCCTTGTCCACCTTTTAATGACCTAAAATGTAATTTAGGTCATTGCTATTGTATAAATTGAAGGTTTTTACCTTCATTTTTTCATCATCTCTCACTCACTCATTAGTCAGTTCTGAAATTTGTGCCCTTCTTAGGGTAATTGGCTGAAATATTGAGGCACACTTGCTGAAGGAAGATTTTACTTGGCATTTATGGCATTTCTCTTTGTGGAAGGTGTTACAACTAGGGTTTTTCTACATGGTTTCTTGGTTTATGTAAGTGAATTTATGCAAACACTTCTTAATTGAATGGTTTTAGTTTCATTTACTTTCATATGTTATTATATTTTGTTGAATCAAACCCTAGGTGACAAGCACTAGTTAATGTCCTTGTCTCATGTCCTTGTCAAGATTTTGAGCCATTTGATTTGTTGAAGAGGATAGAGCCTTTCCATAGCAACACTTTATCCATCTTCTTCTAGCTATCCATTTTTCTTATTTGTTGAGCTAAGAAGGAGAAAACGCACCAAGGCCTATGTCTCTACACCTTGGTGAGCCGATTTTCCCTAGGGTTTGCCTAGTAAATCCTTGTCATACCACCACATTGCTTGCAAACCCTCTTGTTTTAGTTTTATGCAATCATTGATTAAGCTAGCCATTTTTTTCATTGAGCTAAAGAAGGAGGAGAGAGAACTGAGGCCTAACATTTCTACACCAAAGTGAGCCTCTCTCCCCTAGAGTTTCTTCTTTGAGGCCTTGCCATAGAAACACGTCAAAGTTTAACTCTCTTGTATTTAGTTTCATCATCATCACTTAATCATTCAACCCTTTCGTCCTCTTTTAACTCCATATACCCTAGGAGTGCACTGATCTAAACCCTTGTGTCTTGATTAAATTGATCATTCAAACAACCATATACTTTGAACAAACCCTAACTCTTACTAACCTTAGCCTAGACTAATTCTTCTAACTCTGGTGTTGTCATCATCTTCGTGTGCTATAAACACATGTGTGCATCTATCATTTTACTTTTAAAGCAATTGAATGGTTGGTTAAGGCATTATCTATGAAGTGTTGATTTTGTTACATTGAATGCCAATTTTCTTTAGCATTTATTGAGAAGTGATATTGTAATAATTTCTATAGTGTAAACAATTATTTACTTCATCAATATTATTTCTTAATTGCTTATTATCAGAAAATGAATTAACTATATGAAGTACTAACCAGCAAGCAAGCTTGCGTATATATTTTCTTATTTCTTTGTCTCGAGAATGTACTCTTATTGTTTATTACTTATGCTTACCTTTATTGGCTATAATCTAGGACTTTCTGATCAGGTGGTGATTTGTGAAGGGGATTATTATCACTTAGCCCTTCTAAGCCTTTTTTTTTTCTCAAAACCCCAGGTCACCGGGGACGTCTCCCCTTGGCTTTACCTCCCTAAATAGAAAGAACCTTCCCATTGAGGTGATAGTGGGTAGGATTGGTTCAGTTACTCCAATTTCATGTCTTTTCATCAAGCCATTATCCTAAATACAAAATGTGCGATAACATTTTGACGCCATTTCTGGGGAACACTGAGTCAAAACTTCCTCAAGACGACACTTTTCGGTAAGCCTTGCCTCTAGAGTTTTTACCTTACAAGCTTACCTAGTGACTCCACTTAGGGTGTTTTCGCTTTTTCTTTGATAGTGTCAAGAAAATATTTCAGTGACTCCACAAACTACAAGGAGGTTCAAAAATCATCCTCAATCCTTCAAAAGAAATCCTCCCTAAAACTCTCCTGTTGTAAAATAACTTTTCGAAGGAAATATTCCTTTGAACCCCATGTATAGCACAACAACTCAAACCAATGCACCGAACCTGGGAAATAATCAAAGACAATGGTCATCTACTCTCTTCAAGCCACTAGACATGTCAGATATACCAGGCTACCATAGGCAAATGCCACCCAAGTATGAGAAGTGGTTGCCTAAGTTTACCGGTACTAATGCAATCAGTGATGAAGAACATATGAGCATTTTTCATAAATTTTTTGATCTTCACCCCATTAGTGATGATGCTGAAGACCTAGTCATGAAATTGTTCTCCGCTACCCTCCTTGATGCTTTAAGGTGTTGGTACCATACTATTCTCGATGGAGGTATTAAAACCATGGACAAACTAGAAGAACACTTTCTCAAGAGGTGGAGTATCAAACAAGACCCCAACATGCTTCTCACCAGGATGAATTCCCTTTGGAAACATGAGAATGAGTCCATTCGACAATTCCACACTAGGTTTGAAACCCTATTGCAAAACATTCCTGTGAGCCATCATCCAACCAATAATTACCTTGTCTACATCTACACCAAGTCTATCATGGGTCAACTAGGGTATCTCCTCAGAGACAAGAACCCCCAAACAATCCAAGAAGCTCAAGAATTGGCTACCAAAATTGAAGGAAACCTCAATTCTTCTAAGATTGAGCCTTTCACAAATCCAACGGGAAAGATGGACACTAAACCCAAGATAGTCCACAATACCAAACCTACTTCCGACCTTTGCACCAGTATGGAAAAATTACAAGAAACCATGTATGGCATGATAAAAAATCAAGAGCTAATGATGAGTAGAATTGTCAACTTGGAAAGAGCCCAGATCCAAGCACCTAGGGTCCCGTACAAAGGCCAATTCCAAAAGAGGAACCAATTCAATAAACCAGAGATTGATCAAGAGGTTCAAAACACCTTATATCCTGCAAATATCATGGATGAAAACCCTTGGTGTTTGCAGTGTAGTGAAGCACATTGGGAACATGAGTGTCCTTATAACTATGATTTCCATGAACAAGTGAACAATATGGGACATCTCATGGAATACCCTCAAATAAATATCACCATTGAAGAGCATCCTGAGGGCATGAAAGAAGTAACCAGGTTGGATAGAATGGCAGTAATAAACAACCAAGACCATGAATCGAAAGAAAAGTTGAAGAAAAAAGAGTGTTAGGTGTATAGACGAAAGAAGCTGAACCAAACCATCTCTACCATTCCTGTAGCAACTCAAACAAAAACTCCACCCTCAGACATTATCCTCTCTAAAACTTCCAAAACCGAGAATGTGGACTTAAACTTTGACTTTGAAGGGGCGCTATCTAATATGCATGTAACCATTCCTCTGAAAGAAGTCATTAAGGTACAATCTATCAAAGAATGATTTGACAATTTCTTCAAAGAATCAAATGGACCCATGGACCCTCCTATCATGTTGCAAGCCGATCACTTTAGGGTCCAATACGATGAGAATCCTCCCTTTTTCATGACCATGGTAATGCATAACAAGAGCCTCAACAACTGCATGTTGGATTCAAGGGTTGATGCTAACATGATGTCCCTCAAGGTCATGCAACAAGTAGGTTTAAAAGTCACATGACCTTACAATAATGTGTGTGGCTTTGAATCTAAATCCATACCCGCACATGGGGTGATTGAGAATGTCAAACATTTCCTTAAAGAATACCTCGAGAAAGTCATCCACATGGACATAGTGGTAGTAGATGTCCCATATGTGTGGGGGATGTTGTTGTCTAGGAAGTTTGCTGAAAAACTGGGAGGTACTCTTGATATGGATCTCACTTATGTGAATATACCTTTAAAAGATGGAACTATAGGTCATCTTCTTAATGTACCTGTGACTACAACTAATGTGAAAGAACCTACAAATCCCATCAAAGATGACAAAACACATGAGTTAATCATACAAACTCTTCCTAAGTTTTCTCCAAATGATATGCCTTTTACAATAGAGTAAGACTTTGATCAGATTCAGTGGCCCAAGAAAGAGGGTTACCAACAAGTCCTAGACAAGTATAAAGACAAGGAAGTTGAGACTGTGAAGATACTAAAAACAACAAAAGATGATGTATTGATTCATCCTTCCCAGCAAGAAGTGTTTACTGTAGAATCCCACCCCCTCCCTCCACACAATACACTGGGGTTGTTCAAGGAACAACCAAATACAAAATCATAAAGTACAAGGAAGGGGACATAGTGTGGATGTGGGATACCCAGAAGGGAGAGCCAAATAATTTCAAAGAAAGTACTCAATATTGGCTCGGACCTTTCAAAGTTGGAAGAGAATTAGTTTACGACTCATACTACTTGTCCACTTTGGAAGGAATAAGGTGCCCATTACCAATCAAAGAGCACCTCCTCAAACCTCAAAAAGGTGGGGGAACCTGAACTCATAGGTAAGTATAGATAAGTAGGTAGGCATTTTTCATTTGTTGTATTATACCATCTGCATTGCATGTTAGAATAGTTTCCTTTCACATTCACACTTATGATTGCTTTATTTCAGTC
>JZKD02S0937782.1:515146-529906 GCA_000966675.3 Picea glauca | reverse complement strand
ACATTATTGATGAGCGGGGGGTACATGTGGATCCAACAAAGATCCAAGTCATTCAGGATTGGCCAGCCCCAACCACCCTAACAGAGCTCCACAACTTTTTAGGTCTTGCCAATTTCTATTATCTGAACCTTCGACAAGATGTCGGGAAGTACATCAATTCTTGCACTGCTTGAACCATTGACAAGCTGACCATCAAGAAGCAAGGCCTCTATACTCCGCTTCCTACCCTAGTCGACCTTGGGAATCGATCTCTATGGATTACATGTTGGGCCTTCCTTCTACTAAGCATGGAAATGACTGTGTTTTTGTGGTCGTTGATCGATTCTCTAAGATGTCCATTATGATGTCCTGCAAGAAGAATATCACAGCAGAAGCCACTGCTAAACTCTTCTTTGAACGAGTGTGGGTACACTTTGGAATCCCACAGTCTATCATCTCAGATCAGGACAGTAGGTTCCTTAGTGCATTTTGGTCCAACCTCTGGTCGATGCTGGACACCAAGCTCACCAAGTCCACAGCTTTCCATCCACAAACTGATGGCCAGACAGAGGTCTCCAACCGGATGATCGTACACATTCTGCGCATGTACAATTCAAAGAATACACAAACATGGTATGAGAGCCTCCCCTATGTACAACACAGCTACAACCGAGCTCTCCATAGGTCAACCAACCACAACCCCTTTCAAGTGGGCTTGGGATTCTAGCCATTATGTCTCATTGACATAGCCATGCCATTTGTGGCTACTCAGGAAGATTCAACTCATGTCCAGTCTAAGGCTAATAAGGAAAACAACTTCATTGAGCACATTCAACACATCTGCCAATAGGTTCATGACATATTGGATAGATCCAATGCTAAGTACAAGCAGCGACATGATCAACATTGGGCGCTACACAACTTCCAAGTGGGTGACAAAGTGTGGCTGCATTTGCAAAAGGAGCGCCTCGTTGGACCCCACCGCAAGCTTCGTCCACTCCGATATGGGTCGTACACCCTCACCAAGGCTGTAGGGGAAAATGCCTTTGAGCTCAACATTCCACCATTCCTTGGTCTGCACCCGGTGTTCAATGTGGACCACCTTCGACCCTACTTTCCACCTCTACTAGACACATCTGACATGGCAGAACAACTCACACCAACAAAGTTAAAACTAGACTACATGGAACAAGCCAGAACTAATCAGATCATGGATACACAGATCAAGCACACCTGAAAACAAAGGATACCGCTATATCGAGTTTTCAAAGCAGGCCAACTCCTTCACCAAGGCAAGTGGCTCACCAGGGACCAAGTTCAACATAAGTTTCCTCATCTCATGGAGGAACTCAACGCAATGGGGACCATTGCTTTCTAAGGGGGGAGGAATGATCCAGGTGGATATTGGTGGCCACCCACCTATTCCACTTGGACCCCCACCATTTCTTCTTTCAGTTATTCAGTTTCAGCACAGTTTATTATTTTTAGCAGTTTTTCGGGTCTTGAACTTCCAAAGTCGTTTTGAGGCCTTAAACGACGTTTTTTGGGAAAACGGGGAGAAACATGGATCATAAATCATGTTGCTCACCCAAAATTTGTAGTCCTCGAATAGATCTTTCTAACCAGGGATGATTTTAAGGGCTAAATTTCGCTCGTGGGCTAATTTTCCATGGTTTTTCCCAAAAAATATTCGTTATTCTAAAAATGATTCGCCCAAATTTTAAAGGATAAAATTATTTTACTTTAAAAATCGCCAAACTTTTATACAAACTATATAAAATCCTTAGAAATTTGAATATTTTTACAAAAATATCGCCAAACATTTTATACTTGGCATATGAAGGATTAGTAATATTCGCTAATGTTTCTACATTTTAAAATAATTTTCCATCGTTAAAATCATCCCTGTTTCTAATGAGGTATGGAATGCGTTAAATGGAGATCGTATGCCAAAGTTACGTCCCTGGGAAGTTGATGTACCAACTTACTCAAACGGGGCCCATAGTCTTGGCATTTCATCTCCTAGGGTTAGGTATTTGGATGTTTAGGGTTTTCCAATGTTTCTCAATAAGAATAGTCCTTTGAGCCTCATTGTAACACAGTTCAGAGGCCAGTAGCCGACACATCTCTTCTCAGAGATAAGCTACTAGCGCCCTAGCTAGTTTATTTCCATTCTGTCTGTAAGCATATTTCAGTCATTTGTTATTAATGAAATGAAGTCTTATTTCCGCTGCATCTCTATGTTTATGTGTATTTTTGTATTTCATTGCGTTCCTACATATCATTTTTTCAGTTTCCGCACAATTTACTATTTTTAGCAGTTTTTCGAGTCCTATACTTCTGGAGTCGTTTTGAGGCCTTAAACGACATTTTTTGGGAAAACGGGGAGCAACATGGTCCATCGATCAATGTTTCTCACCCAGAAGTTGTATTCCTCGGATATATCTTTCTAATGAGGTATGGAATGCGTCAAACGAAGATCATATGCCAAAGTTACGTCCCTGGGAAGTTGATGTACCAACTTACCCAAACAGGGCCCATAGTCTTGGCGTTTCATCTCCTAGGGTTATGTCTTTGGATGTTTAGGGTTTTCCATTGTTTCTCAGTAAGAATAGGCCTTTGAGCCTCATTGTAACATAGTTCATAGGCCAGTAGCTGACACATCTCTTGTCAGAGATAATCTACCAGCGCCCTAGCTAGTTTATTTCCATTCTGTTTGTAAGCATATTTCAGTCATTTGTTATTAATGAAATGAAGTCTTATTTCCATTGCATATCTATGTTTATGTGTATTTTTTTATTTCATTGTGTTCCTACATAAATACGGATCATATGACCATATTACAACACTAATGGATAAGATTTTGAAGAAATATTTTCAGTTTAGTTGGACATAAGAGTGCCAGTAGAGCTTCGACACACTGAAACATAAAATGGTTACTGCGCCTATTCTGGTTTTTCCAAATTGGAGCAAGGAGTTTCATGTGCATGCCGATGGTTCTTCTATTGCTTTAGGAGCAGTGTTAGAAAAACCTGGGGAAGGATATATTGACCATCCATTACCTTTTTCTAGCAGGAAGCTATCAACGACAAAGATCAATTACACCACTACCGAGCAAGAGGGGTTAGCCATGGTGTATGCATTGCAAAAATTTCGCCACTACTTATTGGGAGGAAACTTTAAAATTTTTACTGATCACTCCACGCTGAAATACCTAATCAACAAGCTAGTGTTGGGGGGGAGAATCTTCATATGGCTTCTACTATTTTAATAATACGACTTTGATATCATAGTAAAGCCAGAAAGAATGATCAAAGGTCCTAACCACTTGTCAAGGTTGGAACATGGAGAAGAGTCTACCAATTTGGAGGATGCACTGACGGATGCACAACTGTTGTTCATTAGAAATATTGATGACCACTTCGCAGAAATAGTACATTTCTTGTCAATAGGAATGGCACTTATTGAATATATAATTTCACAGAAGAAATAGCTAGTAGTGCACACTGCAGACTCTTCACTTATAGCTAGAAAAATATACAAGATGGGACCTGATGATATATTGAGAATATGTGTTATGGAGGCAGAGAGACCATTGATCCTTGCAAAATCTCACGAAGGCATCGCAGGAGGACATTATGCAAGGAAATAAACTGCGCATAAGGTTCTTAGAGCTGGTCTTTGGTGGCCTACCTTACACAGAGATGCTAAAGACTATTACAGATCCTGTGATGTATGCCAAAGAGTTGGGAAACCATCCATAAGAGATGAAATTCCACTATCACCACAACTGACCCTACAAGCATTTGAGAATTGGGTCGTTGACTTCGTGGGACCTATAAACCCACCAGGCAAGCGCATAGGAGCAAGGTACATAATTACTGCGATAGAGTACTTGACTATATGGGTCGAAGCAAGAGCAGTTAAGGATTGTAGTGCAACTACAACTGCATGATTCATATTTTATGACATCATAACCAAGTTTGAATGCCCAAACATCCTTAAGAGTGATCAAGGAACACATTTCATAAATAAGACTATTGAATCCCTGACTAAGGAATTTGAAGTTCACCATCAGAAAAGAATTCCTTTGTTGAAAATACTAGGACAACTGAGAGGGGGGCGTGAATCAATTGTTACTATGCTTAAACAATTTATGACTATTCAAACAATTTTTAATCTCTTCCAAGTGACCATCAATATTATACAACATATGAACAACATGAATACTGAACATTAGTCACACATAAGATATACAAAGAGACATATTTTCATGAGGAAACCCATAAAGGGAGAAAACCTCTTCTTCTTCGAATGATAGATAGTCTTTTAAGTTATGTACATCATCTATGTTTGAGCACCAACTCAAAGTGAGGCTACTATCTCTGTTTCACAATCTCCAACTTGTTGAGAGTACCAACTCTACTATTTCTCTAGAACCCACTAGAAGGAAGAATCAAATCCCTAAATGTTCCAGCATCAATTGGACTTATATAAGAACCAACTTGCATACAGAAAACTCTGTGTTTTCTCGAGCACCACCTTGCCACCCTGTTTTCTAGCCACAACTAGATGGAAGATACAACTTCCAATATTCAAGCACTAAATTGAATATCAGAGGACCATAGTCCTCACTAGAACCACCCTACCTCCCTAAGTGTACATAAATGATTGAATAACCAACAATACAATTATATAGATTCTTACCACTTCTTATTTGTTCTGCAAATCTTCTCTGCTTCACTATTCTTCTGCTTTGTTCATACTTGTCTTGACTTGCTATCTCTTTCTATCTATTCTTTCTTTGTTCTTCTCATGCTCTTTGATATATTATCATTATGTTCTCTTCACCTTTTTATGTTATGTTCAACTTCTATTTATCATTTCTGAGTTTTATCTCACACTGTGCATTCTACAATTTTCCTTTCTCCCAGTTTACCTGATTTTTCTGTGAGCACAACCAACCCCACACAGTCACTGCATATATATTTTATTCACTCCAACCCCTTCAGTTACACCTCGAATATCCTAGGACAAAAACACCACAACAACTGAATCACCAACCATCCAAGAACCATGATTCAGTTCTTCTAACTGATTCATAACTGAACAATTAATCGTGAATAGAAACAATAGCCCTTCAATCATATTCCCAATTAACCAGCACCATTGGATGAAATCCATAGGATTTCACATTTATCTCATATGCCCACTAGCTGTGACCAAGCATTAAACAAAATTTGAATTTTGTGATTTCACATTTCGGCATTCCTGTGATGAAGGGTCTCGACACTCCAATCCGTGATCTCTAAAACTCAGAAATGGAGCTTAGAATCACTTGCTTCTTCACCCCATTAGCAGTGACCACAAGCTACGCCAAAAAGGTTCTTCACAATTTTTTTGTGAGTCTCCTTGACTCCTCCAACACCTGGTATCTAAAACTCTAAAATTGAGCCAGATCAACGGTCCACGCTCTCCCTTGATCAACGATTCTGATTGAATCGTGGTTTCACGTTTCATGATTTCAAAGGATAGAGCTCCTCCTTCCTTTGACTTTCCAATCAACAAAAAGATGACCTCTCTCTACGTGTAGTCTGAATCCAACGGTCCACGACCCTCGATCCAAGGTTTTAGATCAATACACAATCTGATGACCTAGATCATTTTGGGATACCGCATATCGCGATTTCCCACACCATGCTTCGTTGACTCCCCCAATGTGTAAGTCAGTGAAATTCTATTCCCTCGCCACGTGTCCTTCTTGAATATGGATGATCCTCCTACTTTCAGGACTTTGTAAGATCGCTTCATCTTGCACATAAAGATTGTGCTCCTTCTTCTGGATCCAACAACAGTCGGTCTTCGAACTTAGATATGATGCCTGAGATCTATTCTCTTCTACTGCATGCTCCTCCTATCTGAATTCATATCTAATAGTTATCAGGAATTATGAATGGGATCCAACGATCACTATTTCTCTTCACTGTTGATCTTTCCATTGCCATGCCATTATCATTACGTTGTTGATCGTGCTGATCTATGCCATCAATGACAAAGACACACATGTTTCCTTCTATCTGTAAGTATGCCAACAATCTCCCCCTTTGGCATTGATGGCAACCTTGAACCTGAATAAATTCACTCTGCACTCTCTTCCTATACTGCTACTCTACCTTCTAAACATGCAACCAAACATACCACTCTAGCATCCTTACCACACTACTTCTCCCCCTTTGACATCAATGTCAAATAAGAAACATGCTCCCCCTGAATTGTTGCAATACATCTCGAAGGTATCAGATATGTGACAATCACATACTCCCCCTGACAAGGTGAACATATTAGACAAATTCAGATATAACCCCCAACTTCTGAAAAAGATATCCAAAAGGTGTTGTTGCTAATGGTTTAGTAAAGATATCAGCTATATGTTCTATGGAAGGAATATAATTCACCTGGACAATTATTTTTGTAACCTGTTCTCTGAGAAAGTTAGATTTTATTGGTATATGCTTTGAATTTGAATGAAGTACAAGATTCTTAGAGAGACTAATGGCATTGGTGTTATCACAGTGAAGTGGAATGGGATCAGTATAAGTTACCTTCAAATCTGCAAGAGTTTGTATCATCCATAGAATTTGTGTGCAACAAGTAGCATCAACAATGTATTCTACCTCTGTAGTTTATAAGGAGATGGATCCATGCTTCTTACTAATCCATGCTACTAACGAGTTACCTAGGAAGAATGCTCCTCCATTGGTGCTCTTTCTCTCATCCACACAGTTTTCCCAATCAACATCTGAATAAGCAATTAACTGAAAGTTCTGATTTCTAGGATACCACAGACCATAAGTCATTGTGCCCTTCAAGTAATTGAATATCCTGGTTATAGCTACTAAATGACTTTGTTTAGGAGCAGACTGATAACGACCTACCATTCCAACAACTTTCATTATATCAAGACGATATGTTGTGATGTACAAAATACTTCCTATCATTGATTGATATGTCCTTTGATCAACATCGGGTGAAATATCATATTTACTGAGCTTGCAACCAACCACCATAGGTGTACTAACAGGGGAAGAATATTCCATCTAAAATTTCTTCAACATCTCTTTCAAATATTTTTCTTGAGAGATAAATATTCCTGCAGAACTCTAATTTACTTGTAAACCAAGAAAGTATGACAATTCTCCTATCATGGACATCTCAAACTCTGTTTGCATATATTTAGTAAACCACTGGACAGAGGATTCATTAGTACAACCAAAAATAATATCATCTACATAGACCAAAATAACTAGTGAATTATCACCTTCAGACTTAATGTAGATATTGTTGTCAACAGTACCTTTCTTGAACCCTTTATCTTGTAAAAATTTGTCCAGTCTATAGTACCAAGATAGTGGTTCTTGTTTCAGTCCATTTAAAGCCTTCTTCAGCTTGCAGACATAATCATGATTATCTATCAATGAGAATCCTTCAGGTTTCTCCATATATACTTCTTCCTCTAGATCTCCATTAAGAAATCTTGACTTAGCATCCATCTGATACACTTTAAAGTTCTTATGACATGAATATGCAAGAAACATTCTGATGGCTTCCAATATTTCCATTGGTGCAAAGGTTTCATCAAAATCATGACCTTCAACTTGTGCATACCCTTTATAGACCAATCTAGCTTTATTTCTAGCAACTTGTCCTTTTCAATTCATTTTATTTTTGAACACCCATTTGGAACCTGTTACATTCTTATCTTCGGGTCTAGGAACAAGCTCCCAAGTATTGTTCTTTTTAACCTAATCAAGCTCTTCATTCATAACTCTAATCCAATCATCATGGTTGTTGGCTTCATAAAATTTTTTAGGTTCAATCATAGATAGAAAAGAAATCTGAGATTGTTCTGTGTCTTTAACTAATTTACTTCTTGTCTAAACTCCTTTGTTTATATCGCCAATTATCTGATTTTTAGGATGATTCTTTCTAACAATTATGAGAGGTGATTTTGTTTCTTTCTGCTGATTTGTGTCATCCTGAGTATTCATATCTTCATCTGATTCATATTCTTCCCTTTCTGATCTTTAGACCTGTTCATATTCATCTTCAACTATATCTTTTGTGCTTGGTTAAACACTGCTTATATTCCTGATTGAGACTTCTTCATCAACTTTTATGTCGATAAAATCAACCAATTTATGCAACCTCTTATTGTAGCATCTGTACCCTTTACTGTTTGTAGCATAACCTAAGAAGATACCTTCATCATCCCTATCATCATATTTGCCAATATTTTCATCATTATTCTTGATATAAGATTTACTCCCAAAGACTTTAAAATTCTTGATTGAAGCAGGTCTTCCAAACCATAGTTCATAAGGAGTCTTGTCACTATGTGGCTTGAGATGAGCTTTGTTAAGAATATGAATAGTTGTATGGATTGCTTCCACCCAATATGTCTGAGAAATATTTCTTTCATTCATCATTGATCTTGCTATCTATTGAACTGATCTATTCTGCCTCTCAACTACTCCATTTTGTTGTGGAGTTCTTGGAATAGTGTTTTCTCGTGTGATTCCATGTTTATCACCGAACTCTTTGAATTTCCATGAACTAAACTCTCCTCCTCTATCATAGCTTACTACCTTCAATCTCTTTCCTATTTGATTCTCAGTCAGAGCCTTAAACACTTTGAATTTTTCAAATGCTTCAGATTTTTCCTTCAAAAAGACAACCCACGTTAGTCTAGAATAATCATCAATAATCAACATAACATAGTTTTCTTGTCCTGTACCTTCTTTTCTTGATTGTCCACATAAATCCATATGTACTAACTGGAGAGGTTTTTCTGTTGAAGGAAAGTTTTTAGATTTGAACTGAGTGCGAGTAAGCTTTCCTATCTGTCAAGGTTTACAAACAGAGTCATATGACTTTGATATCTTTGGAATATCTTTTACTACCCCATTGTTTCTAAGCTTGATTATATGATCAAAATTTATGTGTCCAAGTCTCCTTTGCCATATCCAACTTTCATCATATTTGGTTAATTGGAATTCTTCTTTTTATTCTTTTAACACATAGACATTGTTTTCTATTATTATCCCTTTTGCAACCAGTTGTCCTGAATTCAAAGATTTTATTTTACAATCTTTATAAGTAAAAACAAATTCACACCCTTTGTCACAAACTTGAATAATACTTAGTAGATTATGTTTCAAACCATCTACAAACAACACATCTTGATCTTTTCCTTTTCCATTACTCAGGATTACGAATCCTTTTCCTTTTATTTTTCCTGGCGCATCGTTTCCAAAATTTACATTCCCTGATTTGTTTTCACTTAGAGTTAGAAACTTGCTTTTGTCTCCATTCATATGTTTGGAACATCCATTGTCAATATACCAAGGATTTTTTTTTCTTTGGGATGATAACACTAATCCACACTGGTCATCTTCTTTCTTCTTCCAAAGCTTGAAATTTTCAGCAGCAGGATTCAGATTTCGCTTATAGTTCCTTAAGCGACAGTCTGGAGCTTTATGTCCATAATTATTGAAGTTGTAACATTCTGGTTCACTGAATAATAGATCATAACAATTTTTATGCTCATAAATATTGTTATGTTTCACCTGCATCCTTCTCCCAATCATCACATGATTTATAGTCTATGATTGTTTGTTGCTTGGTTGTCTTAATCTTTGTGGTGGCAGATAATTATTCCTTGAATAACTTGATTTCTCATATCTAAAACTTAAAAAACAAGTTATAGCTTTGTGACCAAAGTTAGAACAGAAAAAACAATATCCATAGAAAAATCCTTTGTACCTGGAAAAATATTGTCTTCTTTGAGTGGGTCGATTTCTTCCATGCTGATAGTTTCTCCGATCTATAGATTAAATTCTGGTACTTTTTCATTCATTCCTTCTTGGTGGCTGATTTTCTTTCTTTGTTTCCGCAGAGTGGTTGTTGTCAATGATTGTAGATTTGACAAACTTGATGGGTGTTGTATTACTTGGATGATCACTATTTGATCCTTCTTCATAGCCCAAGCCAGCTTTCAACTTTGGATTCCTTTGATGATTTAGAATGGAAGTTAATTCTTCTGAGGATTTAATACTTGACAGATTTTGGTGATACAATGCCTTAAACTTCTCCATTTCTTTTCTAGTTTTTACTATCTCTTCTTCTAAGGATTCACACCTCGCTTTCTTCTCTGATAAATGTTGTTTCAAAATGTATTCTATTTTATTTTCCTCTTCTAACTCCACTTTTAGTAAAGAAAAATCTTCATCAAGTTTTTTATCATTCGTTTTAAACTGCATCAACAACTGGTTTTTTTTTTCTCTTCTTACATCTGAGTCCGTCAATTTCTTCCAAAGCACTGATTGATTCACTTTCCATATCCATTGCATCTTCTTCATCATCCATTTCACCTCATAAATGTTCATCATCAAGATCTCCCATAGCCATGAGAATAAAATCATTCACTTTGTCTTCACAAGATGAATCACTATCTATGTCTTCTGAGGAGTCATCATTGTTTGCACACAAACTTTTTTTTTTACTATATTTCTTAAATTTGTATTTCTTTTCATCATCAGATTTATGGTCCTTTTTCTGGTGAGGACACTTAGATGAAAAATGACCTATCTTACCACAGTTAAAACATTTGAAAGGGAGCTTTCCTGGATATTTTTTTTATCCTTTATTTAACCTTCTCACAAATTTTGCCTCAATATCATCTAATTCTAAATCAGTATTCTTGTGTTCTCTAAACAATGCTTCTCTAGTGATGGATTTATCTTTGCTAATTCTCATTTCATATGCAGTTAGATTTCCTAGTATTTGATCAATAGTCAGAGTTTTAAGATCATTTAGTTCTTCTATTGCAGAGACTTTTGGATTAAATTTATCAAGTAGAGATATTAAAATCTTATGAACTAAAAATGATTCTTCAATTTTCTCTCCAAGACCCTTCATGGTATTCACAAGCTCTTCAACTCTTAAAAAATACTTCCTGACTGTTTCATCTTCATTCATCTTTAGTTTTTCAAATTTAAATCTATATGTTTGAATTTTGGCATCTTTTACTTTTTCATTTCCTTCATAATTGCTAATAAGTTTATCCCACATTGCTTTGACAGTTTCAAGATGCATCACCTTTTCAAATTCAGCGTCAACAAGTCCATTCAAGATAGAATTCATTCCCTTAGCATTAAAGATAAATTCTAACTTATCATCCTTGGAAGCTAGCACAACAGGCTTTACATATCCAGTCTCTACTACATCCCAAACATCAGCACCTAAGGCCATTAAGTATGTTCTCATTCTAATCTTCCAAAAGGAAAAAATTGTTCCATCAAAGAGAGGAGGCTTATTGGCTGAAGTCCCTTCATGACTTGTCATGTTTAAGCTTATAGATCTACCTTTAAATAAAGGAACCTTGGTCTGATAGAAATTGTTGAAAATAATAAGACAACTGAGAGGGGGGGGTGAATCAGTTGTTATTGTGCTTAAACAATTTATGACTATTCAAACAATTTTTAATCTCCTCCAAGTGACCATCAATATTATACAACATATGAACAACATGAATAATGAACATTAGTGACACATAATATATACATAGATATAAATTTTCACAAGGAAACCCATAAAGGGAGAAAACCTCTTCTTCTTCGAATGATAGGAAGTCTTTTAAGTTATGTACATCATCTATGTTTGAGCACCAACTCAAAGTGAGGCTACTATCTCTATTTTACAAGCTCCAACTTGTTGAGAGAACCAAATCTCTGGTTTCTATAACCCACTAGAAGGAAGCATCAACTCCCTAAATGTTCCAGCACCAACTGGACTTATACAAGCACCAAATTGCATACATAAAACTCTGTGTTTTCCTGAGCACCACCTTGCCATCCTATTTTCTAGCCACAACTAGATGGAATATACAACTTCCAATATTCAAGAACCAACTTGAATATCAGAGGACCAAATTCCTCCCTAGAACCACCCTACCTCCCTAAGTGTACATAAATGATTGAATAACCAACAATACAGGTATATTGATTCTTACCACTTCTTCTCTGTTCTGCAAATCTTCTCTGCTTCACTATTCTTCTTCTTTGTTCATACTTGGATTGACTTGCTATCTCTTTCTATATATTATTTCTTTGTTCTTCTCATGCTCTTTGATATGTTCTCATTCTATTCTCTTCACCTTTTTATGTTATGTTTAGTTTTTGTTTATCATTTCTGAGTTTTATCTCACACTGTGCATTCTGCGATTTTCCTTTCTCCCAGTTTACCTCATTTTTCCGTGAGCACAACCAACCCCACACAGTCACTGCATATATATTTTATTTGCTCCAACCCCTTCAGTTACACCTCAAATATACTAGGACAAAAACTCCACAACAACTGAATCACCAACCGTCCAAGAACCATAATTCAGTTCTGCTAACTGAATCATAACTGAACAATTAATCGTGAAGAGAAACAATAGCCCTTCGATCAGATTCCCAATTAAATAAAATCGTTGGATGAAATCCATAGGATTTCACATTTATCTCATATGCCCACTAGCTATGACTGAGCTCTAAACAGAATTTGAATTTTGTGATTTCGCATTTCAACATTCCTATGATGAAGGGTGTCGACACTCCAAGTCGCAATCGTCGAAACTCCGAAATGGAGCTTAGCACCACTAGCTTCTTCCCCTCACATGACCACCGACGGTGACCACAGGTTGTGCCAAAGAGGCGCTTCACGATTTTTCCATGAGTGTCCTTGACTCCTCCAACACCTGTATCCAAAACTTCGAAATGGAGCCAGATCAACGGTCCATGCTCTCCCTTGATCAATGATTCAGATTGAATCACGATTTCAGGTTTCATGATTTCAAAGGATAGAGCTCCTCCTTCCTTTGAATTTCCAGTTAGTGAAATGCTGACCTCTCGCCACATGTAGTTTGCATACAATGGTCCATGACCCTCGATCCAAGGGTTCATATCAATCCTCAATCTGACGACCCAAATCATTTTGGGATATGGCATATCACAAGTTCCCACACCATGCTCCGTTGACTTCTCCAATGTGTAAGTCAGTGAAATTCTAGTCGCTCATCACGTGTCCTTCTTGAAGATGGATGATCCTCCTACTTTTGGGACTTTGTAAGCCCACTTCATCTTTCACATAAGGATCATGCTCCTTCTTCTGGATCCAATGATGGTCAGTCTTCGGGATCATATCTGACACCTAAGATTTGTTCTCTTCTACTGCACACTCCTCCTATCTGAATTCATATATAATTCTCATCGGGAATTTTGAATGGGATCTAATGATCATTGTTTCTCTTCACTGTTGATCTTTCCATTTCCATACCATTATTGTCGCGCTTTTGATCATGCTGATTTGCGCCATCAATGACAAACATGCACACATTACCTTCTCTTTGTAAGTATGCCAAAAGCCTTGCCATCCACATGAAAATGGGACAGTGGAAGCATTCAACAAGATCTTGGAAACAATGTTGATGAATATTTGCAGTGTGGACATAGATGACTGGGATTTAAGAGTACCAGTAGTACTATGTGTCTATAGAACCACTTGCAAAAAATTAACAATGCAGACCCCTTTTAAGTTGGTATAATGTCTCAAAGCCATTGTCCCAATGGAATACCTTGTACCAATCTTAAGAATTGTTTCCTTTATAGATATGGATGACACTGGCGATGTTCAAGAGAGGCTTTCATAGTTTCTCGAACTAGAAGAAGATAGATTTAATGCAGGATTCCATCAACAGGTGCAAAAGGAAAGAGAAAAGGCCTATCATGACAGGCACATCAAGAAGAAGGCATTCCAGCAAGGTGATCTAGTACTGGTATATGACAGTAAGTTCATAAAACATCTTGGAAAGTTCAGAACACATTGGCTCAGGCCATATGATATCACCTATGTTACAGAAGGAGGAGTTGCGCAGTTGAATACTTTGAAGGGATAATGGAAGGAAGGATTAGTGAATGGGAGCCGACTAAAGTTGTACTATGATAACAATCTGCCCCACAACTCTAAGTAAAATCATAAGGAAAAGGGTCTAGGTACCAGGTGCAGTTGAAACTGGGTACCATACACATAAAAGACAGTCTGCACAAGGAAGGAAGGAGACAAGTGATCCGTAGAATCTTTTAATGACTATGGTTGAGTTTTAAATTACATGTGTCAATTAACCATTTTAAGAAGCTTAATGAAAGAATGAGGAAAAAAGAGGAATTATGACATCCATATACACATATGTATATATGAAATGAATTAATAAATAGAAAACCATAACACGAGAATTGATAACGGAGTTTGGCACAACTTTGCCTACGTCTCCGGGCCTTTGTCTCTGTTGGGGAGGCTTATTTATTTATGTTCAAAAGCTCAAAAGTACATCACAGTAGTGCCAATTGGATACAATACTTATTTGGTCATGTTCTTCCAGATCTCTAGAACCCAGCAAAGAAAATGGCATGGAAAACGGATGTCCGGAGCTCCCAGAAATAGCCCCCAAGCGTCTGCTCCTCAATAGCTTCCCTGCATAAAAATGGCTTTGGCTTGTCTTCCCTTCAGCATAACTCTTCTCTCACTATCCTTCATGGACTCAAACATGCCTTTTTTTTATAGATCTGAAGTTGGTTATCCATCCCCAACTTCCTCCCAAAATTTGGCCTCCAAAAATGCCCAATATCTCCCAAAAATGGATAAAATCCTCCATTAATAGGCATAATTAATTAAAAATCCATA
>JZKD02S0937782.1:503436-513928 GCA_000966675.3 Picea glauca | reverse complement strand
TATGAAACAAATTGCTTCTACAATCAATGCCTTCACCAATTTTACCTGTCATACCAACCAATGAGATCTTTGATTCATCACCTGAATCCGATCCCAAGTCTGTGGGTTTTGTTGTTGTTTCCACTGTTTGCATTCCCTTCTTTCCTTTGAACCACTTTTGCCTCTTCTCGGGATGCAACTGCCAACATTTGTTCTCATCATGTCTCTCTTTCTTGCAATTCTTGCAAGAGAGCTTTCCTTCCTTCCTCGTCACTGCATTTGCATTCTTTCCATGCCTTTTCCGCTTGTTCTCTTTCCTTGAATATGATGATTCCCCTCACACACCTGCTTTCCCTGCTTCAATATACGTAGCTTGAACAGAAACCTCATCAAGGTTAGTGGGTCCAAACATGAAAACAATGTTTCTAATATGCGCAGGTAAACCTCCTATATACTTCATAAGAGTTTCTTGTGTCTACAAAGGGATATCTAACATTAATGCCATTTTTCGAAATCCATCGGTGTATTCTTGAACTGTTTGTCCTTTTCTTAGTTTTAAAGATTTCCATTCAATTAATGCTTTTTCTTTATAACCCAAAGGAAAGAATTGTTTCCTAAGTGCAGAAATGAAACTCTTCCATGATGGAAATACCTTACCCACTTGTTGCATTCCATTTTGAAACTTTCTTTGCCACCATATGAGAGTTGTACCTGCAAGTCTCAAAGATGCCAACTTGATTTGTGTGGCCTCATCCTTGATATGTTGCACACTACAGTATACCTCCATCTGCATGATCCAATTGTCAAGGTTTTCTGCATTTACTTCACCATCATATATGGGAAACTCAAATTTGACATCAAGTTTTAACAATGGCATTTCATTTTTATGCTTATAAACATTTTTCTTTCCATTAGATTTAGAACTTGAACTTGAAGAAGAAGGAGAAGAAGGAGGTGATGATGGAGGTGAGGGAGGAATCTGAGGATGATCCTCTTCCTCTTCACTTTTTCCCTTTGAATATTCACCCAAAACTGGTCTCTTTCATTCCAGGTAATCCTCGTACAAAACTTTCACCATCTCCGACATAGCAAGGAAAGTTTTTCGGAAATCTTTCTCATCCTGAGAAATCCCTTCTTCCGATGCCATCTTCTCACTGTGAGAAGCTATCTTTGTCAATCCAATTAATGGATTCTCTGCAAAAAGATCGCCTTCACCATGCTATAGCTTTTCCCTGGTTAACATGCAAAACTCAAATCCAAACGTCAACTAGCTCTGATACCACTTGATCCGTAGAATCTTTTAATGACTATGGTTGAGTTTTAAATTGCATGTGTCAATTAACTATTTTAAAAAGCTTAATGAAAGAATGAGGAAAAGAGAGGAATTATGATAGCGATATACACAAATGCAGATATGAAATGAAGTAATAAATAGCAAACCATAACACGAGAATTGATAATAGAGTTCATCACAACTTTGCCTACATTTCCAGGCCTTTGTCTCTGTGGGGGAGGCTTCTTTAATTCTGTTAAAAATCTCAAGCATACATCGCAGTAGTGCCAATTGGCTACAAGAATGATCTGGTCATGTTCTTCCAGATCCATAGAACCCAACAAAGAAAATGACACACAAAACGGATGTCTGGAGCTCCTAGAAATGGCCCGCAAGCGTCTAGTCCTCAATAGCTTCCCTGCATAAAAATGGATTTGGCTTGGATTCCCTTCAGCATAAATCTTCTATCACTATCCTTCATGGCCTCAAACAGGCCTGGTTTTTATAGATCTGAAGTTGCTTATCCATCCCCAACTTCCTCCCAAAATTTGGCCTCCAAAAATGCCCAATATCTCCCCAAAATGGATAAAATCCTCCATTAACAGGCATAATTAATTAAAAATCCATAAAAAAATCCAAACCATATAAAAAAAACCAATTTTTGTTTTAAATTTTGGTGCAGCCCCTTTTTGGCGTGCTCCTGGTATTATGGGAGGCGGCCATGTGGCCAGGCGCTCCATCCGTTACGGGCTAGCCTCCTGTCCGAGCTCCTGGTCTTCGGGCATAGGCATAGGACCGTGGCTTATCAACTTACCCCCAGGCCCTTTTTGGTGGATGGCCCCTGGTCCTATGGGATCTACCCGAGATCCGAGGGTTGGTCCCTATCGTGACCCCCCCCCGCGCTCGCCCGGTCGCTTGGTTCCATGGCGTGTGAATAGACCACGGGCTGGGGCTAAGCCCCAGCCCTTTCCGCCCCCAAATATTACATTGTTTAAATTTAAATAAATACTTTGACACATACATAATAAGAAACACCAGTGGCCCGGGTGGTTAGCCCGGTCTTGCTAGTCCATAGCATAGTGGAGGTCGGGGGTTCAACCCCGGTGGTGAACCCATAATTTTACACAACGCCGAAAGCCAACCACAGGGTGCCATGTGGCAGCCCATGACTGGGCCATGTGGCACTTCAAAAACCAATAGAGGGATGCCAAGTGTTGAATGCCGGTTCATCCATGTATCTTCCATGTACCCTGCCTCCTATCACTGTACCTTCCCAGTCAGCTTGCTGACGTCATCCATGACACGTCAACCTGTGCCACTTGTCACCTTTACAGTGGTGGCATGTGTCACCCTCTGACTGGTCCAACTATACCTGTCATGTGCTCCATCACCTGCCATGTGTCATCACCATAAGCTTCCACGTCAGTTATATGGCCGTACGACCTGTATAGTTAGCCTGCCATGTGGCACTGTATGGATTGTACGGACTGTACAGTCATCCACTTTTTTTTGCTTGTTTGGGTTTTTGGACAGAATGCGATATCTTTCGCATACGAAGCCTGTTTGACGAAGTAAATATATGGTTGTAATCAAGAAGACAAGATGGATGCAATGGTGTCAGTTTCGTCGGATTCTGAGAAGTTTCATTTTGAGCCTTTTTTGAACCCTGTCAGGCTTCTGGATCCGATTCTGGATCAACAAGGCATAGAGAATAAAGCAAAGGCTTCATTGTGCAGTCTGAAGTCGAAGTAAAATAGAAAGATCAGATCTGAAGTTCCTTAGAATGAGTCATAGGTGAGTGTTGGGGGCATGTTGTTCCTTGGTTATGGAAATAAGAGAAGCTCAAGGAAGAAAATGCAAAATGAAAACTGTGTAGAAGACACAGTGATTATCACTGGGTCGAAGTGATAAAAAAAGAAGAAAAGATGCAGTGAAGTAAAGGGAAGATATTCATTGGATGAGGAGATTGAGGATGATAGATCAACAAGGAAGAAGGATCATGGACAACTCAACAAGGGGAAAAACCCATCGTTGGATGCTATAGAGCACTGTGCGAGAAGGAAGGAAATACAGATTGGTGAGGCCCTGAAAACAGGGATCAAGTTGACCTAGGGTTTTGGTATCTAGGGTTTTGACACCTAGGTTTCGGCCTAGGGATGTCGGTGTGTGATTATAATGTATAAATAGAGGTCAAGAGGACCTGGGATGTGTGGTTTTCATTGTTGTTACTATTGTTGTTGTGTGATCGAGTGAGTAATATTGTGTGAGAGAGAAGTTTTGAGTACGAGAGCCTTCTGTATTGTAAGATGTTCAATTGGGTCTGAAGATCAACCCTACAGCCGAGTGCATAGGGAGGGGAGAGATAGAGAGAATTAGAAAGAAGATCTCCTAGACAAGAACTATATGCTTCATCTTAATACATTATAAAGCACAGTCATATTTCTGTGGATGTAGCCCTAGAGAGAGGGTGAACCACGTATATCTTGTCTTGTGTGTGTGATTGATGCTATGTTCTTTTTCCTTGATATATTGTTATTGCATTACTGTGGTATATCTGTTAGATGTGTGGAATATATCTAAGATGATAAGTGATATATGCATGATGTATTATTCTAGTGTTGGATCTACTTGATAGTTCCCTTGGTTGTAGACATCTTTGTCCTGCAACCCCCCCATAGTTGCTTCGGGTGAGACTGCATTAGCTTCGCAGGTGTATCTGAAAGGGCCAGTAGTTAGGGCTTACTAGTGCTCTCTTAGAGTTGAACCCTAGGTATTCCCCTGTGCCAACATATACAACCAAGAGGGATTACAGAGTTGAGAGATCTGAATCAAGATGAGTTCAAAAGTGTTGGAGCAGAGGATTTTGCAACAAAAATGAAGAAACTTCATGATAGAGTCAGAGAGCATCTACAGGACAGCAACCAAAAATACAAGAGCAAAGTTGATCAAAAGAGGAGATAAGTTCAATTCGAAGTTGGAGATGAAGTTTTAGCTCATTTGAAAAAAGAGAGGTTTCCAAGGGGAACATATTACAAATTGAAGATGAAGAAGATAGGACCATGCAGGATTCTCAGAAAATTCACAGCCAATGCTTATGAGATTGAGTTTCCAGACAATGTTGGGATATCACCGATATTCAATGTTGCAGACCTGTATCCTTATAAGAGAGATGAGGCAAGAGAATCATATGATCATAAATAAATTCAGTGGGAAGAGAAATTTACCAAAGGATAAAAACCTCAGATGGAGAAAATCATTGAACAGAGGGATGGAAAGAAAACCAGGAGGAAGACATACCCTGAATACTTAGTGAAGTGGAAATATCATCCAATGGAAAATGCGAGTTGGGTTACCAAACCTGGTATTTTGAAGCATGGAAAATCAATGCAGGAGCTCATAGACAGGAGTCCATGATTTTTTTTTAACCAGAGGAGTATGATGTAGGAGCATCACCTTCAAATTCAACAACACACACATGGAGACAAACGAATGACATCTCAACAATGCTAGAATTTCAAATCAAACATTAATTTCAGAATTTAAATCTGTTGATGGTATATTTTGTAAACATCAATTTTAAAATTGTAACTTGTTTGTAAAGTCGTGAAGAACTATAAGAGATTGAAGATATGGAGTGTTGACTCTATCTGGCAATAACTGGTAGTTATTGTAATAGGACAAAGTAGGTAACAACTTTGAGTTTGATAGGATATATTTCAGACAGGAGAGAGAGCTCGTGGAGCATTCCTTAGATAAGTTTTTCATTGTTGTATTGTAAAAGATAGACAGAATAGGAAGAAGGATATAGAGATCAGAGAGATCAGTAGAACATAGTAGAGTAGGATAAATACTATGATAGTATGAAATTTTGTTTTCATGAAGGAATCGAACAGACAAAATTGTCCCAAAGATTGGATTGTGTTCATTTTTTGTGTGATTAAATGACTGTTACATTTTGTATGTTTTCTTGAGTTTATTTCGTTCATGCATGATTGTTTGAGAGATTGATTGTAGGATTTCATGATGAAACTGGATGATTTTCAATTGTTTCTCTTCTGATACTTGTATTTAAGGTGTGCTTCTTGAATGCAAGGAGTGCATCGACTGAGTCTTAGATTGACTTAAAGAAGTTCAGAGAGAACCAAGAAAACTTAGACCAAGTGAAAGGTGTGCACAATGTCAAGAAGCCAACAAGCTTCGAAGAACCAATGCAGAGGATCGCCAGGTGGGTGAGGAGAAGAATTTATTTTCAATAAATCCTTCGAACTGAGTTATTTGAAATCCCGATAACGCAAGGTGTGCGTGGGAAGTCGAAAATCCTTTCAAGGACCGAAGCTCAGAAGAGATAACACTTTTCAAAAGTGTTGATGAGATCCTAGAGTCAGATTTGTAGGGAGAACAAAGGTCTGGAACCTTTCAAGGAGGTTAAATATTCCAAGCGGGAGATATTAGAAGCTCAGGAGGAAGAGGGACCATGATCGTCGGATCATAGTGAAAAGAGACCAACAACCGTCAGATCAGAAGGAAGTGTACGAACCTTAAAACTTCGTGTATAGAGGAGAGAGAACGTATCGGGGTTGAAACTTGAGGTTTTCGAAGCCCAAAGAACTAGAACCCCTAAATAGAATCTTAGTCGTCCGATCACAGGAACAGATCTGATCCATTAGACTGTTTTGGGAAAATATCAAGCATTGGATCGCCAGGAGGAATCATAGCCATTGGTTGTTGTGAGTTCAAGAGGAGGAATGGTTTGAAGCTTGAGATTCTTGAAGCTCGAAGCTCCAGAACACTGAAGTGGAATCTCAGCCATTTGATCATTTGAAACAGAGCTGAGACATCAGATCGTCTGAAGTGAATCTAAGACATTGGATCAGTCAAGCGAGCATGAACCGTCAGATATCGCGAGTTCATAAGGAGTCGAGTTTGAAACTTGAAACTCCCAAAGTGAGAACAATCGGAGAGCCGAAGCATATATAGACTATTAGATCCAGGAGGGTACATGTCAGCGGTTCGTGAGATCCAGAGGAAGGTAAGAGGTGAAATGTAGAAATACCTAAAGTCCAAAGAGTCAAAGAGACGTGAGCCATTGATCTGGGAGGAGACACTTGTCAAAAGATATCCAGCTCCAAGGAAAAGTTGAAGTGTGTTTTCAGTTTGAGAACTAAGATCGTTGAAGTGCGAAGACCCAAAGTCCTGAAGTGATTTCTGGACCGTGATATCTAAGGGAGACGTGGTGGGAGTCCATGAACTCTGGGTAAATTTCCAAAGTGATTTGTAGCCACCGAATCTAAGGGAGAAGTGGCGTAGATCCATGCACTCTAGGTAAATTCCTGAAGTAATCCTTGATCTTTAGATGAGGAGGACACACGTCAAGAGATTACGACCTTCGGATAAAATCAAGGGAGAAAAGGCGTGGTTTGATATTTGAGATCTCAGAAGTCTGAAGACCTAGAGGAAATATCAAGCGTTGATCGAGTAGGGGGTCACTGGATTGTTGATCTAGTTTTGAAGAGTCAAACACCCAAAGATAGAGAATGACTTTTGATGAGTAGGATAGGTGTCCATAGATCACCAACTTCCGAGGATTTACATACGAAAATAAATTGGGTTTTATATTTCGAATTCCCAAAGTATGGAATTGTGAAGAGATCTCAACTGCTGCTTCAGAGGGAATAGATCTGGTCTGTAGATTTGAAGGGTGCAGGTATGAATCAATGATTTAAAAGTTATAGTCAATATAGTGAGATCGAATATCTACTAACATTGTGGGGATAGTTGATCCAAGTGATCGGTGGCCACCCACCTTCTCCAACTGGCCCAAAACATGTTTCTGGCAATTTTGGTAATTTACTATTTTTAGCAGTTTTTAACTTCCGGGGCCATTTTGAGGCCCTAAATGATGTTTTTTGAGAAAATGGGGAGCAACATGGAACAAGATTGATGTTGCTCACCCAAAAGTTGTATTTCTTGGACATATCTTTCCAACGAGCTATCATACGCCTAAAACGGAGATCATATGCAAAAGTTACAACCCCGGGAAGTTGATGCACCAACTTACCCAAACGGGGCCCACATGACTTTTGGCACTTCATCTCCTAGAGTTAGGTTTTTGGATGTCTAGGGTTTTTGGCATTCCTTCTTATTGTAAAAAAGTCCTTCGGAGCCTCATTGTAATCATCTTCTTGTGAATGCGAGTAGCTGTCACATCTCTTCTTAGAGATAAGCTACCACCATTCTAGCGAGTCTTTCACTCTGTACTTTTACAGTCTTTGTACATTTATTTCATTAATATAAATCGTGTATTACTGTATATTTGTGACTCTTGTTATATTTCCGCTATATCTCTGTTATATTGTTGTCTCTCTTGCAATATCTATGAATATTTTTGTGTTATATCTCCACTCTCATTTCGTGCCGAAAATAATCTGGATCAGTGGTATCAGAGCAGGCTGCTCTTGATCATTTTTCCTCAAACGGGGCCCACATGACTTTTGGTGCTTCATCTCCTAGAGTTAGGTTTTTGGATGCCTATGGTTTTTGGCATTCCTTCTTATTGTAAAAAAGGCCTTCGGAGCCTCATTGTAATCATATTCTTGCGAATGCGAGTAGCTGTCACATCTCTTCTTAGAGATAAGCTACCACCATTCTAGTGAGTCTTTCACTCTGTACTTTTACAGTCTCTGTACATTTATTTCATTAATAGAAATCATGTATTACTGTATATCTGTGACTCTTGTTACATTTCCGCTATATCTCTATTATATTGTTGTCTCTCTTGCAATATCTCTGAATATTTTTGTGTTATATCTCCACTCTCATTTCGTGCCGAAAATAATCTGGATCAATAGTAGTTTCAAGGAGTTTAACCAATCAAGGGTGGGCCACAATCCAAACCATTGTTTCATTAAGAGGACACATGGAGGTTGTAGAAGCAATGTGGGACCAAAATTAGTTTGACCCCAAATCACTTGTGGCCACACCCACAATCGTGTGGTCATAGCCCAAGGTCACACCAAGAGAGGGTTTATCTGAAAAGGAGCTAGCACCGAGACTCTGATTTTTCGCAGCATAGCGAAAGGGAAGGTCGCAGGTTGTTGTCAGACCTGCACCAGGAAGATGAAGGGTCTGTTTTTAGACACAGGAGGAGACCTTTAACGTTCCAGAGAGTCTTTCAACTCAAGAATCGTAGATCCATTGATCGGGAGGCCACGTAGCCCTACGGGGGGAGTAGGGGGACTGCATCACGACTTCACTTAGGGTGTTTTCCATTTTTCTTTCATAGTTTCAAGAAAATTATCTCGTGACTCCACAAACTACAAGGAGGTTGACAAATCCTCCTCAATTCTTCAAAATAAATCCTCCCCAAAAATATCCTATTGTAAAATCACTTTTCAGAGAAAATATTCCTTTGAACACCAAGTCTAGCACAACAACTCATACCAATGCACAAAATCCAGGAAATAATCAAAGACAATGGTCATGTACTCTCTTCAAGCCACTAGACATGTCAGCTATACTAGGATACCCTAGGAAAATTCCACCCAAGTATGAGAAGTGTTTGCCTAATTTTACTGGTACTGATGCAATCAGTGTTGAAGAGCATATGAGAAATTTTTGGGCATTTTTTCAGCTTCACCCCATTAGTGATGATGCTGAAGACCTATTCATGAAATTGTTCTTTGTTTCCCTCCTTGATGCTTCAAGGCATTGGTACCATAGTTTTCCCAATGGCGGTATTAAAACCATGGACAAACTAGAAGAAGAATTTCTCAAGAGGTGGAGTATCAAAGAAGACCCCAACATGCTTCTAACCAGGCTAAATTCCCTTTGGAAACATGAGAATGAGTCCATTCGAGAATTCCACACCAAGATTGAAACCCTGTTGCAAAATATTCCTGTGAGCCATCATCCAACCGATAATTAACTTGTCTACATCTACACCAAGTCTTTCATGTGTCAACTAGGGTATCTCCTCAGAGACAAGAACCCCCAAACAATCCAAGAAGCTCAAGAATTGGCTACCAATATTGAATGCAACCTCCATTCATATAAGATTGAGCCTTTCACAAATCCAAGGGGCAAGATGGACCCTAAACCCAAGATAGAACAAAATATTGAACCTGCTTCTGACCTTTGCGCCAATATGGAAATATTACAAGTAGCCATGGATGGCATGATCAAAAATCAAGAGCTAATGATGAGTAGAATTGTCAACTTGGAAAGATCCCAGAGCCAAGGACCTAGGGTCCTGTACAAAGGACAATTCTAAAAGGGGAATGAATTCTATAAACCAAATATTGATCAAGAGGTTCCAAACACCTTCTCTCCTGCAAATGTCATGGATGAAAACCCTTGGTGTTTGCAGTGTAGTGAAGCACATTGGGAACATGAGTGTCCTTATAACAATGATTTCCATGAACAAGTGAACAATATGGGACATCTCCTAGAAGGCCCTCAAATAACTATCATCGTTGAAGAGCATTGGGAGGGCATGAAAGAAGCAGCCAGGTTGGCTAGAATGGCAGTAATAAACAACCTAGACCAGGAATTGAAAGAAAATTTGAAGAAACAAGAGTTCTAGGTATATAGATGAAAGAAGTTGAACCAACCCATCTCTACCATTCCTTAAGCAGCTCAAATGAAATCTCCATCCTCAGACATTATCCTCTCTAAAACTTCCAAAACCGAGAAGGGGGACTTGAACTTTGAATTTGAAGGGGTGTTATCAAAGATGCATGTAACCATCCCTCTGAAAGAATTCATTAAGGTACCATATGTCAAATAATGATTTGACAATTTATTCAAAGAATCAGATGGACCCATGGACCCTCCTATCATGTTTCTGTTACACATGAAATTTGCACACCTAGGTACCTCTACCTAAGTGTCATAAAGTGTCGTATAAGTGTCGCATACACCTTGACACCATGGAATAACCTATGTCACAATTCCTAGTCAATGTGGAGGAGGGATATATTACATGAAGGCAAAGAAATACTAAGTACACATGAATTATTATTAATATTCATGGAAAAGAAATTGATTAAGTGAGAGAATAAAGTGCACATGAATTATTATTAATATTCATGAAAAAGAAAGTAATTAAGTGTGAGGATCCAACTCATATTTGGTTTCCTATTTTTTAGGGAAGGTGGAGGATCTCATGGATGGTTGAAATATTTCCTCCTTAAAATCCTTAAGAGATATTTCCTCCCCAAAATCCTTAAGAGATATTTTCTC
>JZKD02S0937782.1:444505-502384 GCA_000966675.3 Picea glauca | reverse complement strand
AATATCTTAGAGATCCCTTTCTTAGTCCGTCTGATGAGAAATTCTCTCCATGGTGGTTAAGTCTCCAAATATTATATAATGAGGGGTTTCCATGGAGGAGGGGGAATGGAGATTGAGAATTATGACAAAATTATTATCTCATGAGTGGTATGTCATTTGGAGCATCAACATTCTGCGTGTGGACTGTTTAAGCAAGGGTTTGGACAGGGGGAACTTGATGAAGCTGCTGCACTCACATCTATGGTTGTAAGTTTTCTTCATTGTTGTTCTCATTAATATAATATGCTTGGCATATTTCTTTCAAGTCTGTGTTTGACCTCACATGAATTTGTCTCTAATAGATAGATCTATTTCGAACTAATCTCAGTAGAGTAGGAAGCTGGTTGTATCTTTGTTTGTCTATAGGGCTTATCGAGGAGTTTAAGATTGGAGCTCAACTCAGACTGTGCAGGGAAAAACAACGGTAAAAAGGTACTTCTTTTCTCCTTCCTCCTCACACATTAGTTTATCTAGATCTAAAAGGAAGTCAGTGTCCAGGTTAAGCATCTTCTATCTTAAAAGTTATGAGTCTAGCTCTCAAGAGGATATCTACCTGTCCGTAGGGAGATTTTCCTTCAATAGAAATTGGCGACTCCGTTGGGGATCGAATCGAAACTTTCAGTTTTCATTTTCCTCATCGACCTTCTCTTTCCCTTTGTTCTTTTTAGACCTTGTTCACCCCGTATGTTTGATTTCATATGTTTATTGAATCCTTATTCCATCACATACACTCTGAATGCCAAAGTTCAACTAAGTTTTTGGGTTTTTTGGACAATTTTTGGGGTTTTAGTACACCAGTGCTCCCCTACCTTGTTATCAGAGCGCGAACTCTCCCTAAAGGTCTTAGACAAAGCGTTATAATTCTCTGGTTCCCCTTACACCAGAGCGCCAACCTTTCTTTGCAAAAAAAGCCTTCCAGAGTTGCTTTTTCTGAAATCCAATCTTTGTTTTTCCTTTGCTCAGCTTCTTTTTGCTTCAATGCTTCTTCCTATTGACCTTTGACACTCTTCTTTATGAGAAATAATCACTTTGATGTTCATATTTTGTGACCTTCTTCCTTATTTTGAGTTTTTCTACTGTTGATAACTTGGAATTAATCCACTGCTTTCTTCTTTCTTATCTGACTGAGCGGGAAATCTGGTGAAGGGCATCATAAATCTGTGAATCATCTTATTTGGTTCTTTGAGGTCATTTCTCTTAAAATCTTTCTTTTGTGTGAAATTCTTGATTTTCTTTGTTATCTTTTGTTTTATTTTTTCTTCTTGTTTCAATCATAGCAAGAGGGTGTGTCGTTTGTGCGAAATCTGCATATGTTTGTTTGAATATCCTTGATCTGAAAGGGTAGTTGGTAGGAGAGGTTTTGCATTGAATTAATCATCATTCACATACAAACAACAAAGATACATCTTAGTGATTGGTTTTCATATTAGAAGGTATTTCTGAAATGTTTTAATCATTACATTGGGTTTGATTGAGAACAAATTGATTGAGGATATTCCTTATTAGTGTTTGATAGTGAAAATGTCTCTTTCTCTTTCCCTTAAATAGGCATTCATTGAAAAGAAATGATTTATTATCATCATTTATGCATATTTCTGGGAATTGAGTCATCATTCCATCAGTTTCACTTTCATACACCCTTTGAGTAAAGAACAATTGTAAAATGAACGCTAATTAAAAATTATCTAGAACATTTTTTTTTTTTAGGATCTTCCACCAACAATAGAATAGGGTTAGCACTTTGGATTAGGCTATGAGTACAACTCTCCAAAGTTTTCAAAACAAACATTAGCATCTTGAGCTAGGGAGAGTCAAATCCAATTGTCGTATCGATTTTTTGGGATCCCCCTCTCACACAACGGTTACGCACGAGGTCGCATTCAGAGAATTATGGAGATTATCCCTCCGTGGTTCAACTATTTGTAGTGGTCGGATCGTATATTGGGGGAGACTTGAAGGTATACCCATGATTATGTGTGGGAGCCTCTCAAGTTGATTTCAGACTTGTTATCTTGCCCATGCATTTCGGATCAGACCGTCGACTATACCCACTGCGAATTGGTGTCTTTAGTTGCCATAATCTTTAGGTACTTACACAAGGTGATGGTGAAGAGAAGTCTCACTGTACCTGGAATAGACATTGGTCAAACTCACTCGGTCTCCTTGGAGGGTAAATCCACAATTACTGCATGGAATCTTGCACCAAGGTGAAAGTATGTTAAGCAGGTCGCCATTGTAACTATTCCACCATATCCTAGCCCCTTCTCAACTTGATCACACGACGTTGGATTTCATCACCAACTAGTACGATCATCAAGAGAAGTTTTGTTTTCTTGGTTGATTCCTAGATTTGATTAGCATATGATGTTTCTTTTTGTTAGATGGTCCTAGATTTTCAGTGTGTTTTGTTATTCTCCAAAATTGAGCCTGTAGACGATAAAGGTCCTCGTCGATCATGTAGGATGCAAGGGCTTCCTCTGGAAGGATATCAACCCTTACCTCCTAACCCTCAAGAAGAGAACTACCATAGAGAGGTAGAAAATCAATCCGACGCTGGAAGTGTTATTTCTCCTCCATTAGATAACTTAGAACGGGCTTTGGTTACGGTTGAAAATCCCACTACATCTGTGTCGGTAACCCCTCTCGAACCACTTTTGATTCGTTTAGAATCCATTGTGAATGTCATAGACGAAGAGAAACCATGATTACCAAAGAGAACTTTTACCAAAACATATATGGGATCCACAGAACCAATATTTGGTGATGAGTATAGGACTCATGTTCGTCCTAGCACTGCAGTGGATACCAATCCCACACCTGCTTGTTCTGTATGGAGGACTTAATCAGGATGCGATCTCTATGAACATTTTGAATCCTTTAGACAACCCTTTCATCCTCATGACCCTCCTAGTGAAACAAGACCATCCAGTCAAACCATGAATCACCTAGTCGATCAGGTTATTAACCCTACTGTTACGCTAGCACAAGTCCATCCTACTACTGGACTCATCCCCTCTGCTCATCTCCAAATCACTTCAATATATACCCCCATTTCTATGAGCTTTTACTCTACATCTCCACATGTTCCACACGATCCTGCTGGGACATCTTCTCACCTGAGAATGCTGACCCCCGCTGGCCAAAAAAAAACAGCTGGAGGGAAACCACCATCTAACGAACCTTTCCCTCTTGGAAGAATACCATTCTATGGAGGTCCTACCCCTCCCAGGGGACAACCCCCTTTTCATTCTCTTCCTGGAGGGAAACCTCTATTTGCCAGTCATAGCCCGGTCGTAAATCCACTGCTGGAAGGGGGGCAACCTTCGTTTGTTGGAAACCCTTCACAATCCTGGGGAGTATCTACAGGAGGCACTTTTATTCAACCCCACATTGAGGGGCACTCATCTCATAATCCACTAGGAGGAGTATCAAATATTGTTCCTTCCGGAACATCTTACGGACAACCTTATCCGGGCAGTATCCCAAACACCACATGGAGTTCTTCGGGACCACAGTCTTATCCTCCTTATGGGTCTAATGTGTATCTGCCTCCAAGATCTACTCCTTACCATCCTTAAGGGAAAAATGTTTATCCTCCTCATGGGCAAGAAAATCACCTGGCCTATAATGCTCAAAACCCACCAGGTTATGCAAATGTTTCTCATCCATCATTTAATCCTGCTTATCCTGGCCAACAACAACCATATGTAGGAGGACCTACTAGTTACAACTATCCACCTAACCCAATTTATGGTCCTACTGGTGTTCCTATGCCACACCAGTATCATCCACAAATTAACCGACAACTACCTTTCCTTGCGACTCTGGATCTCCCAGACTTGTCTCGGTTAACTAATGATCCTATTTTTCATTCACCGATTTGGCCAGTTATTCCAACTAAACCTCCTTCTGATATTCCAAAATTTGACGGAAAATTTGGCGAAGATCCAAACAACCATGTGATGAATTTCTATTTGTGGTGTTCATCAAACTCCCTCATGGATGTCTGTAAGTCTGCGTCTTTTCCAACGAACACTTATAGGCTCAGCAGCAAAGTGGTATATTGAACTACCACGTGCTTCTTTTCATAATTTCAATTCCCTTGCCATGTCTTTCCTCATGCACTTTCATCTACCTATTCACTACGAGATGGGTACTGAACTCTTGACCTCCCTTCGTCAAACTGACTCTGTGCATATCTCTGACCATATTCATGAGTGGAGGCGACGACGAAGGATGATCAAGGCAATCATTCCTGACATATTATTGGCAGAATGGTTTACTAAATCACTTTTACCCCGGATCACTCGCGATGTCGCTATGGGTGGTGCAGTCACAGAGGAACAAGCCATTTCTCAGGCTTAGTACTTAGATTTGGTTTATTCACAATCTAGTACTTTGTATGATTTGCTTCCAAATGTTGCTCGAGCTAATACCGATCCATCTAAGCCGTCATCCTCATCTCATGCAGATGGTGTTATCGGTTCCGTCAAATATCAATCTACTTCCCAATCGCTCACACTCTCCTCTACCTCCCCCCAAAATCAGATCTTTGAGGTGAATGTAGTTCAATCTGCTCCTTCACAACAATCAGGAGGTAAGAAGAAGACAAAGAATAAATCAAAAAATAACAATGAACAACCAAAAAATCAAGCTCAAACACCTGCTACCGAAAATCAAACACAAAGGAAACTAAAATTCTCGTGTATCATTTGTGGTGACGATCACTACACTTGATACTATCCACTTCGCAATGAAGTGGCCAAAATTTTCCAAGGAAAGTCACAGCCCACTGTGCTTACTCAACCTTTTCCATAGAAGCAATCCATGGTTTCTCAAACCCCCTCTCCTAGGGGAAGTTCTAGCCATCCTAATGATGAGGCCTCGTCAAGTGCAAATATTTATATGTTTAATGGGATTAATTTGACCACTCGCTCTAAGACATACAACACACCAGGTAACCTTGACAAAGGAAAAGACACTAATGGTACTGGTAATTTACCGGATCCATCATCGTCCTTCGTTAGTCTTCCATCAGTTAATCCTCCATTTGGACCACTTCAGATTGAAAAACATGTGTTTGACTCTATCTTATGCCCTCCTAAGAGAACTATCCACAAAGCTACCTTTAATCCTATCTCACACTTCGCCTAGAACTACAACATTGTTGAAGATTTGGATCAAGCACCGTGTGCTATGTTTGCGTTAGAATTTCTACAACACTGCCCCAGTCAACGTAGAACGCTCTTGGCTGATATTGGCGCTATTGATCCTGAGTCATCCAACCATATCATGTTTAACCTGGACAATTATGTGTCTCGACTCTCCCACCAACTTGCTTTCCAAGTTGATGTTGTTGTTCACAATCAACAAATCAACCGAACTATTCTGGATGAGGGAGGCTCGACTTGTGTCATGTCTTTGGAATGTTGGAAAGGTTTAAAATCACCAGCACTCAAAAAATCCCCAATGATGTTACGCGCCTTCGATGGGCGAGGTTTTCATCCCCATGGGATCTTACAGTCCCTGCCTATCCACTTGGGTGGAAAAACTATTATTGTTCATGTCGAGGTGGTCGATGCTCCCCTCAATTAAAACTTGTTACTTGGAAGAAGTTAGTTTTATTCTATGACTGTCGTTACCTCGTCGGTTTTTCGATGTGTACAATTTCCTCATCAGGACAAAATTGTCAGTATTGATCAGTTGGATTTCTGCAAGACCGATGCTCGCGCTCTCGCTACCAACAATATTCCTTTCTTGGGAGACCACAAGCTCATGTATGAAAGCATTGGTGTTGGCTTACTAAAATATTTTAGCCTCATGGGTACCTTCCCTACACCACTTCCACCGACTACACATCATATTGTCACCGTCGATATGATTTCGACCACGGATTATCAATCTTTGGAATCATCTGACCCTTGGATTGTACCTCATCCGTTGGAATTTGATGCACTAGGTGACACTGTGCCACTTAGTCCAGCTGAACCATCATACATTTCTATCCAATCTGCTTCTCCCTCGTTGGATAACCAACATCTATTGGCACCCAACAGTTCCTCGATGCAATCATGGTTGAGTTCCTTGTCGTCTGCGATCGACTACATTTCCCAAATTTTTTCTTCTGATGAATCTATTCCAGAAATGCTTCACATTGAAAATTTGCCTCAGGATAATAACCATCACCGATCCTCTTTGAAGAAATTCGGGAAGATATACACTCTATCTCCCCTCCTGATGTTGATTTTCCATCATCTCCCATGATTTCAACTTTCGATGATTTGGATCCGGTAGTGGACATGGTAATTTCTTCGGTAGGGTTATTAGAGCCTGATCTCCTTACCCCTATCACGACCCTCGACATGTGTTCCTTCCCGAGTGATTATCTTCCATCCAATGAAGATCTCCTCGAAGCCATGACCATTTTATTTCCCTTGACATGGTATCCTTCAAGAGCATTATTTTCTTGGAAGCCATGATCAAGCAGAGTCTACGAGCATAGTTTCTCTTCTCTGTGGCAAGCTCGTTAAAAAATGAAATAGAGGCATTGAGCATAGTTATTTTCCTATTTCCATCTCGTTAAAAAATGAAATAGTCACCTCTCTTGAACCTTCTTTTCATCCACCCTTCTCCTTTTTCTCATCTAGTAGAGAAATTGGTGACAACCTCACAGTCGGTGAATGAATTGAATCTTGGAGGGCATGTCTCCAGCCTTTGATGATCATTCTAGAGTTAATCCACTAGCTGTCAAGCTGGGGGCATTCTGAGCTTAGTCTTCATTATTTCTTGTGCTCGTAAATACATGAGAATGCATCTGGGTAAACTTTTATCTCTTTCTCGGACCTGTATGGATACACGAAAAAGGAACCCCTTAGAGTCATCTTTAATCTCTTTTCAGACTCTCTAAACATGAAAAGATTGTCGAGTGATCTTGCTTCCTTTCCCACTCGTTAAAAGGTTTGAAAGGGCGTCTTTCAAGTGATAATTTATCTCTTTTGTGGCCTCGTGAGACTAACATTATGAAAAAGGACAACATTGGAGTCATCTTTAAGTTCTTTTCAGACTCTCTAAACATGGAAAGATTGTCGAGCAACCTTGTTCTCTTCACGCTCGTTAAAGTATTTGAAGAAAATATATGTTGAGCGATAGTTTATCTCCTTTTCGGTCTCATCAGACTACTTTATGAAAAAGGAACTAAGAGAGTTCTCTTTTAAGTGTTTTTCCAGACTCTATAATCATGAAAAACCTTCGAGTTTTCTATCTTTGGAGTCGTTAAACCAACATCGACAGGCCCATACGGGATCGAACCCTTACTTCTTCCAGTTCGTTAAACAAAGGAAGAGGAACTTACCAAAGGTGAGTTATATCGATCATGTGTTACCCTCCTCGAGCTCATTAAATTAAAAAGAGGTACTCGTCTATCTGGATGGGGGGAAAAATTGAAAGAAGCAAGCCAAGCAGTTTTTGAGAACGCTACTAGTAACTCTTAGAGTTGCCCTTGAACACAACACCTTGTCTTTGCACACATTTTAATCCATTGAACCTCTACACTGAGCCAATCCTTTGAGTTTATTTTACTCCTTTAGGTCACTTGACGTAAGTCACAACATCCACTGCATCCTCAAGTTTTGGTCCATCTCATGTTTCTGCTGTCGTGCCTCAGTGTTCGAGGGAAGTATCTACCTCGAGAGTCAGTCGTCACAAATATCTTGTCTCAATACCTATGTCAGTCCATGTTCATTTGATCTACCAATTACATCTCTCTGTTTGTTTCGTGTCATTGATGGGGGATTCATTAAGTCCCTCCTTCGACGAGTCTCTTCTTGTCGACTTCAACACATTATTCAGGAACTAGACTTAGAAACCAATTAGTAATTTGGGACCTGCATGGCTCAATGGCAGGCCTCCTCATGTTCGACAGTGGGTTTACATCATTGACCTCTGATCGGATGATTCCACGGATGTTCGAATTCATCTCATCCATTCACATTTTTTGGAATGTACTAGAGTACCTTGGAAATCATTGACATCAATGGTGATCTCCCTCGCGCTTGTTAACGGTTTACATCATTGACTAGTAATCAAGTGGTTTCTTCCATGTTCGACATCAGAACATCTATTCACATGGTTAGATTCGTACTACATTGGGATCGGTAAGAAGACCCTAGGTTGAGTAATCACTCTGATATGTACTTTTCCTAGGTTGCGACAGAGTTTCTCTTGAACAATGACACATAGACTGTTACATAGATCCACTATGTATTGGTTGTGGCTATGTCTTGTCATCTCATAGATACACTGTGTATTATTCGTGGCTACGATCAGTTCAGGTCATGGGAGTATAGATCCACAATGTATTTTCAATGGCTATACCTTTTTGTCAATATAATTATGGATCCGCAGTGTATTTTATGGCGGCCATATCTTGCAAGTCTTTATCACCCAAGAATAGGTATGTCTGCCTTGGGTTTGAAACATGTCATAATATTTGTTGAATGTTTGTTTGCAGCTTCTACCAAGTTCTCTGAGTCCACACCCTTTCTTTAAATATTTGTAAAGTGTTTCGGCCATCATTCTCTCTTCTGACCTCACACTTTAGGGGGAATTCTGTTACACAAAATTTGCACACCTAGGTACCTCGCCCTAAGTGTCGTAAAGTGTTGTATAAGTATCACATACAACTTGACACCATGGAATAACCTATGTCACAATCCCTAGTCAATGTGGAGGAGGGATATATTACATGAAGGCAAATAAATACTAAGTACACATGAATTATTATTAATATTCATGGAAAAGAAATTGATTAAGTGAGAGAATCAAGTTCACATGAATTATTATTAATATTCATGAAAAAGAAAGTAATTAAGTGTGAGGATCCACCTCACATTTGGTTTCCTATTTTTTAGGGAAGGTGGAGGATCTCATGGATGGTTGAAATATTTCCTCCTTAAAATCCTTAAGAGATATTCCCTCCCCAAAATCCTTAAGAGATATTTTCTCCCTAAATATCTTAGAGATCCCTTTCTTAGTGGATCCGATGAGAGATTCTCTCCATGGTGGTTAAGTCTCCAAATCTTATATAATGAGGGATTTCCATTGAGGAGGGGGAATGGAGATTGAGAATTATACAAAACTTATGATCTCATGAGTGGTATGTCATTTGGAGCATCAACATTCTGCATCTGGATTGTTTAAGAAAGGTTTTGGACAAGGGGAACTTGATGACGTTGTTGCACTCACATCTATGGTTGTAATTTTTCTTCATTGTTGTTCTCATTAATATAATATGCTTGGCCTATTTATTTCAAGTTTGTGTTTGATCTCACATGAATTTTTCTCTAATAGATAGATCTATTTCGAACTAATATCAGTAGAGTAGGAAGCTGGTTGTATCTTTGTTTGTCTACAGGGCTTATCGAGGAGTTTAAGATTGGAGCTCAACTCAGACTGTGAAAGGACAAACATCGATAAAAAGGTACTTCTTTTCTCCTTCCTCCTCACACATTAGTTTATCTAGATATAAAAGGAAGTCAGTGTCCATGTTAAGCACCTTCTATCTTAAGAGTTAAGAGTCTAGCTCTCAAGAGGACATCTACCTGTCCGCAGGGAGATTTTCCTTCAACAGTTTCAAGCTGATCACTTTAGGGTGCAATACAATGAGAATCCTCCATTTTTCATGACCTTGATAATGAATAACAAGAGCCTCAACAAATGCATCCTAGATTCATGGGTCGGTGCTAACATGATGTCCCTGAAGGTCATGCAACAAGTAGGTTTAAAAGTCACACGACTTTACAAGGATGTGTGTATCTTTGAATCTAAAGCCATACCCACACATGGGTGATTGAGAATGTTGAATTTTAGCTGAAAGAATACCCCAATAAATCCATCCACATGGACATAGTGGTAGTAGGCGTCCCATATATGTGGGGGATGTTGTTGTCTAGGAAGTTTGTTGCAAAACTAGGAGGTACTCTTGAGATGGACCTCACTTATGTCAATATACCTTTGAAACATGGAACTATAGGTCATCTCCCGAATCTACCTGTGACTACAACTCATGTGAAAGAACCTAGAGATCCCATCAAAGATGAAAAAACACATGAGCTAATCATACAAAATCTTTCTAAGTTTTTGCCGAATGATATGTCTTTTGCAATAGAGGAAGATTTGATCAGATTCAGTGGCCCAAGAAAGAAGATTACCAAAAACTCCTAGAAAAGTATAAGTACAAGGAAGACGGGACTGTGAAGGTACTAAAAACATCAGAAGATGATGTATTGATTCATCCTTCTCAGCAGGAAATGTTTACAGTAGAATACCACCCCCCTCCCTCCACACAATACACTAGGGTCGTTCAAGGAACAACCAAGTACCAAAATCATAAAGTACAAGGAAGGGGACATAGTGTGGATGTGGGATACCCAGAAGGGAGATCCAACTAATGTCAAAGGACATACTCAATCATGGCTTAGACCTTTCAAAGTTGGAAGAGAATCAGTTGATGACTCATACTACTTGTCCACTTTGGAAGGAAGAAGGGTCCCATTACCGATCAACGAGCACCTCCTCAAACCTCACCAAGGTGGGGGAACCTGACCTCACAGGTAAGTACTGGTAAGTAGGTAGGCATTTTGCATTCATTGTATTATACCATCTTCATTGCATGTTAGAATAGTTTGCTTTCACATTCACACTTATGATTGCTTTATTTTAGTCTTATATATATATATATATATATATGTGTTGGGGTGGTATCACCACCCCAATTGGTTACTAATGTTTTCTATTGATATCAAGTAGGTTACAGGTTATGCCATATATGTTGAGGTTCTCATGCGCTCTACGGTGAGCACATGTCCCCGAGTTGGAGCCAGATGTTATCCCCCACTTTCAGGGATAACTAGGATATTATGTCTCGAGGCCCATAGGTCCTAGACATAGAGTACCAAGAGCCAGATCGACTTGAGCATGGCCCTAGAGGGATCATATTTTTCCCCTTTCCCCTTTCCACTTTGTTAGAAGCATCAGTAACATCCATCACCTTCATCTTGGTCCTACATTAGAGATGGTTCTTGTTCCATGAGGTAATGAGTCCGGGTATCATGGTATGTATCACTTTGATCCTCAAAACCTTTGAATATGCGCATTTAATTCCTTTGTTTCTAACAGGTGCTTGGATCTTATGGCTGTGCACTTGACCATGTCTGGGAGAGATCATAGGATTCCCTAGCAAGATTGTGTCCATTAGGTTTTGTGTTGCCATTGCTTGGATTTCTGAAAATCCATCGTTTGTTCCCATCATACATACCACTTTCCATCTTATTTCCCTCTCACCCATCCCGTTATATTGGTCTGGGCATAGGTTTAGCCATTCATTTAGGGGTTGTACCTTACCTTGTGGGAAGAATGGGCTAAAGGAATGGGGGGTAAATAAAGATGAAAATAAAATCCTAAGAATAAAACCTCAAGATGCTTCACCTAGGGATCCCTAAGAAATAAATAAAAATCTTCTCAGCCAGAAATAGAGGGACCCGTAAAAAATAAATCAAGACCTAGTTTAGGGATGGGGGGTCTCATCACAATCTAGCTCATTAGTTCCATGGGTGCCTAATGATATGACACTACCAGCATCTAGTCACCACGTCATGGTAGTGGATTTTGGTAGCATAGCCAAAATAAAGGGGCTCACATCACGAGCCATCCTTCTCATTTTTGTGAAAGTACTTGTGGGTAACATTGCCACCTCTGGTCACCAAGACAGGGTGGTGTCCCTTGACTAACTTCTTGATAGAAAAAGTAATAAAAGGATAAAAAAAAATAAGACAAGACCTGGTTACAGGATAGGAGGTCTCATCATGAGCTGACCTATTAGGTCCATGAGCATATAGCAGTATGAAACTACCAGTATCTAGTCACCAAGCCAGAGTAGTGGCTCTTGGTGGCATAGCCAAGAGAAAGGGGGTCTCATTACCAACCTTCTCATTTCCATGAAATTTTTGTGGCTACATTGCCACCATTGGTCACCGAGCTAGGAAAGTGTCCTTTGATTAGCATCTTGGAAAAAATGAAGATGAAAAGGCATGGATGGGCTTGGAAATATTTGCATCCATGACAGGTGCAACTCACCCTCCACAAAGGCACCCACTGGTAAGCCATCCCTTCTATCACTTCACCTTTTTCCCAGGAATCCCCATCCACCTCACCCACCTACATGAATTGGATTTGATACTTTCCAGAAACATCCCTCTACCAGTAGACACTAGCCCAATAGGGCATCCTGTCACTTCCCCCAAACTTTTATTGCAGATTTGTATAATCCCTTTGAGCACTTGACTATAGTAAAAGGGTTTTATGCACATGTTTAATAAATATTGATGATTACATGTGTTTGGAATTACTATGATCCATGTGAATTATGAGCCCATGGAGGGCGTAGTTGATGATGTGCAGGATCATGCCCAATGGATAGGTACCATGTTGGACAGGTACACATGGGGAGATGATCATTTCAGACCTCCATGGGGCTTAAGAGACCACCATATGGATGTTGACACCCTAGTAGGGGGTAGATATAGGGCATATCATTTTTACTAGGGAAGAGTAAAATAATCAACCAGAGGTAGCTGATCAGACCTGTACCTAGGGGGGTTGATCCCTTTTCACATGAATGTTGGCCTTGAAAGGCCCAGGACATTTCCTAGGAATCCCATGACATCACCCAATAGTATGGATGTTTTGGGAGGCAGATATGGCAGTTTTGGCATGTATGGCAGCTTGGAGAAGCCCAAGGAGGGCTAACGCATTTTTCCAAGAGGTTGCATTTTCCCTAAAAGGGGCTAATGTCACCCTAGAAAGGGGATGACGTCTCACTATTTCTTGATTAGGGTTTAATTTTAAGACATTTAATGTAAAACAATATGATTTTAGTATTTTGGTCATGTCAGCCATTTAATGACCTAAAATGTAATTTAGGTCATTGCTACTGTATAAATTGAAGGTTTTTACCTTCATTTTTTCATCATCTCTCACTCACTCATTAGTGAGGTCTGAAATTTGTGCCCTTATTAGGGTTATTGGCTGAAATATTGAGGGGCACTTGTTGAAGGAAGATTTTGTTTGCCATTTTTGGCATTTCTCTTGGTGGAAGGTGTTACAACTAGGGTTTTGCTACATGGTTTCTTGGTTTATGTAAGTGAATTTATGCAAACACTTCTTAATTGAATGGTTTTAGTTTCATTTAGTTTCATATGTTATTATATTTTGATGAATCAAACCCTAGGTGACAAGCACTAGTTAATGTCCTTGTCTCATGTCCCCATCAATATTTTGATCCATTTGATTTGTTGAAGAGGATAGAGACTTGCCATAGCAACACTTTATCCATCTTCTTCTAGCTAGCCATTTTTTTTATTTGTTGAGCTAAGAAGGAGAAAACGCACCAAGACCTAGGTCTCTACACTTTGGTGAGCCGATTTTCCCTAGGGTTTGCCTAGTAAAGCCTTGCCATAGCAACACATATCTTGCAAACCCTCTTGTCTTAGTTTTATGCAATCTTTGATTAAGCTAGTCATTTTTTCCATTGATCTAAAGAAGGAAGAGAGAGCACTGAGGCCTAGAATTTCTACACCAAAGTGAGCCTCTCTCCCCTAAGGTTTCATCTTTGAGGCCTTGCCATAGAAACACCTCAAATTTTAACTCTATTGTCCTTAGTTTCATCATAATCACTTAATCCTTCAGCCCTTCCATCCTCTTTTGACTCCATATACCCTAGGAGCACACTGATGTAAGGCCTTGTGTGTTGAGTAATTTTATCATTCAAAAAAAAAAATACTTTGAACAAACCCTAACTCTTACTAAACTTAGCCTAGACTAATTCTTCTAACCCTAGTGTTGTTGTCATCTTATTGTGCTATTAACACCTTTGTGTAGCTATCGTTCTTATCTTTCCTATATAGTTTCTTTTTTCTTTGTCTTGGGCAGGTACTCTTATTGGTTATTACTTCTGGTTACCTTTATGGGCTATAATCCAGGTCTTTCTGATCAGGTGGTGACGTGTAAGGGGGATTATTATCACTTAGCCCTTCTAATCCTTCTTGCCTTCTCAAAACCCCAAGTCATCGGGGACATCTCCCCTGGGCCTTACCTCCCTAAACAAAAATAACCTTCCCATCGAGGTGACAGTGGGTGGGATTAGTTCATTTACGCCAGTTTGACCTCTTTTCATCAAGCCATTATCCTAACTACAAACTATGCGATAACAAGCATCATGCTCATTTCATTAGAGAACATGAACCTAATCGGAAAATAACAAAAGAACATGATATGGATGAACTATATCTTTTTTTATATATAAATTACTGCCTCTAAATAACTTGATTCATATCAAGTGATATTGATAGCTATATCTCGTTTCCTTCCACACTAAAACTTAAGGAAGTAAAAGAGTTAGAGAATTGTTGTATCATGAGGGTCATGTACAATTTGTGAAGAAGTATCAATATTCATCTATACATCATACATATCAAAGAAAGTAGTCCGACAAATGCACCCTCCAGGTGTTCACTCTCCATTTGATTTCAATTTTAATTTTACTAACATTATATTTTATGCATTTTTTTATCTTATCTTGTTGGATAATTATCCATGGTATGGGAATCCAACAAGGTCTCATTTAAAATCAAGAAATAGTTTATGTGCTCGAGGGTGGCATATGTAAATTCCTATGGTTGGCTGACAATAATGTGACATTGTATATGGTAAAACGAGCAAATTATAATAGAAATCACAGTGTTTTGGATTTTCTTGATGAGAAGACCTAGCCAATGGATGATGAAGCCACCTTGATAGGAAGAAGAATTCATTTGAATTCTAACTCAGATTTTAATATTAAGGCTTAGTATCCAACACCAATTATATCCTATAGAGACTCTCAGGTTATTTTAGACTCAAAAGAAGTCAATGTTCAAAGGGAGAAGGCATAACAATACCTATATTTGAGGTTGAGTTACTCCTAGGGCCAGATGGCACAGATTTATCACTCTTCATATCATCATGAAAAGTTAGTAGAGCCAGAAGGGCCTACCCAAAACCATTGCAGTAATCAAGAAGAGATTATCATGGTCCCATGAAACTTTGCATGATGCAAATCCATATCATAGGGAGAAGATGGCTCTGAAGATTAGATAGAGTCAGAGGGAGTCAAGCTTCAGAGGGAGCATGGAGACTTAGAGTGAGCCTAATCTCATAGAAGATCAGATGGGAAAAATGAGACATCTTCTAGGACTGACAGACAGATTCCATGAGTTGAAAAGACTAGATCATATCTTTACAAACTTCTAGGAGATGTGAAATATCCTGGGATAATTACCTTGTTTCAGTGACAGAGGAGGGAGCTAGCCAGAAGGATTGGGATATGGATTTTTCCTTGAGACTAGAAGGGGAGTCAGTGGTGAATTCCAAGATTGATCTAGCAGATCAAGCATATTGTAGATAATAATATAAATATGTACACAGATTGATTTGTGTCTAGAGGATTCTCCCAGCAAGAGGGAGAATACTATGATGATACACTTGCTCCAGTAGCCAAAAGAAGTTTATATATAAAAACCATGTTCCATTAAAAGAAATCAGTGCAGTATCAGATTTAGAGGGAGTAGATGAATCCGTTATTGTGATGGAGTACTAGAGGAGATACTCTCAAAGTTCAACAACTACAGTGAGAATGGAGCAGTCATTCTCAGCCTCAAAAAGAGAAATTGTAGGTGTAGATTCCCAGTTACATAAGGAATAGTTATAGAGAGAGTAGAGTACATATGCTAAACCAATGAAACAGATATTGATTTGTAGAAAGCACATAGATCTAGCACATGATTGTGTATATTAAATTGCAGTTGAGAAAGTGTACCAGGTTGGTACAATGTGATGTCAAAATTTGGTTCAAAGAACACGAGCACAGATATATGTTTTATGGTGAAATACATGCTCACCTGATTATGAAAAATCATGTGATGAGGTACCTAAAAGTTACAACCGATTATGGACCCAGATATATCTTGGAGTGTGAGATAATATCATAGATTCAGATTGGGCAGGCAGTGTCACAGACCAGAAAAGTACATCCAGATGTTTCTTTAGTATGGGATCAATTGTGATCTCGTGATCGAGTGAGAAGAAGACTTATATGGAACTTAGTTCCACATAATAATAGTATGTTACAACATGGTCATCTTGTGGCGAATAAGTGTGGCTTCATAATTTGATAGTATAATTGTTTGATCTCGAGTTGGAGGAAACCTGTATCTTTTATGACAACCAGAGTTGCATAAAGTTGTCAATGAACCTAGTGTGTCATGACAAGTTCAATCTAATATAGATAAAGTACCATTATGATACAAAAGGGAGAAGGAAATATCTAGTATGTTCCTAATGACAAGCAAGTAATAGATGTGTTGACCAAGCCTCTATCCATAGTTAAGTTTGAGAATTTTAGAGAAACTATTGGAGTGATCCAGAAAGGATTTCCTAGTAGAAGGAAGTGATGTGTTCCCTAGTAGCGGGAAGTGATGTGATCCCCATTAGAGGGAGGTGATGCAATCCCCAGTAGATTTAAGTCATGTGATACCCCATCAAAGGTTGGTAACCCCAATGCAGGTTCGTACACTACCCTAGAAACACAAGCTGGTACGCTACCCCGGCATGGGTTGGTAACCAAAACATAGACTAGTACACTACCCTAGCATAGGTTGGTAACCCAAATGCGAGATGGTATGCTACCCCAACACATATTAGTATGTTACCCTAACATAGGTTGGTAACCCCAACACAAGATGGTATGCTACCCCAACATAGGTTGGTAACCCCAATGCAGGATGGTACATTATTCTGGTGAAAGTGCAATATTTCCTATGATATATAGATCTGTTATTGATAGCAAGACAATGAATAAGTATGAAAAAGCATTGAAACAATGATTATAACCGCAATAAGAAGAATACCTTCCTTGATAAGAGGGAGTGTTGAATATTGAGTAGCTTCATAAGATATCCTTATTGTATTTTACCAAGAAAAACCCTAAAGAATTTGTTATTATATTATATTTATTAAGACGACCCCATTGTGCCTTTGTAAAAGTCGGCCCTATTGTACCTTGACAATTAAATGTAATTTAGGAGGGTAAATTGACAGGTCAACCCAGACCTAATTTAAGGAGGCCAGACTACTATTTATAAGGGAGTCTATCTCCTCACTTACTCAGTCACTCATAATCTCTGCAACAAAAGGAAAAAGTGTGCAAGTCTTGGAAGAGAAGATATTGCAACTAGGGGTGACTTGAAGGAGGGTTTTCATATATCTCTTGGTATCTCTTGGTTAAGTAGTGCACTACTCTTCCTATTGAAGGAGTAGGGGAGGATATTTTTCCTTATTAGTTCTCTCTCGAGGAGAGAGGCATTGTTCTTGGTTGGTTAATCTATATTGATGAAGTTTACTGGGTTTTATCCCCATAGAGGGTTTCCCATGACAATATTTGTGTCTCTTTTGTTTCTATGATTACCTCTCTTTCAATGATCTTATATATGTAGCTAATGTACTAATTTTTTTTTATAATAAATAAGAACCGTAACTGTTAGTTGTACAACTAAAACATCAATACTTTCAAGTACATTAGAACACTCTTTGCACCACACCAATGTCCTTCACAAAGTTTTTACATGAACCTAGAAAGGATCCCAACTACAAATCAAATATATGGTCTAGCAGTGGTAATATACATAAGAATCCCCACAGACCATCTATATTTAGTTGAATCCTCAAATTCATTCCCTTCTTTCGATGTTAGCTTCAATTGTTTCTTCATTGGAGTAGAGAGAGAATTACAATCAGCCATGCCAAATTTATTTAAAAACTCTCCAATGTGTTTTTGGGTGCTTAATATATACCTTAAATGCTGAGTTACTTCAATATTCAAGTAGTAGTGAATATGTCCCCACGATGTCCCATGTTTGTGATCTCAAAACCCTTCTTCAATTATTTCTTATGGATGCAATATATCCTTCATTGTTCCCTATTATCAAAACATCATCTAAATACACCACAATATATACAACAATTTTTCCAACTTGCATTGATGACTTTCTTATGCTTTTGACCCTTACGATTTTCAGTGTGAATAGAGTTTTTTAGCTATCTAGTTCTTTCTTAACTAGTTCTCTCCTTTATCCCTCTTCACACTAGGTTGAGTTTACTTCGGGACTTTTTCACTTTATCCCATATTGTTTGTGTTTTTAGTCTCTTGGATGGTAAATCCTATAAACAATCACTCATTGATATCATATGCTAATCTCATTTTATTGTATGTTTTTCATTCTCTCGAGTATAATGATAGGATTGAAAAGATGAATTCTCATCAAGACTAATATTTTCAATACTCTCAATCACATTATCCAAACGATCTTAAGAATCCAATGAAGTGGTTGGAACTTCTTCATGAGGGGGAGATTGTGCGTCAAAAGGAGACTCCATAGATTGATCCAAGATAGGTATCCCCCCTTCAATATGTGAAATATCATCATTATATTCATGATATTTATTTACACAAGTGAATATATTCAGATGATCTTGAAGCTACCTCTCAATAGATTTTTCATTCTTGGAGGATTCAAGAAAGATTACATCTCTAATACCATTGACAGGAAAGGTATGGGAAGAATTGTAACTCCACACTTAATTATTTCATTAACCTGAAGCTCAATAAATATACAAATGGATTATTGTTGGTATTCCCTTTCTAGGTGACTCTTCCTATCATCTACGACTCTTCATATTTATCCTTTAAGATATATTTACAATAATATTTACACAAGAAACACAATACCAAGGATTACATGTCCAACATCCCCACCTTAATCTGAAGGGGTGTTTGTGAGTCCAAGCATCATTCTAAACTTTTCAATTTTTTCTCTTCCAAGCACTTTCATGAAGATGTCCTCAATTTTCTCATTTTTGGAAAAATGTCTCAAGTGAATAGTATTTACCTCTACATGATATCAAATTAGATGATATTTTGTGTTTATGTGCTTACTTATATCATAGTCGAATCTGGGATTATTGGTCAACTTGACTACAAAAGAATTGTCAACTAGAGGAGGAGTAGAATTCACTTGTTTCTCCTACAAATATTCAAGTATTTTATTGATCCACACAATAAATTTCATTTTTTCTACAACTTCCACATATTCTACCTCTGTTGTAGAATCTGCTGGAACTGACTATTTATGTGATCTCCCAGAGACAACTATTGATCCAAGACTCATGAGATAGCCTGAAGTTGAAACTCCATTTTCTTTCACCCCAACAAACTTTGAATCAAAATATCCAATCAGGTTGAATTCATTCACCTTAGAGTACTTTAGTTCAAAATATTTAGTTCCCTTCAAGTATTCTAGAACTCTTTTTGCAATAGACCAATATCCTTCACAAGGTTTTTTCATGAACCTGGAAAGAATTCCAATAACAAATGAAATATTTATTCTGGTGGTGGTAAGGTAAATAAGACTTCCCAAAACTTGTTTGTACTTGGTTGCATCCGCAAATTCATTCCCTTCATTTTATTGGAGCGTCAATTTTTGTAGAATTAGAGTGGAAATAGGATTACACTCAGTCATGTTGAACTTGTTCAAAAAAAATTGAACATACTTATTTTGGGACATGAATATGGACTTTGAATTTTGATTCACTTGAATGCCCAAATAGTGGTGAAGATGTCCCAAATCTATCATTGCAAATCCTTTCTTCAACGTTTTCTTTATGGATACAATATTCGTTTCCTTGTTACATGTTATCAACAAATCATCTACATATAATACAATATATACAATAGTTTTCCAACTTTCTTGACAAACAGAGTTGCATCATCAAGATTGTAGTGCTTGAAATTCAATTTCAAAATATGCTCAGTTAGATTTTCAGACAAGGCTCACAGTGCATGATTTAGGCCATATAAGTATTTTATGAGCTTGTATACATTTATTCTTGTCCCTTCACAAAAAAACCTTTGGGTTGATGAAAACATTCTCTTTCAAGTCTCCATCAAGAAAGAAATATTCACATTCATTTAATGAATTTTCCATCCGTTATGTGTTGTCATAGAAAATAGAGTACGGATGGTAGCCCATTTTTCTATGGGGAAAAAAGTTTCTTCATAATCGATACCTTCTTTCTGTGCAAATAAGTTTTCCACAAACCTTGATTTGTGTTTTCCAAGTGGAGCCATATTGTTTCTACTTGTTCTTCAATACCCACTTGTGGCTGATTGGTTTGGTTTCGAATGGAGGATCCACCAACTCACATGTCCCATTCTTGATGAGAGCATCATATTCCTTCTACATGGCTTATTTCCACTCATAATTAGAAGTGGCTTCTTCAAAGGAATTTGGTTCAAAATTAGTAGATAATTTCAAATCACAATCATATGAAATTCCCATGTCATCTACATCACCTAAATTTGAATTATATACATCACCTCCATCTTGTATTAAGTAACTTATTGTTCTTCTCTTCCTGATATCATCAAGATGAACACTTTCAAGTGTTTTTATGAGCCATTTTGGTGGACCTTTTTGATATGGTCCAGGTTGCTCAGCTAATTGAGATGGCTTTGAATTCTCATTGAGACTCATATTTTCAATCCTCTCAATCACATCATTCAAATGAACTTTAGGTTCTATTGAAGTGGTTGGAACTTCTTGATGAGGGGGAGATGGTTATTCAAAAGGACACTCCAAATATTGATCTAAGAAAGGGATCCCCCCTTTAATATATGGAATCTCATCATCATATTCATGATATGACTTTACACAAGTGAATCTTTCCAAATGATTAAGATTACTCTCAACCGTTTTATCATTCTTGGAGGATTCAAGAACGATTACATCTCTAGAAAGGATTATTTTCTTATTTTTCTCATAGTACAGATGATATCCCTTTGTGGTAATTGAGTATCACAACAGTATGCACTTATGACTGCTTACATCAAGCTTGTTTCTTTTCTCCTTAGGAATCAAGGCATATCAAGTGGAACCAAAGACCCCGAGATGCTTTACCAAAGGAATGTGGCCATATGACATTTCATAAGGAGTCATGTTTTCAATAGCATGATATGGACACTTGTTTTTCACATAAAATGCACATAGATAAAAATCATCCCAACACATCAATTTTACATTCTTGAAAAACATAATGGAATGAACCATATTTAGGAGAGCCTTGTTCATTCTTTCAGCTACACCATTCTATTGAGGATTGTATGGAATTGTAGTTTGATTTTTTATTCTATGTTGGTGAAGATAGTTTTCAAATTCATTAGATATATATTATCTTTCATTATCAGTGAAAAGTTTCAAAATCGTGTGATTTTTCTTTCAGGAAGTACACTGAACATATCCTGGTGTAATCACCAATAAAAGACATGATACATTTATTTCCATTTTCAGAAGGAATATTCATGGGGCCACACAAATCATAATGTATTAGTTCAATTTTTCTACGTTCTCCGGAAGTAGAATCATGAAATGGTTTTTCTCTGTCCTTTACAAGGATACAAGCATCACATTGCTTCAAGTTCCTAAGAATAGTACGAAAATTAGAAACACCATTCCTTTTCAATACATGAAGGTCGTCATAATTAATATGACCAAATATAGCATGCCATAAGAGACTGGATGGCATTGTACCTTCATTGTGATGAGAGATGTATGCAAAATTTTGTGCATGAGAATATGTCCCTTTCATCTTTAGTAATATTCCATCTTCCACTCCAATCGTGACAACCATGTTGTCAAAATCCTTCCTTACTTCATCTTTTCTATTGAAGATATGAACATAGTGGCATTGTTTTTTAATGTGCACAAGGGACAACAAGTTCCTATATAGATTAGGAATATAGAGCACATTATGCAGAAGAAAATCCAATATTTGAGGAAACTTAAGTTTGATAGTTCTCGTTCTCAAAGGTTTGAGACTTGATTTATTTGCAAAATACACTATGCCATATTTATTGTCATTGAAATATTCAAAGAACTCTCTTCAAAATGTCATGTGGTAGGTTTCCTCTTTTTCAAGAAGCCATGCATATCTCCAATAAGTATATGAATTGTTAAAAATATATTTAGTTACTCCTACATTGCAATGAGCAACAATGTAATGAGAATATTCATGTGTTTTTCCTTTCATTGGTTTTAAAGTTTTACCTTTGTCTTCTTTCAGATTCTGTGAGTATTATTTCATCTTATCCCATGGGACTCTACATTCATTCACTTCATGTGACCCATTATTTCCACAATGGATATAATGAAAATTGGATCTCACACCTTGGTTTTGTCTACCCCCTGCCTCAGAAAGTATTTCTTCCACATCATATTTTCCTTCCTTCTCCTTTAGAAGAATCATTTTTTTTACTCTTCCATTTTTTAGCAAGGAAGATAGTCTCACTAGTGGAATGGGTTAACTTCTTTCCAAAGTATTTCTCATGTTTTGAAATTTCTCCACCAAAGTGTCAAATGTGATGAATTTTATTTAACCACTAGCTTGTAGATATTCAAGGTAGTGATACTATGTATGGTAGAGGGCCTTAATGAACATTGTGAGAGGGAGGTCCATCTTCACTCTAGTGGCATCAGTTTCATGAATATGGATATGATTTCAGAAGCTAAAGCCATATGGTCATCATTCTTCAAATCTAGGTTAAAGAGATTCACCAATAGTTGTATTAGTTCCAATTTTGAGTGAATTTCATACAAGTAGTTCAATCTATTCAAAGAACTATAGGAATCATTAATGGAAACAATATGGACTATCACCTCTTCCCTTATTGTTGTATGAATCACAAGATATTATTTCTAGTCTTTGTCTTTCCATATGGGACAATCCTTGTATAATGTATGAATGGTTGGTTTGGTACTCTTCGGTTGTGCTTTTGTATGGCCTTGTTCTTCACTGGTAGGTTATGCTTCATAATTTCCTTTCCAAAAGTCAGTGAAGATCAATGTGATTTTCACCTTTTTGTATCATTCTCGATAATTATCTTTACCATTCATCACCACGTTGATGATAGAGATGAGAGAATGCATATTCTAACACCTCATGTATCAAACACAATCCCAAGAGCTATAAAGGGGATGCAATTAGAAATACCACTCATATTCAGAATTCACCCTCATCTTCATTCTCCCTATCGACCCAAAAATCTTCTTTACAACATATCTTACTGTTCTAATGATGTGTGTGTGTGTGTGTGTGTGTGTATTTGATGGTATCTCTTATATCCTATGCAAATCCAAAAATCCTCAATGAAAAATGGGAGGATGGATATATTTTGTTGTGACTTTACATGTTGATTATTGAGGAGGAAGATCGAGTACCGATAGATTTGGAGTACTATGTTTTAATCACCATTAAAGCATGGAATATCCTTAGAGGATGTGAGGAACAATGCATAGATGGTATAAATATATTGGCAAAGGTTATAGTTACCTACATAGTGTGTTAAGGGTTCAATGAAATTAATTTCCTCTATGTGTAAAAGTAAGAGGGTAAAGCACTTCCTAGAGTGAATTTTCAACCAAAACAACCCAAAATGCATTCATGGTTGAACCCTGCTACTCTTGCCATTTAAAATTGATTTATGTTTTCTTTGAGTGATGGAGAATAGTCAAAAGATGTGCGTAATTTTTGGCACCCAAATTTTGAGGTTCGTTTTCCGTGCACGCACAAACAAAGTTGTGCACTCTCATTCCAAGGTTTTGCACATGCCTAAGGAAATGTGAAAGGGGTGCACACTAGACTTCATTTTGAAAGTGCACAATAGGACTAAAATATTATTGAATGTGTGTTGGTATCAGTTTTGATGTGGACTGAAAATCAAGAAGATGCACGCCAGAATCAAGAAAAGAATCATCTAAAAATATTCTCGAATGATTATTGCGAGAAACACAAGGGATCATGGAGTTGACAAAAGATGCGTTGGTAGGGTAGTTAATATTTCCCTAATTCTTGAAGGTTTTGTGGACTAAAAGAAGGTGCTAGAAGCATGAGAGGAATTTTTTTCAGTTAAGCGAGTGGAATAGAGAAGAAAGAGACAAAGATATAGAACAAAGAAAGATATAAAGGAGGCACTGATATAACAAATAAGGCTAGCTACATGTTTGGATGATATTCACTAAGTTGTTAGTATCGAGCTTACTCTGATCCTATTGTAATATTGTAGTTCTTTTGAATATATTTTTGAGTCTGTTATATGGTTGAGTCTTGAGAGAAGGCGCATTGCGTAGTGTGTTGTATTTATGAGAATTTATATAGAAAAGATATGAAGTTCTATGGATGTCATATATATATATATATATATTGCATAATGTATGCCTCTATTGTGATGGAATATCTATGGTAAGAAATATGTGGCAATTTGATCTATTATGTGTCTACCATGTACTATTTGGATATGTGTATGTATTGTTTTACTTCATAGTCCTAATATTTTTTCAGATATGAGTCACATGAATGAAAGTCTCGATTGATATTCTTGTGTTTATCCTCCAGCCTTGTCACAATACCTTATGGTCTACGTGATTCTCTTTGCATCATAGGTGATACCTTCCTCATCCTTGGCCGAGGATGGATATGTTGATTCTCTAGGGGTTTTGTTGTTTAACTCCATATGAACCCTGGTTCTAAAATCCCCAGTGTTAAGAAGGATGCGTGCAAGCATGGAATAAAACACCCAAAAAATGGTTCTATTACTGGGACTTGAAAGTCTTGTTAGAGATGATGAAGGAAATATATTAGGTGGCATCCATTTCAGGATGAAATTAAAGATTGGTTAAATGTGAAAGAGCATGAGTTTTCCCTGTGGGAAACTCAGGGGTTGAAAGTGAATGTGAAGAAATGGAAATATGACTATATTTACACATATGCATTATATTTTCTTTGTTGAATTTCCATGTTTATTGTTTGAATGGATGAAAAGGAAAAATGATTACAATTCTACTGTGTGGCCTTTAGAACTAGTGGTTTTGGATCAAGCCAATCTTGAGATATTGAAAGTGTTGGATAATAAGTGTAATCGAGCTATTGTCTTATGATTTGCTTGAGCAAAATAAAGATACATTGTTGAATTTTTTGTGGAGTACACTGATTGTTTTAGTGAGGATGAAAGAAAGTTCATGGAATATCTGAGAAAGTGGATACTGGAAGAGATTACACTTTGGATAAAAATGTTTCTCTTGGAGAAAGGGTTGATGTGCATGGATCTCGATCGAATGTTTGAGTAAACTCCCCTAGCGTGGGGGGGGGGGGTTGTAAATATGTGGAAAAGTCAGAGAGAAAATGGATCTGTTGAGGAGGATAGGGTGTCTAGTAGGGATACCAATAGTGATACTAGTAAGGTCCTAGTTGACGAAGTCTGCACACTTGGTTGTTGTAGAGTGTCTCAATCTTAGAGGAAAATGAAGCATAGATAAGTGATGCATTGATAAGAGGAAAATATGGCACACAAATTAGTAGTGTGTTGTCAGGAAAGGAAAATATCACACAAAGTGGTAGTGCGTAGATAGGATCGGAAGACAGAGCACATATTTGTGGTGCGTACATAGGAGAGGAAGGTAGAACCCCCCACATGTTTTAATTGTGGAGAGATTGTTCATGTATCAAGGTTTTGTATCGAATAGCACATGCTCTATGCATACTGCAATAGTCCTGAGCATGTCACCGAAGACTGTCTTGACTTGTTGAAAATGTAGGAAGACAAAAATACCAATTGCAAAATGGTGCATGTGAATTTGTGCAAGAATAACAAGAAGAATGAGGAGGTGTATTTCTGGGTAGTAACCTGAGGAGGAGCGAAGACATGAGAATACTTTGAGTATGGTCAAGTCTCTGGTCAAAATCTAGATGGGAAGATAAAGAAGGCACCTCATCCCCCTCCAAGGTTTGATAGTTCCCAACAAAAATATTTCTTGTGTGATGCATAGAGAGCATTGGAAAAAGAAAGAGCATGTGAGTAGATGTAGTGCACAACTTGGAGGTCACTTGAGCAGGACAGGACCCGATACAAAGTACATAGGGTGACATAAAGGTCACTAGAGGAAGTTGAGATCTGCAAAGAAGTACAACACATGGTACTAAAGTTGTTGGAAGAAGCTTGCGTGTGTGAGGAATTGCAGTGCGCGACGCAAAGATATTTGGAGGAAGCTCGTGTGCAAGAAGAAATACAACATGCCACGCAACAGTCAATAGAAGAAGATCACATACAAACTGAGTTGTGACACACTTAGCAGAAAACATATGAATAATAATGTCGGGAGAAAGTGCAATGTGCAGCACACTCAAAAGTATTGCATGAATCAGGTCATAGGGAAGAATCTAAATACCAAGTGAGTTCTTTCTTGTGTTGTTGTTTGCGATTGTGGAATGATCCAGAAGATAAAACTAAGTTGACATAGAAGTTAGTTACTTTCATGAAGGAATAAGGAGTGGAGGCAACCATATAATCTCCATTGTCGGAAAGAGATGTATGCTAGGTCAATAAGCAAAAGCGCACTAGCCAAGAATTTAAAATGATAGAAGAACTTGGTGTCTATGACATGGATGGAGTCATGTTGGATCTCGGTTTTGACATGAATATTTTTCCAAATAAATCTTGGGAAGTGATGGCTAAACCAAAATTGGTCTAGTTTCCCATCCAATTGTGGTTGGCCAATCAATATAAAATATACCCAATAGGCCGACTATAGTAGGTGGAAGTGAACATAGGAGTAAAAACAAAGGTTGAATTTGAAGTCATAGAAATTATTGATAAATATTATCCATACCCTGCATTTTTTGGCATTGATTGTGCCTTTGATAATAATGTGGTATTGAACTTGAAGAAGAGAGAGATTCCATTTGATATAGACACCATGCACCCGATCACGTTACTAGATCCATATGAAGGTGACATATACAATGAACTAGTGTATGAGGATGCATGGAGCTCAGTCATTGAAAATAATTATAAGATCACAGGCTACAAGGAGGACTACATCAACCCCACAACATATGGATATTTAAGCTAGAGAAGTGTCAAGTCTCATGACATGTATTTTGAGGATGCCATGGAGAAATCGAAAAACAAGCTATATGAAGTTTCAACAATGAGGTGAGTGCATATCTCTGCAAAGGAGTGTGCGGAAGAATTTAGATCATATTGGTATGATGGATCAGATTTGGTGGACACATTTATTGCATGGATAGAACAAATTCTCGAGCATCATAGGGCTTGTGAAATTAATATAATACTTCTAGGAATTCCTACACATTAGTGGGTTGCACATCATGAACCTTTTCATGAATGTGAATCTGTTGAAGCATGAATGCAAGAAATATTTCAACCAGATATTGAAATTTTTCAATACATGTGTCCTTGTGAAAAGCTCTAGATATCTAAGAAATGACATAGTGCACATGGTTAGTATATGAATGTATATCACAGGCTACCCAAGAAACACCCAATATCCCTGGTTCCTCAATTCTACACTGGGAAAGGAAAGCAAACCTAAAAATACCATGATTATATATTATCTACATGATTATTCCCCAACCCCATTGAGCACATAAATGACTCCATCATCACTATCGATGAACTTTTTAGTCAATGGATCCTAGCAAAACTGATTGATCCTATTCTATTGCCTCTCACACAGAGGTTGACTGGTTGCAGCCACATGCGGATACGTTGTGACCCACATGGGGTCTCTTTGTCTATTTAATACACCAGCCAAATCCTGCCAGGGTACATAGGACCATGCACGACACCCCCAACAAGTGAATTCACATATGTGTCATGTCGTCTACATATTCATTAATTTAAAATATATGGCAACAGTAATAGATTTGTAGTCTTAATGATTCAAGTGATAGGTATTTCTCACATGTCCACTTCATCTAATTTTAGGAATGATGGCTCATTAACATCACTGGAAAGAGGATGATTTCAGAGTAAAAGATGAAGTTACTTGCAGGAATTAGAGAAAATATTGACATTAATGTGATTATGCCAAAACAACAACCAACACACCAACTCCAACGAATAGACTAGGGCAGGGTACCAGCCAAATGAAAGAAAATATGGGACAATAAATTTGCATGCAAGACTAGCCAAGAGTCATTATGGATTCATTATGTTAAGAACCATCCCACCCTTCCACTTATGCACCTCTTTTATCCATGTGGCATACACTTGTTCATCACTATTGTAAGATAGACCATCACAAATCCCCACATCCCATTCCTCCTGGAATAGTCCAGCACCATTACCAACAATTCTAGTATTACATCCTCAAGCAAAATTAAAGCCTTCCCAAAAGCTAAGGCCATGAATTAACAATCGCTTCTTAATCATGTTCTACCCTGCGAAGTCCCATTTTAATTCCTTCCATTCACAAACATCCCCTTGCTAAATTGCGTTGATTATAATTTTCACGATCCCCACCATTTCCCTAAAATTTAGTTCGACAGATACACATAGGTCTATTGGAAAACTGAGAAGCGGGTGTGAATCAGTTGTTATTGTGATTAAACAATTATGCCCATTTCAAACTCTTTACATAATAGTCAATGAATATCACAATAATGCAATGAGGTAAACAATAGAATATTCAACATCAATCACACACATGAAATATATGGGGACAGATGTTTCTTGAGGAAACCCATAAAGGGAAAAACCTCTTCTTCTTGATATGATAAGTAATCTTTAGTTTCTATACATTATTATTATTGGGAGCTCCAACTCCTCTTGAGGCTACAACCTCTATTTTACAAGCTGCAACTTGCTGAGAGCACCAATTCTATGGTTTCTCTAGCACCCACTAGAAGGAAGCACCAACTCCCTGGTTTCTCTAGCACCCACTAGAAGGAAGCACCAAATCCCTGGTTTCTCTAGCACCAACTAGAAGGAAGCACCAAATCCCTAAGTGTTCCAGCACCAACTAGATAGAAGCACCAACTTTCAGCTACACAGGCACTAACCTGTATAACAGAGAACAATAGTTCTCCCTTGCACCACCCTTCCACCATAGTTTTTCTGGCTGCAACTAGATGGAAGATACAACTCCCTATTTTCAAGAACCAACTTGAAACTCCGAGGACAATTTTCCTCCCTAACACCTCCATACCACCCTGAAATATAAATATTTTATTTCCTGGAACTTATTATAGTGATACAAGGTTTGTCAAAAGGATTACTAGTCTCATCACTATTATGTTGCACTGCTCTGCTCTGCCTGCATTAGTTTCTTCCTGATCGCATCTCCTTGAGCTTTCTGTTCTTTTTCTCTATCTATGAATGCACACCTCACTTTCTCTTCCTCTCTTAGATAATCATTTCTTCTCTATCTCTTTCTTCTACGGTTTATGCTCTGTGTATTATTTCCATTCAATGTGTTATGCTTCTTCTGTGCGTTTCAGGTCTTTCACACAACATGCCTCTACCCGCATGAATAACTCTCCCCAACATAAACCAACTCTTCTCTGTTCTGTGCATATTTATCATGCCAAGTCCTCTTCTAGGGCATACATTCAACTCTCCATCCTCTCTAGTGATCATCCTGAGTTTGTTCTTCATCAGTGGTCGTTATCTTGAGTTTCTTCAGATTCTTTGGAAGTTACAGTCTTCGACACATTTCTGAATTTCAATTGTATAAATGATGAATCTTGACTTCACTGGAAGTTACCTAGAGACTCTTCGTCTCCTCTGGAAGTCACCCTACTACTCCTTGAATTCTATGGCAGATGCAATCACTTAGTTTTTGGCTGTTACAATCAGTCTTTTCTGGCAGTTACAAAGAGAAATTTTGCACGCTCGTTCCTTTGGCGCCTTTTCCCTTCCTGAGAAAAAATTTGCAGTAGGCACTAGCTTTTCTTTCTAAGACCCTTCCTTTCAAGTGACCATCGGTGGTGACCAAACACCTATTCAAAAGGTGCTTACCGATTTATTTCTAGTGAGCACTGGATCTATTTCATGATATGACCTTGGGCTATAAGCTTCATGTGACCATGCAATTGTGGGTGTGTCCATAGGTGGTTTGAGGGAAACTCATTTTTTGGCCTGCAATTCACTACAAGCCTCCACATGTCCTTTCTCCTAAGTTGTGGTTTCAATTGCGGCCCACCCACAAAACATTAAGACTTGAACATGTTTTGGCCCCGAAATGGAGCATGACCGTCGATCTCATGATATTGATGGTGCTCCTGAATGAACAATTCAGATCTGTCCTCTCAAGTCTACAGACCATATCTCACCTTCCTACATCAACGACTGAGATTTACTTCGTGATCCGGGCTCCTTGAGTGTCATATCTAAAACCCTGTTGTTGCTGACTAGATATCTTCCAGAATGGAAGATCTACTGACATATGTCCTCTTCAATCGACGGCTTTTCCTTCTTTCCTTTGTCCATGCACAATCCTTAGTCGCAATGATCAGGTGACATGTGGCCCTCCAAACCAATGGACGAGATTGATTTCTCCTTTTGGGCTTCGGGAGTTTCGATTCTCAAACTCTGCTTGCTCCCAGTGGATTTCACTTGGAGTACACAATCCAACAACATGTGTCCCTTTCATATCAACGAACATGATCCTTTTGTGTCTCCTAAATTCATATATTTCAACTTAGGCTATCCTTCCACTAGAGTAGATCAACATATGAGAGTTATCCTGAAGTGATCTTTTAGATTGGATGTCTCATGTCCACTTCGGGACTTCGGCATTCGAGACTTCAAAGATTTTGTCATTTTCTAGTGGCAAAACTCCCGATGAAAAAATCTAGGAGTGACGTAACTCTTGCATCACTTGATGACGTGTCATGAGCTGAGCAACTTCCACGTGTCACTCTGATTTGTGATTTGCACGTACTTGAAGTGCCAAATCAACTTGACAGTTTTCATTGTTTGATTGCACCACATGTCCTTGTTGACGTAGTATTGCTAACGTAATCTACTAATGTAGTCTTCTGACGTGGTCTTCTTCCCAACAACACTAATCCAATGATCCTCGTATGTCCTCCAAATCCGATGGTCCTTATTCATTTCAGATTTTCAGGCTTCAAGTTTTTCCAATCTCAAACTTTCTGGAGCATAACCTCCTCTTATCTTTATATCCAAAGTGAATGTCATTCGTTGATCATGATCCTAGATCGATGGCTTGATCTGTCTGCAATGCATATCTTCTAGCTTATCATGTCCTTCCACTTCAAACTGATCTAACGACTATTGTATACTCCGGCTCTCCGGACTTCGGGATTTTCAAGTATCAAACTTTTTGGAGCATAACCTCCTTGTATATTTAAACTCGAACTAAATGTTGTTCATTGATCAGGATCTTATATCGATGGATTGATCTGTCAGCATTGCGACTCTGCTATCTTATCCTGTCCTTCCACTTGAAAGTGATCCGACGACTGACGGGAATTCACATAATTTATTTCTCAAACATTTTCCTCTCTTATCCTGTCCTTCCACTCAAAATGATCTGACAGCTTAGATTAGTCCTTTATCTAATGGTCGAGATCTCTTCTTTGAGAACTCGGACTTCATTCTTCATCATGACAGATCAACGGTCCATTCTCTCCCTTTGATCGACGATTGTTATCAAATCGCAACATCATGTGTCAGGTGTTTGAATGTGAGCCAACCCCGACTCTTCCAACTCCCAATATTTGAAATACTCTAGATCAATGACCCATGATCCTCGGTAATATAATGGTCCAGATATTATTGGGACTTCACGTTTCATGAAGTTGTAGGATAGCTCTCGACCATTATCCTCTTCACAGTTATACTGGATCTGACGGATGTTGGTCCTTGACGCTCAGATCCAACATATCAGATATGTACTTCTCCTCTGCGCTTCCTCTGGTCACTGGGAACTGATCTAACGGTCATCAGGTATTTAGGATTGGTGATCCAATGACCATTGTCATTCTTACTCCTGAACTTTGCTCCTCCTTCCAGTCCTTCTATTGGAACTCAGCTGCACTTCTGGAAAGTGCAAAGTGCTATCTCTTCTGAGCTTTGATCTCTGCATACTCATGTTATTCCTCCTGAGCTTTGATTTCCATACTATTTGCGTGTTATACTGAACTTATGCTTTCCCTGTTTGCCATCATTGTTGCTTTTCTTTCCTGTAAGCATACTATCATCGTTGTTGTTCTTTCCATAAATACCACACACACTCTATTGTAAACATGCCAACAAGGTCATTTGACATGGTGATGGAACTAAAAAAATGATAATACAAGAGTGGGAATGAGCGTTAAAGAGATTCGAGATCCTATCCCTCATTAAATTCCCACACTTCAGTCGGTCCGAAGTTGTTTAGTCATGTTTTTAGTTCCTCCTCACTAGAGTACAAGGGGGATACCTTTAATTAGACCAATCGTATCTCATCGACCAGGACATTATACATAGAGTCTTTGGTCTTCCCATTTTCAGTGAAAATACAACAAATAGTCTTAAGGAAAAGGATGCATTGTTGGAGGAGGTGTATTCTAAATACGACACATGGAGAGGAAAACATGATGTTCGCATCCCTACAATCAATGATTCGATGATCATGTCTGCAAACCATCTTCTTGCATGCAATCTTATTCATAAGTGTTGAAAGGACTAATGTCCTATTGGGGTTGTTCTCATGGTCGAGTTTTGCATTAAGTGGCATCAGATGGCTTAGGTCCCTTACTTATTTAAATAATTAATCACTGACTGCCCAAAATCTCAGGATGAGGTGAAGGAATTCCATTATAGTTGGGTCCTTTTATTACTGGCCATGGAACTCTAGAAGCCAACCCCTGACTTTGAAATCGATATGGATACTTCCCCCTTGTTTATAGATCCTCGATTCTTATCGCTCCATCATTCCAAGGATGTTTAGGAGAAGGATACCATTTCTAAATAATTCAAGCAATGGTACACCCAATTGATCAATGCTTATGTCGAGCAAGTCTGTATCCCATCCCACATATTCAACAAGTATGAGAATCACCTTCGATTCACATGTAATTTCCATAATGTTGTGATATTTATGCACACAAATATAGGTAAAATAAAAGTCATGCGTCCTTCTTGTATTACTGAGAGGGATATTAAAGAATAATTCGAACAATGATCGGTTGAATACCAAACTCCTTTCTCATATATACAATTTGAATTTTAAATTAGGACAAAAATTTCTCAGGACTAGTTCAAGGCTTCGACTGAGCATGATAACACAAAAATAGATCCCAAGAATAAAGAATCACCCAAATTTGTTGCACATTCTCATAATTCTAGTGGATATGATGTGGACATTTTTGCAGCTAAGAAGAGAAAGTGGGTGTCCAAGACTCACACCCTATCTCAGATAAACATTGACTCCAAGTCCGATCATGATCATTCACCTCCATTGCAGCCAACCCCCGTTGTAGAATAAGCCACCTTTCCTTGATCTCCATCCAAACCCCACTATAGAGCTAGTAAACACCAGTGTACAACTTCACATAAGAAAACAAAGGAGGGATCTCCCACTCAAATATGGAAAGTCACAAAATTAATGAAAGATATTTGTGTGAAGGTTGCAAGACAAGAAGCCTCCCACAATGAAATTATCAGGAAGATTCATATTTTGGCATAAAAATTTTCTCTTCCTTCCTTACTAAAATCCCCCTCTTCATATAATCCATCCATTAAGGTTTTGGGATTTAATCCTTGTCGAGTGCTCAGTGTTGGTCCACTCTTAGTCATCCCTTTAGTCTCAACCAGAATTGAACTAGATTTGTCACAAGTCCCTATAACGAACATTCATATCTTTATCACTACCATGGTCCATGATCTCGGAGAATGAAAAAAATCCATCACTTGTGAACATGCCCACCTACACCTTCACTATGAGAAAGAAATTTCCAGTCATGATGCCATGCAATCCCAATTACAACAAAAATATCGCACACATTAGGAAGTTGAAGAGGCCCAAAAAACTTTGTGATACTTACACATTGCTGAAGTGGCCATGCATGAAAAAAATTAGGGCCAATATGCAGTCATTCTCAGTGACCACACCGACATGGTCACTACACTTAAATAAGCATATTCCTAGGTTTCCTAGCATGCACAGGTGTAGTAGAATCTTTCATCCCTGCAGAAAATGAAAGCAGTCATCGAGCAAGTTCAGGTTCTACAGTCCTAGAATCTCAAACTATGAGAATGACTACAACAAGAAACATTGGAGGATATTGCACTCCAGAGATAGATTTCTCAGGCCACAACAATCATTCAGGAGGTTCGAAATCATGCCCAAGGGTTTCCCACACTTGTCACTCAAATCTTCAATTTGTGGGATAATTTACAAATCCCTCTCGAGATCACTACTCTCTATGATAGGATTCACACAATAGAGGCTGAGCTCATGCAACATAAACGGGTTGTGGGTTGTTTTCCTCCCAGGGAGTGCACCATTACGATGCTCTCCATTGTCAAATCCATGGAAGCCAAGGAAACTATTCAACTTACCCAGGATCTCTAGGGACATTTGAATGAACCCAAGTGCCAATATAAGGACTTCGTGGAGGAATTTAAAAGAACTTTATCATACATTGCGGTGGTAATTCCCTAAATCTATTGGCTTGAGGACAAGGCAAGTAATTGTGGTGAATTTTTTTGGGTTCATTTCATGTGTGCACACAAATGAATTTGTGTGTGATCATTCCAATTTTTTACACACACCTAAAGAAATTCTCCATGGGTGTGCACTGGACCAAGTTTTGATAGTGCGTAACAGGCCTAATAGATTATTGAAAGCACGTCAGTCCAAGTTTTGATGTGCACCGGAAATCAAGAATATGCACGCTGGAATCAAGAAAATAATCACTGGGAAATCCTCTCAAATGGTTACTACTGGCAACAAAAGGGAGAGTGGATCTGGATAAAGATGAGGTGGTAGGGAAGTTAAGATTTCCTTGATTCTTGAAGGCTACATGGACTACAAGCATGTGCCAAAATCGTTCAAGGCATTTTTTTTTAGTTAAGCGAGTGGAGAAGAGCAGAAAGAGACAGAGCTCTCAATCAAAAAAATCTATAAAAGGAGGCAGTGATATAAAAAATAAGGCTAGCTAGATGTTTGGATAAGATTCATTGATTCCTTAGTATCGATCTCGCTATGACCCTATTGTAATATTATATTACTTTTGAAAATAGTTTTGAGTCTGTTATATGTTTGAGTCTTGAGAGAAGATGCATTGTGCATTTTGTTGTATTTCTGAGAATTTATATAGAAAATATATGAATTTCTATTGTTCTCATATATACTATGTGTAATATATGCCTTTTTTGTGATGAAATATCTCTAGTAATAAAGATGCAACAATTCTGATCTATTCTATGTTTACTATGTACTATTTGGATATGTGTGTGTATTGTTTTACTTCTTAGTCCTAATAATTTTTCAGATATGAGTCACATGAATGCCAGTCCTAATGGATCATTATGTGTTTAGCCTTCATCCCTGTCATAAGACCTTATGGTCTCTGTGATCCTCTTTGCATCTCAAGTGATACCTTCCTTAGCATTAGCCGAGAATTGATATGTCGATGCTATGTGGTTTTTTTTGGTCAACTATAAATGAACCATGGGTCTAAAATCCCCTGCATTAAGAAGGATGTGCACAAGTGTGGAATAAAATTCCTAAAAACAACCCAGAATATATGTCAGGGATTATTATGACCATCGCATAAAATTGATCATGACCATTGCAGTTGAAGCTTATGCTAAATCCTAGCACTGGAAGTAAAAAGAGATTAGGTATTGAGTTTTTATTATATGGGTATCCTTGAATGGACTTAAAAATATATGAGGGAAATTCCACAGAGAGTGTCATGCAAATGGTTTCACACAGGTAAAGATTTTGACAGATTAGGGTTTCCGAGAGATTAGGGTTTATGTAGAGAGAAAATGAATGGAACGGGAATGCGTGTGATATGGAAGCATAAGAGAAATGACTAATGTTCATTATCCATAGAATAATGCATAAGAATCGATTAGAGGAACATAATGGAATGCAGAGGGATGGGAAAGTAGATAGGGGGAATGTTTTGTTCACGAGGGGAGAGAAAATGCCAAGGGAACAAATCATGGAGTTAACCTTCACTCTGATACCATTGGAAAGATAGGCATGGGAAGAAATATAACTCCACACTTGATTATTTCATTAACATGAAGCTCAATAAATATACAAATGGATGATTTTTGGTCTTCCCCTTCTAGGTGACTCTTCCTATCACCTATGACTCTTCATATTTCTCCTAAGTACTATTTACAATAATATTTACACAAGAAACACAATCCCAAGGATTATGTGTCCAACATAGAATACATTTTATTCTTGCTCATTTTCTATTTCTAGATTTTCTTTCCTTTATTCATTTGCATTCTTGGGTGGATTTTCATCCAAGTCTTACTTGGTATTGGAGTGGCTGTGAGTTGTGGGTTAGAAATCCTTTTATATATATAAGTGTACAACTATTTATTTCAAATCACATGAGTATTCTGTTCTCTTGAAACCTTACATTATTTGTAGAATTAGAAAAGTGTGGAGAAAACACCAGTTTCTGGGGGGGTTCCCTTTTTGAATTGGCAAATGCAAGTTTTTCAGGAGCTTCATGGAGACATCTTGAGCCCACCATTGAGTCTGAAGAAGTTGATATAGCTATATTTTCCTTTCTTTTCATCCTAATTAGACATTAGAGGCCATATCTATGAGGGTTTGAATTTGGAGGTTCATTGCAAGATCTAGCAGGGAGCCACCATTTAAGAGCATTTTGGGTCAAATCTAACCCTTCCACAACACTTAGAAATCCTAAAAACCCTAAGATTGAATATCCATTTTTCAATTTTGGGAAAATTTGTCCGAAGAGGTAGAATGTTTTCCAAGGGATTCATACACCCCCATATTTCACTTTGGTTTGGCATCAGTTTCGCTAAATTTGGTGGAAGGTGAATTTTAGTTGTTTCCCTAAGTTTGGTGGTAGTTATGTTAAATTTGTCGAATTATCTAATTTATCTAGAAGTTTCTATAGTTGACGTTTTCACTAAGTTTGGTAGAAATTCCACTAAATGTGGTGTTTTCTCTAATTTGTCTAGAGGTTTTTACAGTTTCTAGTTTTGCTAAGTTTGGCGGTACTTCCACTAAATTTGGTGGATTTTGCTAATTTATCTGGAGGTTTCTACAATTAGTAGTTTCATTAAGTTAGCGGTAGTTACACTAAATTTGGTGTAAATTTCCTACCCCCTCTCCATTGGTAGGTTGGGTTTTGAAGATAAACTTTACAGGATCATATCTCCGGCTTTCGTCCTCCTATTCTTGAGCATTTGTTTTTTTAATTTTGGCATAATTTTTCATTCTCTCAACATTGGTGAAAATAGTTTTTGATTTTTGTGCACAGATTTTCCAAAATTTGCATATTGTCACAAGTGACATTGTGTAGTTCTCATTTTAAGAATGTCAAAGGTTCATTTTTCATACAACCTCATATCGAGGTGATTCATTTTTTGAAAGTGCATGATTTTCGTGTACTTCATAGTGGTGATGTTTATTTCACTTGGTATTGTGCCAAAATTGTACTTTTAGAAAATACTCTTTTTTGAGATTTGTAAAGGCATTGAAGTCAAGTCCACTCAATGTTCTCTTGCTATTGAAAATTGTAACCACACTAAATATAAATTGATAAAATATTTTTCTTTGGGGGGCTCTTTGATTGAGTGATTCAGGGGGGGGGGGTTCTTGTTGTGATTGTTCTTATGCATCTCTTTCTACTTTTTCTCTCTTTTCCTTCACAAATGGGTAACTTTAAATTTCCATTTCTAACACCATACAACTACAACACATGGAATCAAAATGCATGGAATCCATCCATGAAACATGGATATACACCTTATTTTGAAAATGGGTAAGTAAACCCAAACATGATAAAGAAAAGGTACTCTGGATGATAGAAAAAATAAATGTTGTAGTTTCCTTAGGACTCTAGTTTCCCTTGATATAATGTTTCAAATTGATGGATGTAAAAATTCACATGATGCATGGAAAACATAAAAACTCTCTATGGGACAATTGATAAAGTTATGGGATATCAACTTGACTATGAACTAATGAGTATTGATCCTAAGTCTTTTGACAACATCCAATATTTTGTAACAAATGTTAATGACCTAAGAGCCCAATGTAAATCATGTGGCATAAATATAGATGACATACAACTTGTCTTAACTACTCTCTCTAAACTTGGACCTGAATATGTTGCATTTGTTTCTAGTTTTCACACTCATAGGTTGACTATGGGATATGCATGTACAATGCCTTCTTTTTCTTCCTTTTCATAAATGTTAATGTATGAGTAGGGGAAGCTTATTTACATGGGTCTCCTTAAGCCATATCAATCTCAAGATTTGTTGGTCGGTCAACTGTAGGGACAAAAAGAGTCAAGGAAACCTTACAAGAAACAAAAGAAGTAAAAAAAGATCATGCACAATCATCGTATACCCTAAAAGCATATTCCAACTACTCTTCTTCAAAGGGGATGTCTAAATAGAAGGATAGGCCAACTTGTAGTTACTACAAGAAGTTTGTTCACGAGGAACATTATTGTCATGTCAACAACCTTGCTTCTACTCTTCTAGGATAGGGTCTCTAACCTAAGGATGGTTTTCCTATATGACCAACTAAATCCTATCATTGCAATTAAGGCGGGTATGGACATGGACTAGCTTGGATTTGGTTGACTTCTCGAATTGATGGCTTAGAAGTCATCCAAACAAGACAATAAATAAATTCTCATAATCTAGAACATTCGTATCTACACATCATTTTTCATGATTAACCAATTCCAATGTAAAGTATTCAATGTGAAGATAGCAATGGTACTAAGGAATAAATATTATTCACAAAGATTATAATAATCATGTGAAGGACCAACACTTTATGACTACAATCAATAATGCATTAATGTTTGTTCATAAAACACCTCAATCTTTGAATGAATGATTATGATAGAAACAATATTTAACATCCCAACTTTAAAAAACCTATAACAATAACCAATGACAAGTGATTTAGAGAACAACTTACTAAGTTTAGTACATGTTGTTTGCAAAGGTACATTCGTGAAGAGTTTAGGGTATTGTAGCAGATGCCTCAAATATATCATATCTTTGACTAATCAATATGCATCATATGTATGCCAAGTAACCAATGTGATATGGTGATTTTTGTATACAACTTAATGGTTAGAATCACAGTTTATATGTTCATGTTGCAATATAATATAAACATGATGTGAAAGAAATAAATGTGGTAGGAGGATACAACATTCAATGGTTCTAGAACACATTTATATCGTTGAGTTCACATGTGTGCAGTATGGCCAAGGTGTATCAATGCTGCAACAATTTTCAATGAGAAATATCAATGTAATGATGTAAGTATAATATTCATATCAATTGGCAAACAAATAGGATAAATGTTGTAGTAAATTCTAGTATTTAGTTTTAAACTCAAATTTCAAATACAGTGCACAAGTACGACATTTTAGTTAAAAGTAGATGCATGGATCATATCTCATTTATACTAAACTTGACCACAAATAGAAACTCTGAGTAAATGGTGTTTAGCATAGTTTATATGTTTAGATTATAATAATAATAATCATCTATTTTTAAGGTCACGACTAATCTAGACATTAAATTGGTGTATGAGACCTCCTATGCCCAGTGATTCGACTGGTAACGTCTACGGAGGTATACATACCCTACTCCCATATGGATTTGAACTTATGACCTATTAGGAAAAAAGACAAGTTCTTAACCATTAGGCATACTCAGGTTGTATATTACGAAAATATGCTACGTATAAAAAAAACATTGTAACCATTCTTTAACCCAGACTTGAAACTCTGGTTGCCAAACACATGCAAAAAACAATGCCACTAAATGGATCTATAACTTAGGTGAAAATTTTAAATTATCATTCATTTATTAATTAGGTTCTCCATGTAACATAAACAAACAACCATCAAAATTTGAAACCATTTTCCTGCAATGCTCTTACTTAGGAATTGACCAGCAATCAAATGGAACGATATGATAGTAGAGGAGGTCGTCTAAGGTAGTTTTGGAAAAAGTAAGCTAAGGTTAATATACCTAGTAAAGAGATTGATCCAGATGGTTTCTGGTGGCCTCCCACCTATTCCAACTAGCTCATTTTGGCAGTTTTCCAGTTTGGCAATTTTTTCCTAGTTTTCGGGTCCCTGACTTCCGGGGCTGTTTTGAGGCCTTAAACAACCATTTTAGGGCTCACCACAGTCAAACTATAAACAAAATTAAATTCTAATGGAAACATGTGTATTCCTCATGTTGGCTTGTTTGAACTGCTCTTCCCTACTACCTGCGTTGTTGACCCAGGGTTCATATCTTTAAAGGTACCAACAAAGCCTAAAACTATCGTCCCTTTTGGTAAATCAGAAGGCAATGCAGCACACAAAATGCACTGTACAGTCTCATCGAAGATATATTTAAATGGGTGGCTATAAGACTCAGGTGTTTACAGCCTAGGATTGAGTATGAGATATGGGACCTATGTTCTAAGCCATTTATTGTAACTTGCGTTACAAACTACTGTTACTCTCTTTTATATTTTAACCTTCATGGCCTCTTTTCTTGATATCCCAACAACAATTAACCAAGCAATCTAATAACTTATTCATTCATTACACACAACATTTAACTACTAAAAGTATGACAAACATATGCATGCATTCATCACATTACACAGGTATTACCATGGTTCACCCACTCCTGGGCTACGTCCACAAATATTTGGCTCTTGGCTCTCTTACTATGGTAGTTCTGCAATTCTCGCATCGCGCGCTTACAACTCTCCTCAGATGGGTAAGATCTATATGAGGTGAACTGGATCGCACCAGGATCCTTGGCCTATGATCTAATCCTCAATATCTACCTTCTCTCCTCCACTCTAGTTCAACCACTTTACAAAATTAGTTTGTCTATTAAAAACATTACATAAAAAAAAACCCAAACCCCCTCTAAGATACTTGCGTATATATATATATATATATATCGGGCTCTTCAACCATTTACACAAAACCTTACAAAAACCCTAACCCTACTGTCGTTGGGTCTTACTTCTCTACATGCATGCTTTTCTTCCTTCTTTCATGTGCATCCTTCTTGCATGCGTGTGTGTTGTGCTTCTTACCAGTTTTCACTTTCCTCTTGAACGCTTTCTTTCCAACTTCGTCCTGCTACCAACAAGCCCCCAACACTAACAGGTGACTTGTCCCGAGTCACCTAATCTTTCTGAGCTGCCTTGATCTCCTCGGTGATCGTCTGGAACTTTTCCCTCAGCTATGCTACTTTTTTCAGAGCCTACGCGGTCCTCTACTTAATGGTATCCACTACCTGAACTGCCAATTCGTCGCTCAGTAATCCTGCACATTCTTTCTATGTCTGTGCCATCTGTCTTCTAGCTACTTTTGCCTATGCGAGTACTTCTGCTACCCATTCCTGTAATGGTTCTATTTGAGTCTGACGCTCTTGTTTCTGTGTTTGCACGGTGATAAGTTTTGCTTGCATATTCTTCATTTCTTGCATCCCCTTGACGTGTTCTGGGATTGGTATGGTATTTTTTCTCTGTTTGAGTTCTTGGATCACTTCCTTGATCCTTTCCTCTTCCTTGTCCCAGCGTTGAACTTGTGGATCCTCCTCCAGTCTTGTCCAAAGTTGCGCTTCTTTCTCGAGCAAGTAAGTTGTCATGCTAACTTGTTTCTCCATCTCCTGTAGTTGCATTGTTGTTGCCTACCTCCTTTGCTCCTTTACTACTAGTGTATTTGTTGGTGTTATATTTTCTTAGAGATCCTCGATCTCCTTCTGGTGTCAATAAATTGCCTGCGCAATCTAGTCGATCGTTTCTGTGGCTGGGAGTTCATTTCCTTGCGCAGTGCTTGGAAGTTTCCAAAAAATTTCTCCAACTCTGCATTCCAATTCATTCCTATGTTTTGTCTTCGTCTAAGTTTTGGATTTGGCCTACTCATACTCTTTTTCCAGCGCTTCCTGCTTCTTTGTTGCTTTTTGTAGCTCGACTAATTTTTTGTGTGCCCGAGACTGCATCTCATGGTCAACACTAACCTGCAATTTGTACAGTGCCCTTGATGGCATCCGTGTCAAGACCAATTGGATGTGGTCCAAATCCTTCAGTGGTGTTTGTCCCACTATTTCATCCATTCATAGCATTCTCGGTTTTATGTAGACCATTACATGTGCATGTGGAATTGGGAGGGATGGGTCTCGTTCTTCTACCTCCACTCTTTCGTTGGTTTGTGTTGTAGACGACTCTATGCCTCTGTTGCTACTTTCTTTCTGGGCCTCCCCGAGTGTCTTGAGGAGTTGTCCCATTTCTGCCAGCTCTTTTTGCAGATTATCCCTATGATGTGCTACATGATCGAAGTCCTTTGCTAAAAAATCTTGGACCATTCTGCTGATCATTTCTCATTTTTCCTCCGTGATCGTATAGTCCGGTGACGCTCGTTGCACCTTTGATTTCTTGCACGTGCCTGCTGCCTGTACAACTAATCTCTTAGTTCCCCCTGTTTCTTGTGTGTTGAGATTTGGGGCGGTCTCCTATGCTCCCTTAGCTTTCTTTGGCTATTCGTTGGTCTGTTTCTACCCATTCTGAGTTCCTATCGTCTTTTCCCCTTCATTTGTCTGATTCGACTTGTTTTGGCCCATCCTTGGTTTCTTGGGCACTAGGATTTGTGAAGGTTGTGTTTCCTTCTGTGTTGCTTCTCCTTCTGCGGGTCCTTTCGATACTTCTCGGGGAATGGATGGGATCCTCCATGCATCAGTACATTAGTTGATGACCATGTCTATATCACCTTTTTTGATGCAGTAGCACGTCGATAGCGACTATTTATCTAGATCTTATATTGGTTGTATCCACATGGCTTGAAATGTAGCCCAGAAGTTAGCGATGTCCCCATATCGCATGACAACCTCTGGTGTTATTCTCCATGATTGGATAATAGCTTCCTGTATGTCCCGTAGGTATGCTTCAAATATGATTCCATTTTCCCTCTTATGTTTGGCCTGTGCCCCAGATCTTAGTAATATATATCTCGGTCTCGCTGGTTGTGGTCTAGTAGGAAAAAATACATACTTTGGTTCCTGCCATCCCATGAAGGATATGAGGGTGAGTAGCCATGAGTAATGAAATTATGTACCAAGGTCCTGTGCATCCTTGTAGTCCACTTGGAACAAGTTTAATAGATAAGGCACCCAGCTCATGAAGGTGCCTTATGCGCACTGAGCTGCAATGGTGATGACTCCTGTTGGTACTTCGTCTTTGCGAAATTTTCTTAATAGTTTACAGGATAAGATCTTTGTGCCCGATTGTGTCACTGTATTGTTGATCTGTTTGATTATAATTCCTCTTGTCCCCTTGGCAGTACCATATCTCCTCTTCATTTCCTTTGCTAATGCTTTCTCCTTCGATTTATCGTCTAGAATCAACACAGAATCCATACCCCAGCTGAGTAGTCCTGTTATCTACACGATAAGCTCAACAGTTATGGGGACGGGTCTGTCCAACCATATGTCCTCTCTGTGCATGACTGTTAACAGCTACTTAACGCATAATTTTGTGTACTGGCCTCTGCCAAAATACGAAAGTTTCAGCAACCCTAAAATATTTGTTTTGTCTAGGCCAACTTCCGACTGATGTGGTTGGCTGATCATTTTTCCAAGTTGGTTTACCACTATGTTCTTCATAAAAACCCTCGGCCCAAGTTCCTGGTACTTGGTTTCATCTGATATGTTATGGTTGGAATACTTGAGCTTCCCGACGTGACCCAGTAGCTATGGTTCTACCTGTAGTCCCTCTGGTATGCGTGGTAGCACAATTTCTGTTGTCGGTTTCTTGCGAGGTGAGATCGGTATCAGAACTTTGTCTTCCTGCTGTGGTGGTTGGTACGAAGTTCCAACAACTCTTGGTTGCTTCCCTATAAGCCATTATGGCCAAGCCGAGGTAGTTCCCGTGGTCTCTTCTATTGGTTGACCTAGGCCGGGTACCTGCGACTCGTCTGATTTCCCCTCTGATCCTCGATTGTGTGTCGTTCTGTTACTGTCCGCAGCTGGTTCAATGCTTTTTGGTTGCACTTCCTATTGGGTTTCTGCTTCCTCGTTCTGAGGTTCCTGCACCACTGTTGGCGTGTCCTATTTTAGGTCCTCTTCTTGTGGCTACTGAATCTCCTCTAGTATCGGTGTAGATTTCATCGGTGTTATTTCTCGAGATGGGATCTCATCGATATCGACGATCTCCATTTACTGCTTCTCATTTTCTTCCAACAATCCTCGTGACCTAGTTTGAACCCTAGTCGGTCTGGTTGTCTGGCCTGGTTTGGTGACCTTCAGTGGTGCCATAGTGGTGAGTGTCGAACGTTTGCTAAGTTTGAAGGACTACAGTGAGCTCTTTGGTCTCACTCTTTTTGTTCGAGTTGTTGTTGCTTTCTCTCTGTTCTCCTTTCGCAAATAGACAAGTTGCCTCTGTGCTTGCATGTTGTATGGGCTTGTCATGAAGCTTATCGAGGAGGCTTCCTCCATGATGCAATTAATGCACCATAAATGTGGGTTCAATGCATCTGCGATAGTTTCATACTTTCCATTATGCTTGCTTTTCCATTTCCAGTTGGCGTGTTTAATGTGATGTTCCATCAGTCCTTGTTGTGCCTTAATTCCTCTTAGTGTTGTCCTGTCATCCTGCTTTTTCCAACTTTTTGTTTCCCGCTTGTTTTTCTTTGGCATGTAACCATTTCTCTTGCCTTTACTGCATTCATGTTTTGAGTGTACCGTGGATTTTTCATCTCGAGCGTGCTTCGCTCTTTTTTTTTTTTTTAACTACGCGGTGGGTGGTCGACTGTCCTTATATAGCTTCAGTTGGCTCCCATTGATCATTCCTCTGAGGTATGCACCTGCTAAATCTATTAACTTTACAACTCTGTCATTTGTTACATATTTGACCTCGTACAGTCCTAACCACTGCATTCTCAGTTTTCCTGGGTGCTAAAATGATTTGTTGTCATAGAGAAATACTAGATCTCCTTCCTTGAGAGTCTTCTTCTTAATGTGTCGATCGTGCCATGATTTGTCTCTGGCCTTCTGCACTTGTTTATGGAATCCTGCCAAGATTTTTTCTTCCTCCATTGCTAATATTTGGTTCAGTCTTTCCTGTATTGCATAGCATTCTATCATTTGTGTGATAGCTGCTATGCGTAAGATGGGTACTAAAAATTCTAATGGCACTACCACTTCTTGGTTGTAGACGAGTTTGAATGGTGTGGTCCCTTTCAACTTATTGCATGTCATCCTATATGCCCATAGTACTGTTGGTACTTTGAGATCCCAGTTGTCTATTTTGATGTTACATATATTTGTCAGTGCGTTCTCTAGAATTTTGTTAAAGGCTTATACTGTGCCATTCGCCTATGGATGATACGGTGTGATTTTCTAGTGATGAACTTCAAATTATTCGAGCATCACGTGGATGGTTCTATTTATGAAATGCATGCCTTGGTCACTCATCAAAACTCATGGGTACCCAAAACTAGTAATTACTTGTTCAAATAAGAAGTGTGTAGTTGTCTCTACGCTTCAGTCTTTTACTAGTGCGGCTTCATCCCACCTTGTCAGGTATTCCATCGAGGTGATGATATATCTTGCCCCTGTTCTTTTGGCTTGTGGGTTAATTGGTCCCACAAAGTCTATTTCCCATTTATCAAATGCCTATAATTTCACTTGTGCTCGTAACGACATCTTGTCCCTTCTATTGGGTTTGTCTACCCTTTGACAAACATCACATCCCTGACAATACTCTTTCAAGTCTCTGTGAATCGTTGGCCACCATAATCCTGTGTGGAGTACCTTTTGCGTGGTAGATTTTCCTGCATAGTGTCCTCCTGCCAATCCCTCATGGGTTTCTACTAAAATTCTTGGTCGTTCATGCTCTAACACATACCTTCATAAAATGCTATCTGTGCCGATTTTATATAGATGTCTTGTGATCAGTTGATAGTCGATTGCGCGAACTACCAAGTTCTTCTTCTACACAGTGGTATATTATTGAGGCATGGTACCTGTGCTCAAGTACTGGATGATATCTGTGAAGTATTCATCAACAATATATACTGAGAATAGTTGGGCATCCATAAAGTTGTCTTCTAAGTTCATGGGTTCTTCTCCATTTGTGACCCATGATAGGTGGTTAGGTCCTACATTTAGTTTTACTGGTTTAATTATTACTTTGAAGTTGAATTCTTGAAATAGAACTAACCATCGACAGATTCTCCCCCCCAACACTGGATTGTTGACTAGGTATTTTAGGTTTGAGTGATCTGTAAACATCTTAAAATGTTTTCCCAATAGGTAGTGTCTGAATTTTTGTGGTGCGTAAACCATAGCTAGGCCTTCTCTTTTCGTCGTGTTATAATTTTGTTCTGAGTCAAATAGTTTTCTTCTTACGAATGTTATCTGGTGATCCAAGTCTCCTACTCTTGGTTGCAGTAAGATAGCTCCAAGTTCCATCGTTGATGCATCTACATGCACATGGAATGTCTTTCCCCAGTTTGGAAATACTAATATCGGTGCAGTGACCATCTTTTCCTTTAGGGTATCCAGACCATGATGACACTCATCTTTCCATTGGTACTTTGTGTCCTTTCTTAGCAGTTTCTCCATTAGTGTTGTGATCTGTTCATATCCTTTGATGAACTTCTTGTAGTATCTTGTGTGTCCTAACGTCACTTGTAGCTGACAGACTATTTTTGGTGCTGGTAAATTAACGATGACTAGGATCTTTGCCGGATCGACCAATAGCCCTTGTTTTCATACTATATGGCCCAATAGTATCCCAAACGGTGTTCCAAATATACATTTATTTATGTTTAGTGATATATGACACTGTCTACATCGTTCTAGCATCAAGTGTAAAACTTCCACATGGTTTTTCAACAGACTATAGACTTTCCAGTCATCCAGGTATACTTCGAGAAACTGATTGATGAATTCTTTAAATGATGCAATAACCACTCTGGAGAATATTTTCAGTTCATTCTTCAGTCCAAATGTCATGACTGTATATTGGTAAGATCCCCATTACGTCTCAAATGTGGTCTTGTATCTGTCCTCCTATGCTATCTTAATCTGATGGTAGCCTGAGAATCCATCAGTGAATGAGTAAGCATCATGTCCCCCCACATTCTCTAACACTTCATCTGTGAACGATGTAGGGAATGGGTCATGTAGGCATGCATCATTCAACTTCCTCAATTCAACGCATATCCTAATCCCTCTTCCTTGTTTCTTGTCCTGTACAACCATCGGGATTATCCATTCTGATTCCTTGACTGGTTCGATTATGCCAGCTTCGAGCATCCGGTCGATCTCCTCTTTAACTTTTTTTTTATATATGGGGTTCAGTATATATGGTCGTTGTCTAATCGGTCTCTCTTCAGGTTTGAGAGGTATTTTCATATCTCCCAGTTCTCCTGCTATGCCCTTCATTTCTGTAAATGTTGTAGGAAACAAGTCATTGTATTTGCGCAACAACTATGTGATGCTTTCTACTGTTGGATCATCCTAGTAGTCTCCAATGTTGGCCATTCTGGGATGTTCAACTATTCCGATGTTGAATTTATTTACCTTGATTGGTGCAGAAATAACTTTGGATTCTATGGGTGGTCCCTTCACATCTCTTTTGCCTTCTACTTCTTCAATCTGAATGTCGTGTGGGTCATCTTCGTTTGGTGCTTCCTCCTATACATGGTAGCATGACAATATTTCCTTGACTGTCTTCTTATTTCGCTGCTACTCTTCGGTAATATGTTCTATTTTCATTTCTTTAATGAATATGACTCCTATGATCCATTTCAAGGCTGCATCTATGTTGGGGTTCTCATGCTTGAATGAGAAAGTGATGGCAAAGTTCTGTTGCAATGTCGCCCATGTTGTAGTTCCTTTGCGCAATTCCTAATATGTATACCAGTTTGTTGGTATGCCCTCTAAAGTGTGAATGAAGTGGTGAGGCCATTCCTCCGGTGATTTCATTTTCCACAACGTTTTTCACTCCTCCAAGTGTTTCCCTGGTGTCCCTAGTCCTTCATATCTTCATTGTTTGTTGTTTTTCTATTTTGCGCCGACCTTATGTGCAATAACCGCTTACATTGGTACTAGTTTGTAATAGTATCCTTGTGTGCGCACCACCATCTTGCGGGTGTGGCCTTGAGTGCTAATTCCAATGCTAGTATCCTCTGGTTCACTAATACCTAGTCTTCATATTGTGTCAAGAATGTTTCCAAATCATTTAGTTTGTGGAAATTGGGTGGTTCTTTGATTTCTATGCCTATCCACCGTACTGCGTGGTCTATTCTTGCACATCTTCTCATGGATACTTCATGTAGTCTTTGTTGCCATTTTGCTAGCCCGGTGTCTGAATCTATTGCGCATGAAGTAATTCTATGCCAAATGAGTACCCTGTCTGTAGTTGGGTTTACGTAATCCTCCTCGCGTGCAATTGTTCTGTACAACTGGTTGATTTACTCTAAGTCTAGGCAAGTGGGTTCTATGAACCTCTCCCCTTCTGATGGGTCTAGCGGTTCTATGACCATGTAATCTCCAGATTCAAATGTCATTTTTCTTGTCTTTAAGTTGATTATGGTCTAGTTGTCCAATGTGCAATCTAGGCCGAGTAGTGTCAGGTATGGTGTTGTGCCATCTATTATTTCGATGACTTCAAAGTCTGCCTCAGTGTGCACTCCATCAAGATCTATTGTTACTCCTTTTAGTCTCCCTATTGGTAGGACCCTATGTTGGTTTTCTAGTTTTAATTGGACATTTGAGTATCCCAATGTTAGCTTTCCCATGCATTGCCATGTTTTCTTGGGTAGCACATTCACTTCGAATCCTAGGTCTAGTATGATGTCTCCCATATTGAAATTCCCAATGTTAGCATTCAGCCTAAATTCCCTACTTATTCTTCTTCTTGTGTGTAGATGAATGACAATTTTCGGTTCTAGCTTTTGTTTTGTTTCACTACTACATTTCTCTAGGATGTTTTGCAATATTTTCATAGATGAAGGATCACTCAAAATTTTTATGCGTGATTGCAAAAAGTATTTGATAGTACTTTCTTGTCCCTTGGGTGGCATTATGTTGGTATGATCCAATGATGGCGACATTTTGTATTATGGGGCTTCATGGGTTGGCTGCACAGTGGAAGTCGACGCTGTGTACACCTTCTAAAATTCTTGTCTGGCTTCCTTAAAAGTCTCCTTTTCTTTGGGCACGTCAAACTGCTTCCTTGGGTTGGTGTTCTTATTTACCCATTGGTTCTATGTGGGTTCCTATCGGACTGTGTTGTTTCCTGTTTTCGTTCCTCTGGGAGTGACTATATTGATGTTTCGTCCATCCTCCCTTTCTTTGGATAAAATCCATTGAACATTATGGTTATTATAGTTCCTCTTTTCCTGGATCTTTACTAATAGTGTTGGACATTCCTCTGTCTCGTGATCCGATGCACGACATTACATGCAAGTCGCTAGCAGCAGTGAGCATTCCCATGTGTAATGTCCCAGTTGCTGAGAGTTGTGAAATGTGACTGGTCCTCTGCCACATCCAAAACCTCCTATGGCTCGTTCTCCTCCTCGATAGTCTGCTCAGTCCCCTCTCGGTGCATTGTACTGTGGTTCCTGATTAAACTGCGTGGTATTATACTAGTGTTGCATCGAGTTGCACTGCGGCTGTGCGTTATTGTATGTTTGTTGCATAGTATTGTACTACTGTTGCGTAGTGTTGTATGGATCTAGGGCTTGATTGAACTATGGCATTTCTTGCCCAGTCATCATTTCGGCCTGTACCGTGTATGCATTTGATGTTCTTTCCTGCATTAGCTCCATAGTTCTGCAATCTTTGTTGTCGTGGCTCACTGACTTACAAAAGGTGCAATAAGAATTCTTTGGAACTGTCTGGTACTTTTTCATCATCGTGCAGTGATAAGGGTCATGACCTGGTTTCTTGCATATTTCGCACCATAATCCTCCCTGTGGTAGAGGGTTTGGCATGCCTTCTTCCATATACCGCGTGAATGTTGGACATTCGTTCTTATGGTGTCCTTATGTCCTGCATGTGGTGCACCAAACAACTTCTCGTTTGTCCTTGTTCTTATTCTGGTTCAACTGAAATGTTAGGTTCTTCAAATCCTCCTTCAATTCTTCAATAGATGGGTCTATCTGTTGGTACTGGTTTTCTTCCAGCTACAATACTACCTGTAGATCCTCATCCTGCGTGTGAAAATTATGCTATCGTAAGGGATATTTTAGGTGTGGGAGTAGTGAGTTGACAAACAGGTGTTGGTGCTGCATCTCGGTCATAAGGTATTTTAACTTCCCCTTCATTCGCTTGAATCTCTGGTCAAACTCCCATACAGACTCTCCTGGTTTCTGTCTTATCTCGATCATCACGTTCATGTATTGATCCTATGAGCTCAGCTTTTGGAACTCATTAATCAGTAGCTTCTTAATGTCTTCATGTGTCCTCGTCGTCCTAGGGGCACTGTTCGTGTCTAGACTCATGTACTAGTCTAGTGCGCGGTTTCTTAGCGTGATCACTAGTTGCGCAAGTTTGGTATCTTCATCAATGATATTTGTTTCCACCCAGATCTTTGCACAAATGAACAAATGCTTCTCAGGGTCTTATGTTGCTTCTCCTCGAAATTCTAGTAATTTGATAGTGGGATCGTGTATTGCCATTCTAAATACTAAAATGCTACCTCTGTCGCGTGGTGTAGATACTTGAGTAGTATTGCCTAGACTGGCTCCTCCAATTTTTTCTCTTATGGTAGATGTTCTTCTTGTTGTCAGACTTCCTCCGAAATTCGGTTGTCTAAATGGTGGTGTTCTTGTTGGTTTATTGGTCGCACATGGGTTTATGGGTTCCACACTGACATTAATATGGAAAGGATGGATATATTCTCCTCCCATTCTTGGGCCTCTTGTTTTCCTCTCATAGGTTGCACATAGGATGTCCTCAATCTTCTCCATAGCCCGAAGATCGTCTACCTCTTCCTCATCACTTTCCAAGCCCTCCCTCACGGCTACGACTCTCTTCTTGGTATTCACCTTATATTGGTAGGGTACTCTGCTACACATCATTCCTCATGAGACCAAGATCCACTTAAGTTGGTCGTCATCCATCAAGATCGGGTCCAAGAATTCCTCCTCCTTCTTGCCTTTATCCTCACCTTCGTCCATATATCCTCTCTCTGTCAATGCTTCCCCCCTTCCCCCATGCACGCAAGGAAGTATAGCTGTCAGATTCCATTGTCATTACCCCTTTGTTATATAGCAGTATTTTAATAGAAGTAAGCAATGATCAAATGTACCTTCCATAGAGTCTGCATAGAAATTCCTTCTTTGTTGTACTGTATGACTTTGTTGTGTCGACTTCAAACTCTATGATGAAGCCTGCCATAATACTTTCAAGACAAAAGTTGACTGAGCAGGTGAATTTATTGTTCACCTACTATAACTGCTCAACCTATATTGGGTCCAATCTAGCTGTCATATCTAGTTCGTTGCATGGTTATCTTTCAACTGCAGTATCCACTCCTGCAGTAGGTGGGAGAAATCACAGAAAAAGACTTTGTGTAAATCCGTAAACATGTATTTATCCAGATATTTACGAGTTGTGATGCTAGGGTTTCTATTGTCTTTCTAGGCAAACTCTAGTTCTTTAGTTCTCATCCAACCTTTGATTTCAGCTCTCGTGGGGTTCCACGGTCTCAACATTCCCTTCTAGTGGCTCAACGGTTTTCAGATTTCACTCATTCTTTTCTTATGCATTATATCTCATCTACTCAGTCCTCTCGTGTTCCTCTTAACATAGCAATAGAGCCATTTGTTGGCTTGCTTGAACTGCTCTTCCCTACTTCCTGCATTGTTGACCCATGGTTCATATCTTTAAAGGTACCAACAAAGCCTAAAACTATCGGCCCTTTTGGTAAAATAGAAGGAAACGAAACACACAGAATGCACTGCGCAGTCTCACCTGAGATATAAGACTCAGGTGTCACCTGATGACAGAATGCACTGCGCAGTCTCACCTGAGAATGCACTGCGCAGTGGCTTTAAGACTCAGGTGTTTACAACCTAGGATTGAGTACGAGATATGGGACCTGTATTCTGAGCCATTTATTCTAACTTGCATTACAAACTACTGTTACGCTCTTTTATATTTTAACCTTCATGGCCTCTTTTCTTGATATCCCAACAACAATTAACCAAGAAATATAAAAACTCATTCATTCATTACACACATCGTTTAACTACTAAAAGTATGACAAATATATGCATGCATTCATCACATTACACAAGTATTACCGTGGTTCACCCCCTCCTAGGCTACATCCACAAAGATTCGTCTCTTGGCTCTCTTATTATGGTAGTTCTGCAATTCTCGTGTCGAGCACTTACAAATATCCTCAGATGGGTAAGATTTATATGAAGCGAACTTGATCACACTAGTCTCCTCAGCCTGCAATATAATCCTCAATATATACCTTCTCTCCTCCACTCTAGTTCAACTTCTTTACAAAAGTAGTTCGTCTTTTAAAAACATTACATAAAAAAAACTCGAACCCCCTCTAAGATACCTATGGATCTATATATATATATATTGAGCTCTTCAACCATTTACACAAAACCTTACAAAAACCCTAACCCTACTTTCGTTAGGTCTTCCTTCTCTGCATGCGTTCTTTTATTCCTTCTAGTTGTCGCCTCCTTCTTGCATGCGTGCGTGCTGTGCTTCTTACCAGTTGTCGATTTCCTCTTGCACGCTTTCTTTCCCATGATTTCTCTTCAAGTTGTCATTCTTCTTCGTGCACGCTTTCTTTCCCACTTCTTCCTGCTGCCAACACCTCGTATATACCTTTCCAATGGGATATCATGCACCTAAAACAAATATCGTATGAAAAATTTACGACCCATGGAAGTTGATGTTCTAGCTTACCCCAATAGGGCCCACGTGACTTTTGGCGCTTCAACTCCTAGGGTTAGGTTTTTGGATGTCTAGGGTCTTAGAATTCTTGTTTATTGTAAAAAATGATTGGAGAGCCTCATTTTAACCATCTTCTTGTGAATGAGCATAGTCCTTACATCTCTTCTCAGAGATAAGCCGCCACTATTCTAACAAGCTTGTTTTCCACTGCATTTTATAGTTTCAACTCATTTTCTTATTAAATAGAAACCAATTTTACTATATCTCTATTATAGTATATATGTTATTATTGTGTCTTTGTGTAAAGATTAATAATAATATGTATTCATTTTCATTCTGCTCATAAAATATGGATTAGTGGTATCAGAGCGGTCTTCTCCTTTTCGTTCTTAATGCATGTCCCCAATGAGGTCAAGGTACAAAGAATTGGGTCTCGAGCTTATTTCTCTTGAGGAAAAAATCTCTTTCATGCCAAAGAAATATATCGTGGTGGGAGAAAATAAATACTATGGGACAACAGATCCTTTCAAAATGTTTCTCAAGGAATCCCTCATGCAACAATAGAACCAAATGATGGATAGTTTTGCACAAATCCTTCGACGGATACCAATAGGTGATGCATCTTCCTCGAACGGAGGCACCACCCCCTTCAAGTTAGAAATAAACTTTGATATTCCCATAGTTGAAGGTCATATATACATAGATGTTGTAGAAAAATGGTTAAATCTTCTACAAGGGTATTCTTTTGTCCATAACTTTTTGAATAGAGAAAATTTTACGTTTGCGCTCCTCAAAGTCATCCCCCATGTCAAAGATTGGTGGCATAATTTCTGTGAGAAAATGGAAATAGAGGAACCCTTATTATTTATATTATCAATCACCTGGGAGTCCTTTAGGGATGCTATCAAGGAACAATACCTCCCTATCATAAGTTATGACAACCTGTATACAAAATGAACCACACTACGGCAGGAAATAGACCAAGCAGTGCGAGAGTTCACAAATATCTTCCATACCTTGTGAACCAAGTTGGGTATCAAATATTTTGTGTGACATATAGTGCTCAAGTATCATGGTGGTATGCATAGATACATCCAGGATAAAACTGTTTTTTTGGACATATCTTCCTTGGGCACGGCCTATCGATATGTCGTCAAAATTGAGAAAAATCTTAAACAAAAGACGTAGTAGTTTGGGATTGGGAACCCCTCACATCAGAAGCAAGTAAAGGGAAGCCTCAACCCATATAACAAAGGAAATAGAAAATACAAACAACTTCAGGACAACCATTCTAGGAAGAAATCAATAAAGGACACCAGAAAGATAAAGAAAGATATTGGGAAGTGGTGCGACTTCCATAAGAGCCCCTCGCATAACACCGTTGATTGTCGCTCCAAGAAATTGCTAGTGGCTGAGATGAAATCCTTTGAATCAGATGCAGGTTACGAATCTAAGTCAAAACTAGAAAAGGGGGAGAGGGATCATTGATTTGGAACCCACTACTATTGTTGCTACCACCAAGGTTCAACCCGGTGAACGAGATGATCTGGAAGAAGGCAAGCGTCTCTTTCATTCACATAAGTGGGTAAAATGCACCCCACTGCACTTTATCATTGATAGCAATAGATAGAAGAACCTCATATCATAAGAGGTCATCAAGTGGCTAGCCCTACTAACAACGCTGCACCCTCATCCCTTCATCATTGGATGGATCCGCTAAGGAAGTGATCTATGTGTAATCCAGTAGTGTTACTTGTCGTACGACATCAAGACCTTCAAAGATGAGTTATTGTGTGATGTTTCTCCTCTCAAAATTTATAATGTTCTTTTGGGACAACCTTATTTATGGAAACATCATGTTGTATATGACTCTAGGCCTCGCAGTGTTATTATTACTTTGAACAGGAAATTATACAGGATACCCGAGGCAGTCCCAACTAGTGTTATTTCCTTGTTCTCTTCCAAGAAATGCAGGAAGGTCATCTCTCAAACCGAGAAGTTTTTCTTCTTTGTGATTTTCTCTCAAAGTAAGAGAAATATTGTGGCGACATCCAGGCCCTTCGCGACCAACCTCTCCACATAGAAGAAGTAAGTGGACAAGGTCATGGAAGAATACAAAGATATCTTCTCCTCACCTATTGTGGTACCTCTGAACTGTCAAGTCAAGAATCCCATTGATATGACCCCCGATGCACCATTTCCCAATGGGTTATTCTACCTTCGATCTCTATTAGAGAATGAGGAGTTCAAGCGATAGATCAAATAAATGCTCCATAAGGGGCACATCCATCCCATCTCATCGCCTTGTGGGAGCCCAATCGTGCTGGTGCAGACGAAATATGGGACCTAGCGACTTTCCATTGATTACCGGGCCCTAAATAAAATCAAAGCCAGGAACTGGTACCTGATTCCAAGAATCGACGATATCCTTGATCAGATCAAGGGGGAAATAATTTAGTAAGATTGATCTGAATTATGGCTACCACCAGGTTCCCATAGAACATACAGATGTAGGGAAGACCACCTTCAAGTCAAAAGAAGTTCTTTTTGAATGGCTGGCCATTCCCTTTGGTTTCACAAATTATCCAACAACTTTCATGAGGATGATGGATGATATCCTACGACCTTTCACCAATACATTTGTAGTGGTGTATCTAGATGACATCCTCATGTACAACAAGACTTGGGCAGAACATTTGCAGCATATTCAACAGGTTCTACACACCTTGCAACAACATAAGCTATATGCCAACTTGGAAAAATTCTCCTTCAGCATGGACAAGGTCCAGTACCTAGGCTACATCATGGATCAACATGGTGTGCATGTGGATCCAACCAATATCTAGGTCATCCGTGACTAGCCAGCCCCAACCACACTCATTGAGATTTGGAGCTTCTTAGACCTTACCAATTTCTATTGTAGGTTCATGTTGGGATTCTCTCATGTTGCATGGGCCCTCATCCAAGTAACCAGAGGTGGGGGTAAGGAAAAATTTGTGTGCGGCTTGTCCAAACTGGAAGTGTTCGATTATTTAAAGAAGTTCTTGTGCTCAACCCTAGTAATTTCATTACCGAATGTGCAAAATCCCTTTGAGACCGAGATAGATGCTTCAGACTCATCACGACCATCCCATGGCCTATCATAGTGAGAAACTATCAGATGTTGTTTGTAAGTACCCTACTTATGAAAAATAAATGTACTCCATTGTGAAATCCTACTACCAGTGGAGACATTACATTCTCAGGAAGGAGACAATCATCCACACATATCATAAACCACTTTAATTCATGTAGACACAAGGAAAATTGCAGAATGACTGCCATCAGAAGTTTTCCACATACTTGTAGCAGTTCCACCTCAACATCAAGTATAAAATAAGCAGTACTTACTAAGTTGATGATTTCCTCAGCCGACCTCCAGTCGCGAAACTCACCACAGTGCTAGACTCTTACAGCCACGAGACCTCCTGATGGCCCAACCTCTGTGAGACAGACCCTCACTTCGCCAACACATACTAAATGTTGGGTGAAAACTTAGTTGTTTCTAATTTCCATCTTTGGGACGGGCTATTGTGTCGACTGGTCCATTTTTGTGTTCCATCGAGCGAGCAAGTGGATTTGATTTGGGAATCCCACTACAGTTGGGTGGCATGACACTTCATCGTCGAAAAGACAGTGGCAGTGTTGCAGAAACATTTCTACTGGCCGAAACTTCTACATGATGTCAACAAGTATATCAGGTCTTGCATTACCTGTTCTATTTCCAAACTGAACACTAAGAAACAAGGATTTCACACCCCCCTGCCTACTCCTTACAAGCCATGGGAATCCATCTCAATGGACGACATGCCAATACTTCCATCCACCAAGAGGGAAAATGATTGTATCTTTGTGGTTGTTGATCACTTTTCCAAGATAGCGATCTTGGCTTCCTGGAAGAAGAGAATCACAACAGAGGCCACTGCCAATCTCTTGTTTGAATGAGTCTGGGTGCATTTAGAAATCCCACAAACTATTGTCTTAGTTTGGGATAGACAATTCCTCAACACATTCTGGTCGAGCCTCTGGTCACTATTGGACACCAATCTCACCAAGTCCACTTCCTTCCACCCCTAGACAGATGGCCAAAATGAGGTCGTCAATTGGATGATATTTCATATTCTTAGTACATGTTGTTTGCAAAGGTACATTCTTGATAAATGTTTAGGGTATTGTAGCATATGCCTCAAATATATCATATCTTTGAATAATCAAATATGCATCATATGTATGCCAAGTAACCAATGTGATATGGTGATTTTTGTATACAAATTAATGGTTAGCATCAAAGTTTATATGTTCATGTTGCAATATAATATAAATATGATGTGAAAGTAATAATTGTGGTAGGAGGATACAACAATTCAATGGTTCTATAACACATTTAGATTCTTGAGTTCACATGTGTGCAGTATGGCCAAGGTGTATCAATGTTGCAACAATTTTCAATGAGAAATCTCAAAGTCATGATGTAAGTATAATATTCATATCAATTGGTAAAAAAAAGGGATCATTGTGTAAATTCTAACCTTGTACAATATCTACTGCAAACTGATATTAAGAAAAGAACAGAAAAGATACAATGGAAAATACAAACATTACACAGAGATTTTTCACCTAGAAACCCAAAC